>QNGE01000869.1:0-44571 GCA_008508345.1 Paragonimus westermani
TTCCATGAAGCAACCGTGTTAAGCACGGTACCGTTGACCTTAACTTAGGCACGTCTGAAATATCGTATGTGAACGGTCAGTCACGTTTACTTCTAAATACTGACTAGACTGCCCGAATATCTTGATAACAGATCAATTATTGCCTGTTAACTCCAATCGGTAACCCAGCGATCAGCACTTTCATAACAGATCGAACTCTTTGTGACGAACAAACACACTACTGATGTGCTCGCACAAGAGCGAAACTCGAGAGTAGTGCTCTTTTTCAAAAGAGGCTGGATGGAAAGTCAAGTTGAATGCGAGCAAATGTGGATGAAGCTCAACTTGAGATTCATTAGTAACTTACTTACCTTGGAACTAATGGCACCATTGGTACACAAATGATTGGAACCAGTTGGCTGATCTGTTCATTTGTTGTTATCGTTGTGTGTCGCTTTTGAAGACTGTGCTAGCTTTACGTTGGCGTCTGTGAGAAGTAAACTGAAACGCTTACATTTCAAGACTTCTGTCCTCTTTATACATTTTGGCGAAATTGAAGTTACATTCACCCTGTAGCTACCTAATCAACAAATATCCATTAGTAATACATGATAGTTACCGAAGTTTCATCTGTGATCACTTGAACTTGTGCTATGGACCTTGATTCTCACATAAAATGGGGTTCATATGTGAGACCGTAAGCAGAAATATCGGTTACCGCGTGGCGCATGAATCCAAGTCATTACGGTCAGCGATAACACGCCCTCACATGCAGTGTATGTTGGAACTACGAGAGAAACTCACATCGATCTATTCTGCTACTGTGTCCGTGGTTTATTTGACAGTCGTAGACTGAGCGAAATTTCACTCACCTTTGTTTGCTTGTGTCCACAGAGAATCAAGTTCACGCAAGAATGTTTTTTCTTATCATTAGTACACAATCTGTGGACAAATCAAACATCAACTTGACTTTGAATCACGCTGTTCCACTGAGGCACGATTTGCAGTCGATTCTGTTGGTTTAGAACCAAAATGTTTGTCATGGGTTTGTGATGAGTCAGTGGTAAACTTGCTTCTTCACCTCTTCCGCATTTCATCCCTGAAATTTGCAGATGAATATATCTGGGTAAGTGTACAAACCAGGACTCCGTACAGCTCGCTGAAATTGTCACTCGAGTAATCGTCAATCTAATGGAGATAGTTTATGGGAATGCGATTTAAGGATAAAAACAGCTCACCCCAAGTTAACGATTTGTAGTGGTTGTCGCTTCTTCTGCTTTCCTGTAAGACATGAGACAAAAGGAGAATGCTGTTGTAAACCCTCGAAAGAATACGCTGGTACGTCCGCGGTATAGTAATGCGCTTGGTAGAAATCGGATTCTCCTCCTCGTAATAATTAACACGGAAAATCTTGGTCTTGTAAAAAACGCGACTTTCCCCATTAACTGTTCCCATGACAAACCCATAGACGGGTGCAAAAAGCTACTTTGTTACGCTTGAAAATCGTGTGCGTGAAGGGGGGAATTAGAGGGCATTTATGTGGGCTACAGCAACCTGTAACCATTCTCGAATCTGACGAGCGAAGGAGAGTTATCAGAAATGTTAGTTAAGACAGGTCAGCCGCCAATGAGCATAACGGAATAAAGGTCAGACAGGCAAAAAATAGTTAAATTTACTTCTCAATGGTTCACGACATTTCCGTTCATTCTGATTGCGTGAAATCGTTTTTTCGAGAAAGGAGGCGGTTTTGGACAGAAGAAGTGGATTCCGTAACAAATACTATATAAGACAAAATCCATGGTTGAAGATTGGACCTGCCACCTTCCTTTTTACCACATTCTCACTATTTTAACCCACCAACACAAGCACCAGATGAGTTAACGAAGAAACACCGGTTCATAGCTGCAGACATGCCAAACCGAAGCCCCAACCCTACTAACCCCATTAAGAAGCATACATAAAATCGCTCATTATAGGTCTCTCAGGATCTTCAATGGTTGAACGCCACTATTCGATGTTCATGGGGCTATCACATGGTTACTCCTTGTCGTTGGAAGAACAGACAGACACTTCATGCTGGACGTGAGTTAACGGGATTTAACGTGCAACAATCACAAAGAGGATGAGGGTATGAAAGGGTTGTCATATAAAGCTACCTTGTCATACTGTTGTCGAAAGAACTGCGCTGCAGTGAGTGGTCGTATCTTTTCATCAACATATTGCATTGTATCAATTCTCTGGTGTGTTTTACTGCTAATGACATTTCTGAAGAATGACCATATCTAAACCAATACAATTGTGGATATAAAAAGTGTAGTTATTTGGCTATTCGCACACGGTTGTACAAAACGTGGTCCTCGAAATATGATAGCTCAACTTGCACATTCTAGTTTCCTCCACCTCTGGGCAGAACCAGGACCAGCTCATCAGTTAGCTCTATCGGACAGCTAATCCTATTAACCAATACCAGAACAATTAGAAGAGACCGACCAACTCGAGCTTAATCGAGCGGGAACCCACATCCCACGCTGACTTTGAAAACAGCACGCTCCTTAATCGAAAGTATTTAACTTAACTGCGTTACAACCGTACGGTGCAAACTTAGCGAATCAGCAACATGGAATCTGTGTACCTATTCAGGAATAAGTAATGTGGATATGTAGATCTAATGCACTCTACTCTCATTCTGTTGTCCCACTAATTCTGTCCTGCGTCACCCTACGAGAAGTATATGATGGTAACACACATCATATGACCTTAGGAACATAAACCAAGAAAAACGTGTTAACTTACGTGTAAGCTACCTCGTCCTTTTCATTCAATATCTAATTGATTTTGTGTTAACTAGAACATGGGCTGAACGCACTAGTGGATGTCTTTGAGATTCCAGGTCTGATTCGAGTTGAAATTTATGTGGATAAATTTACTTGTTAAAACACATGATGGCGTTACTCACACCTGCTTTTATTCGCATTCATTCGAGATGAGTCTGGTTCACAGTTATTCATGGATCTGCGTCTGTCAACCTCGAAGTTTAGCAACTTACTGTCAAGTGAGGCTGAGGTTTAACGTAGCCTTTGCCCCTAGGTATCGGTTTGCATGGTACTGGAAGTGATCCAGTACCCTCACCGCATTCATTTTAGCAGAAAGTGTAACGACTCTGGTCAGTACATCGAAGCAAGTAGGTAGCACTTATATACTAAGTCAAGCATACACTTGGAGACCGCATATGTGCACACATACGAGCTGTGACAGTAGCGGAACAGTGAAGTCGTTAAACCGGTAAGTTTGTTTTGTAAGTTGAATACCATCATCTTCTAATCGCAGCCTTCACAGTATGACAGACATCTTAGCTAGTTATTTTTCTAAAAGGTGCATTGAACATGAAAGTCACCGTTTTTTATTATCGTAATTAGTGCGTATCTTTGCGGTACCCTGAATTTGAAACTCTGTTCATGTCCCTATGGGGTAACCGTGTTGACAACTACAACAATAGCCTCCAAGACGGTCGTCCCAACATAGCATAACTAACCGCTCATAGTTGCTTGTGTGATGAACACGTTGCATTCATTCAGAAGGCTGAAATTTATTGTCTTTTTAAACATCAAACGGGCCTTTGATTCGGTTGACAGAAGTGCACTCTGGGACGGTCTGACGGAGAAAGGTATGCTGGAAAAGTATGTGGGCACAGTAAGGGCTCTTTAGTGTCGGACCTCAAGCCGGTTACGGCCTATGGCGATGTACTGCCGAATTTCAGCATCCCAAGTGGATAGAGACAGGGTTGTCCGATCTCTTCACTCGTTTTCAGTATTGCAATATTGCGAATATGGTAGTGTGGAGCTGTTTCTAGGTACTCGACTTCGATGATTGTAGTGTGCAGGCGACACTGCCCTAATCTGCGAGAGCTCACAGGGGTCGAGAACATTCTGACACAGAGTAGAAGCTTCAGTCTTTTGGTTTAGTATGACCTCCGCACCTTCTAATTGCCAGGTGCTGTTGCAAAATTAGCTTGACTTTGCTCTTGTTGTCACCCTTGGTGGTGAGTTGTTGAAATCAGTCGAGAAGTCGCGTACTTTAGGAGCTGTACCAGCGTTGGTCAAATGCCTCATGAGAGTGCAAGCCGTACAACTAAAGCTCGGATAACGTTTGTTAACTTACATCAATTGCGGCATCGACCTGATTCCAATCTTTCGGTGAAGAGTCAAGCGCTTATTGTCGCTGTACGAGCTACCTTAGTGTGTGGTTACGAAACCGTGTTTTTGGTTGTCAAATCAACAGCGATTCAGCTTGATGCTAACTGTCCCAAAGCCATTGGAAAGCGGTAGGTTGACAACTCTGTGAACAGAGACTGAAAATCGATTGTACGGACAAAAGGAATAGCCCCGTAAACTGTTCTGACTAACACAATTTTTATAATGCCGCTGGTCTGATGTGTTAGCCTCACGTAAGTCGAACCCGAAGACCCAGATATGTGTGATCGTATTGTAATATTTTCGACTGTACGACCGCTTTGTCATCCGGTCGCAAATTCGTTATAGAATATGGCGGCCCCAAACGACTAGAACTTCCATTTACATTTACTCAGTCCGCGTTAATCCGTGAAGAGTTGAACTGGCTTATTCGGAGAAACGAATATCACGGTTTGGGTCTGTAATAGATTACCAGGTGGATCTAAAGGCCAGGATGTCCCGTCAAACGCCATTCGTGAACATGAAAGAATAATGTAAAGTCAAAAGGAATGGAGAGACGAGCGATGTCATCAGAGCTGGCCAAACGACTAACGTTACGAGTAGCATCCAATAAAACAAGTTCCCCACATTTCAAATACGCATTTATATTCAATATTTTCAAGAGTGCTGTGAGACAAGTGTCTGATGAAACTTCATCGGTGAATTGTTAGAAGATGAATGAAAACAGGCAGGCAACATAGACTATGGACAGGAACTCATGTCGTTTGAATTCATCAACGGCATTCCTTTCCACTGGTCGGCAAACTATACTTCTGACTTGTCTTACTAACTTGGAAGAGTTCTGTACGGAGATACAGTGACACTAGAAACTCTGAGGAAGAAGTGCTTGGATCAACAGTTATGCCACCTACAAGAGTGCGTGTAGCTGTATTCACAGTTTTCTATCTTTTTTCCCACTGCGCTGAATCTAGTAATGGGATAGAGGTAGGTCATCACTTGCTGCTAGTCTCACGAGTTCGACTGTTCCAAATTTGCATACAGGTTTAACGCAGATATTATCGAGAGGAACAAGGAGTCAGTATTGTGGAAGAATCAGAGTTGATCATGTATGTACTGCAATTGAATGTTTGTCCATAAAGACTCATGAAAAGAAATAGAAAAGGCATAGTAGATCGAAACCGTCATCCGAACAGGTGGTCACGGTGGAAAAGAAGAAGTTTTATGCAAAAATGCCTTTTGAAGGAGATTATAGTACGCATCAAACAATGCAAAGATTAAGAAATTCGAGTAAACGCACAGTTAACTCAACCGAGATTTGTGTATCAGCTCTGACCCAAAAGCTGCCTATGACTTCAGTCAAAGGAGATCCGTCAGTCGATGCCTATTCGCTCTGTATCTGCCAGTTTATATGTAACTGCGAAGAAAGCTACATAGGCAGATCCGAGATGCGCTTCATCTCCAGAGTGAAGGAACCTTTGCTTATATGGCTGCAGAAATCCGTCTTACCAAAGAACGACAATGTGGTTGAAACACGCAGGCAACCGGTGTTTGCAGTCGCAAGACACATCCTGAACACTGGTTACGTCATAGTCCCGGTTTGTGTACTAAGAATCCTATTAATTCGTTCTACTTCATGATCCTTGAAGTTTGCCAAGGTTATCACAATCAATTGTCCCTGAGTATCCTGAAGCAGTTGTTCGTCAGCTCGACCCTGCCCCGGACTTAGTGACCTCTCCTGACGCACCGATTGATTATCCATCTCCTCTAAATTTGCGATATAAAAACCCTTCCGTAAATTTGATACTGATGAGTCCGTACGAAATGCCTGCATCCACCAGTTTTCGTGTTTAACTTTTCTGTTCCAAATTCTGTAAGGATTGAACTGTTTTAAAATCAATATTTTCAGAGCATTCTACCTAGCAGTACATAGTCACCTTACAAAACCTACCTACTATGTCTCAAAAACTGTCCACAGGTCGACGCTGGAGACAAGTGGACTTGCGGTAACGGTGAAACTCACTTGGTGGTCGTATATAATATTTACAAAAAAGAGTCGAAATCCTGGTTGGTTTGAAGACACAATCGTGGAATTAAGAACCGACAGTCAAAACAAAGCGAATAGCCCTGGCTAACTAGAAAGTGTCGTCCTCCGTTGTGACACCTGCACCACTGAAAACGATGAGAAGTGGCAGTCAACGGAAGACAACATGTTACGCAAAAGATGATCAGCTGAAGCTCTACCACAGTATTCACGTTGTCACTGACCGTGATAACTTCCTTAGCATCGGCAACGTTATCATAACAGCCACTGGACCTAAACTCACCAAACTTGTTCCACTAAATCAGGTGGTGACGAAGCAATTAATGGTGAAAGAAAATAAATGGAACGGCGGGTCCAGCATCCTCAGAAAAAGTCCACATCAGAAATCAGCTTTGAAACTGAACTTAAAAGTATTCTCACCACGAAAGTAGTGAATAACCTATTGATCGACGAAGAACTCTAAAAGACTATCCACTCTCTTACTAGCGTCAAAGCTCTATGAAACGGCGGCGGTCTACATGGTAAGAATTCTTCTCGGACAAAACATGTTTGACCTCTACTGTACCATCATTAGAAAGAGAGTACTGTCCATGAGGATCCAAATGAGCGAGGAAGATAGTGATGGCTGCAGCAACTATCGAGAAAACCTATCCACTGAGTCTTCGATAAGCGTTTACTTATGTGGCCTCAACAAGCTACATTTAACTGTTAATGCGAAGCATCCAGAGTCCTGAAGGGGATTCATAGTTTCAACTATTATAGGCTCTGGCGAATCAGCACCTTATTAGCTAGGACACCGCCAGCTTAAAGTGAATGGTGGTTGAACAAATGCAGGTGATGATTCGTCCGTTTACCGCGAGACAGACAATTGTGTTGTGAACCGAGAAATCGGATGGCACAGAAGAAGTTTACATGGGGAAAACAATAAACGACCACCGCGTCTCAACGGGACTACGAACAGAAACACTCAGTTACACACCACACTAATCTGAGGATGCTCCGGTCACTTTGGACACCATGTCTCACTTCCGTCATGTGGCGAAAGCCATTCTACGTGATGCTGCCCTCCAATGATCCTTCCCGTAACAGTCCCGCGATCATTTCTATCCATGCTGCTAGTGGATGACGGTGTGTGAATAGCGGTGCGACCGTCTATACTCACTACACTCCTACCCAACACAAATTGATTCAGTTGCATCAAGAGCCGTTCAGGTTCCCTCCATTCCCTAGACGAACTGTTTGACGGTCTGGGTGCTGTTGACACACCTGTTTTGCATTCCCTTCTAATCGGAGTGTCATATCATTGACAAAGCTGGCTTCCCCGCACTCGATGTTGAGTTCTCTCATTCTTTATCAGATACACTGGGTCAAGACTTTCAACCAATTCATACGGTACCCTCCATGTTGCCAGCAACTTCCTAGATCCGAGTCCTATTGAACCCTGCGCTCCGCCGGTCTCGGTATTTAACCTTAGAACCAAGTCGAAACACACCAACTCGACCCGGAAAACTTGCAGTTGACTGCTCCTGGGAAATTTCTTGTGCATTTGCCAAGTTCTTGTTCGCCAATCTCCGAGCTTCCGTCAGTTCACGCGTGCTCATCCGTCGGTCTCCCCATAAACCAATCTCCTGATCGTATGGCAAGCGTGGCACGCGCCCATACGTTAGCTCGAATCGCGACTTTTCCGTTATCCCTTGCGGCGAACAACGGTGGGTCAACAGAATCAACGGTAACGTTTCCTCCCAGCTTCCCCCTTTCGCAGTCAACCACTCCTTGATTGTACCACTATTTCCTTCCGTCACTCCGTCTGACTGAGGGTGGTAGGAAGTTGTGCGTATTTTCTTGATTCCCAAACGCTCCAAACAGTTCCGGAACCCCTCACTTTCGAAGCAGGGGCCTTGATCAGTCAATATGCTGCGTGGTATTCTGTGATCCGCTATGATGTGCTCCATCACCGCCCTGCACACCGTGCTTGCGCGCCAATCGGGTATGGCGGCTGCTTCGATCCACCTTGTGAAGTGTTCCGTCATGACTACGATGTATTGATTTCCGGACGTGGTTACTGGGAAGGGGCCCATCACATCCATCGACCACAGTTCTCCAATTTTACTGACCGGAATTGGTGGTGTGGGATATTGACCGGGGTGGTTAGTGCTCTTCAGTAACTGACATTGCATGGCACGCCTACACATGACTGTTAACATCTATCTTCATTCCCGGCCAGTATGCTTTTTGTTTCAGCATTTCGTAGGTTCGATGACAATCCGTATGAGCCAGCTGATGACATTCCTTCACAACTGTCACTCTCAACTCAGCCGAGTTAACCGGCACTTCTCTTCCTGCCCGCAATGGGCGCATCAAAATTGCGGAACCATTGAACCGCAAATGGGACCAGTGTATCCTGGAAGCTCTCACTTCAGGATTTCCCTCGTCTCCTGTCCCCCCGACAAGAGTCGGTCAGTCACCACCCGCATCGCTGCATCTATCCTGTGTTGCTTGTGACTATTCGGAATCATTATCCAGTTCAATACTATCAACTCCGATCACGTTCTTGTGGAGCTCATGCATACGTTGCGTTCGGGAAAGCAAATCGGACACACAGTCCTCTTATCCGGCTACATGCCGAGTTGCGAAGTCGTACTCATGTAGCTGTACCTCCGAACGAGCCAGCCTTCCTCAGGGGTCCTTCACCGATTTAATCCACTCCAGCGAGTTGTGGTCGGTCTCCACATGGAAACGTCGGCCGAGCAAGTACGGCTTCCATTTTTCCAAGGCCCATACGATTGCCAAACACTCCTTCTCTGTCGTTGAATAGTTTCGTTCGGCAGGACTCAGCACCCGACTGGCGTATTCCACAACACCGTCTTCTTGCTTCAGTACCGCTCCAATCCCCACATCACTTGCATCTGTTGCGACAATGAAGCTCTGTCCAGTCACTGGCAATTTCAGGTTCAACTGTCCTTTCTTCATCAATCGTTGGATCTCGACGAACGCTTGGTTGGCTTTCTGTGACCCATGAAATTGGCAATCCTTCTTCAGAATTTCGTATAACGGACTCGCGAGGTCATGGAAGTTTTTGATGAAGCGGCTGTAGAACCCAACGCGACCGAGAAACTGTCTCAGCGTCCTCTTCGAAGTTGGCACCGGAATAGTCTCGATTGTCAGCAGTTTCTCGGGCAGTGACTGGACCTCACCCTGACCGACCTTGTGACCGAGAAGCACTACCGCTTGTTTCGCCAGTTGACACTTTGAACTATTGATCCGGAGGCTGGCTTTTTCAATCTTCTGCAGCACAGCTGAGACGTGTACTGTATGTTCTGCCTCACTTGTGCTATAAATGACGATATCGTCTCCATAGACAACAGTATTGCTCAATCCGTCCAGCACTGTCAGCATCAGTCGTCTGAACGTGGAGGGGGCGCCTGAGAGTCCGAACGTCATCCGCTTGAAGCGGTATTGCTTTCCACCCATTGTGATTGCTGTTTTATCTCGGTTCGATTGTTTGATTTGGCCCTGACAATATCCGGACCTTAAGTCCAACACTGTAAAAACCCTGGCGTTCTGCAGCTTGTCGAAAATCGCCGCCACCACCGGGAATGCTACGACTTTATTGATTGTCAACTAGTTCAGCCGCCCGAAATCGACACAAAATCAAAATTTACCGTTAGGTTTATTTACCAACAAGACAGGAGAATTGGACGGGCTATCCGCCTCCTCGATGATTTCTTCCTTCAGCATGTCCTTCAGTTGACGTGCAATTTCCGGCTGCAAGTGCATTGAAATTCTTCGGGGGCCGAATGGCCGAAATCGCTTCGACTCGATGGGGATTTCATGTTCAACCCAGTCACAATAGCCATACGGGTCCTGATCCGTAGTGAACAATCCCTGAAATTTGCATATCACTTCATTCAGCAACTGATTGTCATAAGTTGGCATTGCTCTGGGTAAGTTCACTTCGATTTGTCCAAACTGGGTTTTGCGCTTTCTCACTAGTGGGCCGATCCCATGCATCGTTACCAGTTTACCATGCTTCAAATCAATCACGGCCTCAACTCGGTCGAGGAAATCCGTCCCCAAGATAGTCTGACGTGCGTCAGGGGCAATGACAAAAGATTCTTTGACTACGTCACCATCGATTCGGACACCATGGTCTGCCAGACCATCGACTTTGAGAGTAAACCCACCGACCGTTCGAACGAATATCGCACACGGCCGCACAATCTTTCCTGACCTCGGCCCAGTCAACGAAATCGCGGCCCCACTGTCACTCAAATAATACTTCGAGCTAACACTGATTTCTAACTTAACCTGAACTGCTGCCTTATCAACTGCCTCGATCATCAGATCCCCCTTCCCAAACAAAGAACAATCGACGAAACGTTTATTAAAGTACGACCTGTTCTTGCCGAGTGGGCAAAATCATCGCCAGTGTTCCCGTCTTCCGCATCTGTAACAGACATCGCCACGATTCCCTTCCTTCTTCACTTTCAAAGCCGCCACTTCCTGGGTCAACCTTTTCACTGCACTTCGAGGGTCATTCAGTTCACTTGGTCTGCTTGCCTCCACCGCGTTGACTGTCGCGGCATTTTCTGTCAGCAATTGTCGAGCTGCATCGGCCAACTGTTGCAGCGTCATGGGCTCTGTGATGAGAGCAACCCTGAGCTGATCGCGGACTGTTAGTGGCATTTCGTCCAAGAACTGTGTCGTCAGCGTGCGCAGCTCTGAGTCCTGGTCCACATGTGGCAGAGCTCTTGACAACGCTACCCGCAGGCACATGGCGTAGACCAGAGCGTCGCCTGCTGGTCCAAGCCGGGCGCCCTTGAACCGCCTCATTGCCTCCTGGCAGTCGGCGGGGCTGTCGAACACGACGAACAGCGCCTCCTTCGCGGCGGCCCACTCCAGCTTCGCATGGCTCCTTCGCGCCGCATCCAGCACCGCCTTCGCTCTGCCCTCGAGCAGCATCCACAGGGCCGCCAGGCTTCGCCCGGTCTGCCTTGATCGGGATCGCTTCCGCCACGTCTTCGAAGTCCTCTAGGAAACTCCGAACATCACCTTCCTTAAACGGCTGCGGTCACAGGATCCTCATCCTTCAATCGTGGTCACGGCCCCAATGGTTGTGAACCCGAGAAGGCGGATGGCACATAATTTGTTTATTTGGAGAAACTTATGCGTCTTAACGGGACTACGAACAGAAACACTCAGTTACACACCACACTAATCTGAGGATGCTCCGGTCACTTTGGACACCATGTCTCACTTCCGTCATGTGGCGAAAGCCATTCTACGTGATGCTGCCCTCCAATGATCCTTCCCGTAACAGTCCCGCGATCATTTCTATCCATGCTGCTAGTGGATGACGGTGTGTGAATAGCGGTGCGACCGTCTATACTCACTACACTCCTACCCAACACAAATTGATTCAGTTGCATCAAGAGCCGTTCAGGTTCCCTCCATTCCCTAGACGAACTGTTTGACGGTCTGGGTGCTGTTGACACACCTGTTTTGCATTNCTATACTAGCTCAGTCTCACAGGTCATCAACTGCATATGTCTGACTGAGATTTTTATCGGTGTGTTTCAGTGTTCTTTTTTGAAATGATTGCGGTCAGCAGCCTCATTGAGTTTCCTTTTATTTTGTTCCATTCACTTTTTCTTTGCACCTTTAAACCGTCCAACACAACATTTTGCCGACAAAAACAGGAATGTACAAGCAAAGATCTTTCTCCCTTCTGTTACAACTTATGAACCGATGGGCCTATGAACGGAATCTGAGAAAACATACTACGCGTTACTGTCCTACTGAGGAAAATTTTTGTTCGTGTGTAGTTGAACACTATACAGTAGATGTTTTCCTGCGCAGCACATTTTGTAATTAGTCACATACACGCGTTAACCAGACGCGATATTACCGATAAAGACCGAATGTTTATTGCATCAGCAAGCGTAAATCGGTGTTTTCCAGCATTGCGATCTGGTTTCAGCACGATAAACCCGTTTAGACTAAGTTGTGTGCAGCTGCTGTCCGGCAAACTGAAGTGAACAAAGAAGAGTGTGATCCAACGTAACTCAACATGATCAGATTCAAACGGACCGATAGATAGATAGACAGACAGATCGACTGAGCTCCCACATGGGCTATAAGTCCGACGTGACTTCATTGAAATTGTGAGGGGTGGGTTTGCTCCCCTTACCACACCCGCGAGTTCTATGATTGCCCCATGTATCAACATATTAACCCAGTTCGTAATCACTTAACCGAAACCTCTATTATGCGGGTGTTTTGTGTCGATCCAAACCAAACGGCCTTCACATCGTGGATATATCGTTTTTCAGGACGCAGTGGGTTTCCGAAGATCAAGCACCGCAATCTGGATAACACTTTTGAACGGGCTGCCCACGATGACCTCGATAACGCAACAATTCACCCTCACCACGACAAGAGTAATGGTCAAGTAAGACGTATTGACAGGAAGTGGAATGGCACGGCTCAGTGACGAGGCCACAAAACTGAGAGGTACTAAGCGACGCTTGTTGTTTTCACTGCATGGCTATAATATGTCACGTCGGAGTTCACGAATGGGACGATAAACCTAAGAACACAACTTGACTTGCCTCGGATTCTACGGAAAAGTGGTTGAGTTCTGATCAGTTCCTTAGTGATTTGTGAATCTGTTTCGTTCACGAATGCAGCCTTTCATTATGTAGAGTTCGGTGAAGAGCTATCGTGATGGTACAATCCGTTGGGGGGAAATAATGTATTTTTACTCGGTCCATTTGCACTCGCCGTCGAATGCTGGTTCCCAGTCCAGCATTGTCTTTCGAGTGCCGAAGCAGTTACGCAGATGTGTGTGTACAGCCTGGTTTTATCAGCCATTTGGGGTGGCGATCAATGCTCTGAGATCGTGGACCCAGGCGAGATCACTGGAAATGCACGTACAACCTCACCCTACGCATAGCCAACTCGCCTGGCTGTGGTTTCAGCAGTGTGTTGTGCCCTTTCGCTCACATGACTCGATTAGGCGTCCTGCCTGTTGGGTAAGCCGTGTGGTTTGGACTCGGGATTTTGGCGCCGGGGTAAAGGTCCGGTTTATATGGAATGTAACCCTAATATCCGCTCCTAACCTTGACCTGGACTTCTGGTATGCTCATCGCTGACCGTGCCCGTGATCGTCCCGACAAGCGCGCGAGGTGCGTGATGCAACGATGGATTGTGTTGACGACCCAATGTGTTCCCTTGTTTGCGCTTTAGTTGCCGTTTTATCGGTTGTTCATTGCGCCATGGCATTAGGTAAGGTTGAAATGGCAATAAGGGCTTGTCTGAGGTTAGTTCCGCAGCATCTTGGGTACATGACACATAGCTGTATGTGACGAGGACTCCGGTGTCAAGGCTGATTATTTAGAAGAGACCCAAATGCGAAAAATGTGGGTTTCCGCTGGATTCGATCTAGCGACAGGAACAACATGTCCGAATGCGGCAAGTGCTATGTCAGCTGAGCTACGAAGCAATACAGGAGGCTCATGCATTTCACATTTTGATTCAGGTACCCACCCAAACAACTGTCATATGAAGTCTACCAAAGGATCCAGCCGACTGACTGTCCAAGCCGGAGTTATCGCTCAGTTAACGCTGGAATCCACCAGTGTTTCCGGGGTGACTTCGTAACTCAGCTGGTAGGCCATTTGCCACGTTTGGGCATGTTGTTTCTGTGGCTGGATCAAATCAATCCGAATTGCAGACTTTTCGTTATTGGGTCTCTGCTAAATTATCAAACCTGTCGAACTACTTATTGGTAATTCAAAGTTGACAGCTTGTTTTTAGTAGTTCCCAAAAGGTAGTGTAGTTTGGTTGAGAGCTATGCAGCCATTAAACATTCGTTGTCACATACATTGCTCGAAGTAACTGCTGATCTAACTAGCATCTTTTGGATACTTATCAGCTCGGCAACAAGAGAGGTCGACTGGTGTGCACAACACTCAGTGAAAACTTGGTCATGTAGTTCGTGAGCAGGCTCACGTCTCCATGCAACCGTGATACATATCTGTCTGTACCGTCTCGTAATAATCAAAATTAGGGACTTCAAGTCGCTCTTGCAGTTTGATTTGAATTCGAAACTTTCACCTAAGGAGAGGACCTGTGGCTCGTTGCCATAAGCAGCTGGCAATTATAGAACAAGAACGCGGATTTACAGCGTTACGTCAGTACTAAAAAATCAGTCTATCACAGGTTGACTTCAAAAATAGGTGTAATATCACAAGCCGTAAATTGGTTGTTCCAATGCGGAACAGAGAACTTGACGAATAGCGGAAGATGTTACAGTGAAACTGTTTGTCCAATCCTAATGCTGGATCTTAATGCGATGGACGACTGATGAACTACGAGATTGTCCTTTTTGTTGGGGTTTGGATAAGGGATGAATTGAGTAGGTTCATGTAGTAAGAAAACTCCCACTCGGTGTGGTTTTCGTTATAGTGGCTGAGCATTTTCTCTACTGATTGTCATCTACGTGTGGCAGAATGACGGCCTGTGTTGTTTCTGATAGATATGCTGCTTAGATGACAATTTTCTGAATTATTCTTATCGTGAACAATGGTCAGTGACTCAAATATGCCTTCCGGATGATCAGTGGGCCGTTCTAGTTGGAACGGCTTTAGTTGTAGATCATAATTAAGTTCACCAAATAAGAGTTTAGGGAAAACAATCAGCAGGCAGACAGTCTTGAGTTTCCAGAACGCTAATTTCCTTGTGCGTGTGTGTGTGTACGTAAAATAGTGCGGGTTGCAAATCTTGGCACGCGACATTTCGGATTTGTCAATCTATTACAGTCAGCATTGATTTTTGGAACAAACACCATGGGCTGTGTGTGCCGGGGATTGTACTAAATTAATCGATTGTAAAAAAACACCTGAATGATTAAATAATGGTCGTAAATGAGTTGTTTTACAAAACTACAGTATCTAATGTAGATTTCAGTTGTTTGTGATTGCTGATGACATTCAGTCACTAGCAACAGGCTCTTTATCAGTATGGTATCCATCTGACGAACACCAAAAACACCAAAGAACATCAAGCTTTTTACTTAAAAGTCCAGTTTTCAGTCTCTTTACCACAGTATGTTCTTTGCCATATTACTTACAAGGCCATAGGTGATCTGGATACAGCTAGACTACTCAAATCTTGCCGGCAATGGCCAAGGCAGCTGAGTTTGAAACCTTGATCGTGTAACTGGTAGATAGAGTTCCTTACCATTGAGGTAACACGACTTGCGTATGGGTAGTATTTCACGTGTTCCTTCAAACTGCACACAAAAGCTCATGCCGAAATGGGCTACTGAATGGACTTAGATGGTTCGTGTACGTGCTTGATTCGAATGAGCAGACTATCGTTTAATCTTCCATCTTGAGTTTTCATAGGTTGTTTTGTCATCCTGAGAGAAACATTTTTATATGCACATAATAAAAACAGAGCGCGAAGTGGTCACAGTAGACGTGACAAGACTTTTAAAATTACCTGCTATTCATTCACACAAAAACAATGGAAATCACAACAGAACTACGAACCACATGCAGATCCAATCCGGCTGCAAACGTAAAATGCCAAACTATAGTTTCAATACGCATTTTGTTGTTTTAGTTATTCTTCCACTTGGCTCTCCGAAGCAACTGAATTAGTTTGTACAACTGAGCGTCTCTCACAGAATCTATGTGAAAAACACCCAACACAGTTGACGAAGGGAAACGTAGGACCCAATCTGAATTCATCTGAATTGAATTTCCAAACTGTTTACCGCTTGCTTTAGCACTGGTCAAAGAGGGTCACATTTTGCACTCTGATCACTGCAACAGTGTGAGAATGTGTATCAGTAGAAACCTACTCAGGTTCTACCGTCGCTCTGGTTCTCTATCAAACACTTGACAGTATAAGATCTCATAATCCACTGGTGCAAAAGTGTTCAGAATACTCATATGACAAGTCACTTCTAAAGTCAGGGGTTATTTGGCCATTTTGGAGTAACCTGTTATGTCGTTATCGTGAGGATGAAAGACGGAAAACAGACTGTTAGATAAACTAACTTTTCAATCTGCCGTGGGAGAGTTCAATTAAGTTCGCGCTATAAGTTGAAGAAATCAACATTTTTTGTGCCAGAAGGGCCTATATTGCGCTTGTAACAATCGGTGTCGTGACAAGGATTGAAGGATGAAGATCGTGGGGCCGTGGCCGTTTAAGGACGGTGATGTTCGGAGTTTCCTAGAGGACTAGAAAGACGTGGCGGAGGCGATCCCAGTTAAGGGTCCCATGGACTTAGTTTTACACTTTACGTACTCGGAGGAGTATTGCTTCGTAGCTCAGCTGACATAGCACTTGCCGCATTCGGACATGTTGTTCCTGTCGCTAGATCGAATCCAGCGGAAACCCACATTTTTCGCATTTGGGTCTCTTCTAAATAATCAGCCTTGACACCGGAGTCCTCGTCACATACAGCTATGTGTCATGTACCCAAGATGCTGCGGAACTAACCTCAGACAAGCCCTTATTGCCATTTCAACCTTACCTAATGCCATGGCGCAATGAACAACCGATAAAACGGCAACTAAAGCGCAAACAAGGGAACACATTGGGTCGTCAACACAATCCATCGTTGCATCACGCACCTCGCGCGCTTGTCGGGACGATCACGGGCACGGTCAGCGATGAGCATACCAGAAGTCCAGGTCAAGGTTAGGAGCGGATATTAGGGTTACATTCCATATAAACCGGACCTTTACCCCGGCGCCAAAATCCCGAGTCCAAACCACACGGCTTACCCAACAGGCAGGACGCCTAATCGAGTCATGTGAGCGAAAGGGCACAACACACTGCTGAAACCACAGCCAGGCGAGTTGGCTATGCGTAGGGTGAGGTTGTACGTGCATTTCCAGTGATCTCGCCTGGGTCCACGATCTCAGAGCATTGATCGCCACCCCAAATGGCTGATAAAACCAGGCTGTACACACACATCTGCGTAACTGCTTCGGCACTCGAAAGACAATGCTGGACTGGGAACCAGCATTCGACGGCGAGTGCAAATGGACCGAGTAAAAATACATTATTTCCCCCCAACGGATTGTACCATCACGATAGCTCTTCACCGAACTCTACATAATGAAAGGCTGCATTCGTGAACGAAACAGATTCACAAATCACTAAGGAACTGATCAGAACTCAACCACTTTTCCGTAGAATCCGAGGCAAGTCAAGTTGTGTTCTTAGGTTTATCGTCCCATTCGTGAACTCCGACGTGACATATTATAGCCATGCAGTGAAAACAACAAGCGTCGCTTAGTACCTCTCAGTTTTGTGGCCTCGTCACTGAGCCGTGCCATTCCACTTCCTGTCAATACGTCTTACTTGACCATTACTCTTGTCGTGGTGAGGGTGAATTGTTGCGTTATCGAGGTCATCGTGGGCAGCCCGTTCAAAAGTGTTATCCAGATTGCGGTGCTTGATCTTCGGAAACCCACTGCGTCCTGAAAAACGATATATCCACGATGTGAAGGCCGTTTGGTTTGGATCGACACAAAACACCCGCATAATAGAGGTTTCGGTTAAGTGATTACGAACTGGGTTAATATGTTGATACATGGGGCAATCATAGAACTCGCGGGTGTGGTAAGGGGAGCAAACCCACCCCTCACAATTTCAATGAAGTCACGTCGGACTTATAGCCCATGTGGGAGCTCAGTCGATCTGTCTGTCTATCTATCTATCGGTCCGTTTGAATCTGATCATGTTGAGTTACGTTGGATCACACTCTTCTTTGTTCACTTCAGTTTGCCGGACAGCAGCTGCACACAACTTAGTCTAAACGGGTTTATCGTGCTGAAACCAGATCGCAATGCTGGAAAACACCGATTTACGCTTGCTGATGCAATAAACATTCGGTCTTTATCGGTAATATCGCGTCTGGTTAACGCGTGTATGTGACTAATTACAAAATGTGCTGCGCAGGAAAACATCTACTGTATAGTGTTCAACTACACACGAACAAAAATTTTCCTCAGTAGGACAGTAACGCGTAGTATGTTTTCTCAGATTCCGTTCATAGGCCCATCGGTTCATAAGTTGTAACAGAAGGGAGAAAGATCTTTGCTTGTACATTCCTGTTTTTGTCGGCAAAATGTTGTGTTGGACGGTTTAAAGGTGCAAAGAAAAAGTGAATGGAACAAAATAAAAGGAAACTCAATGAGGCTGCTGACCGCAATCATTTCAAAAAAGAACACTGAAACACACCGATAAAAATCTCAGTCAGACATATGCAGTTGATGACCTGTGAGACTGAGCTAGTATAGTCGTTGAGAAAAGTGTGGTGCCGGTTGTCTCTCAAGTATATGCTGATCGAGTCATATTTCAACCCTCAATTGATTCAGCCGTGACCGCATATCTGATAGTATCCGTTAGAGAAATGAATCTGATAGCTATCACTAAAGATTTACTATTCTGATGAAGGTTCCACGTTCTCATCGAGCGGAGATGAAGAGAAAGTAGAACACCAGTGTAGCGAAAATAGCCCGTCCAATTCTCCTGTCTTGTTGGTAAATAAACCTAACGGTAAATTTTGATTTTGTGTCGATTTCGGGCGGCTGAACTAGTTGACAATCAATAAAGTCGTAGCATTCCCGGTGGTGGCGGCGATTTTCGACAAGCTGCAGAACGCCAGGGTTTTTACAGTGTTGGACTTAAGGTCCGGATATTGTCAGGGCCAAATCAAACAATCGAACCGAGATAAAACAGCAATCACAATGGGTGGAAAGCAATACCGCTTCAAGCGGATGACGTTCGGACTCTCAGGCGCCCCCTCCACGTTCAGACGACTGATGCTGACAGTGCTGGACGGATTGAGCAATACTGTTGTCTATGGAGACGATATCGTCATTTATAGCACAAGTGAGGCAGAACATACAGTACACGTCTCAGCTGTGCTGCAGAAGATTGAAAAAGCCAGCCTCCGGATCAATAGTTCAAAGTGTCAACTGGCGAAACAAGCGGTAGTGCTTCTCGGTCACAAGGTCGGTCAGGGTGAGGTCCAGTCACTGCCCGAGAAACTGCTGACAATCGAGACTATTCCGGTGCCAACTTCGAAGAGGACGCTGAGACAGTTTCTCGGTCGCGTTGGGTTCTACAGCCGCTTCATCAAAAACTTCCATGACCTCGCGAGTCCGTTATACGAAATTCTGAAGAAGGATTGCCAATTTCATGGGTCACAGAAAGCCAACCAAGCGTTCGTCGAGATCCAACGATTGATGAAGAAAGGACAGTTGAACCTGAAATTGCCAGTGACTGGACAGAGCTTCATTGTCGCAACAGATGCAAGTGATGTGGGGATTGGAGCGGTACTGAAGCAAGAAGACGGTGTTGTGGAATACGCCAGTCGGGTGCTGAGTCCTGCCGAACGAAACTATTCAACGACAGAGAAGGAGTGTTTGGCAATCGTATGGGCCTTGGAAAAATGGAAACCGTACTTGCTCGGCCGACGTTTCCATGTGGAGACCGACCACAACTCGCTGGAGTGGATTAAATCGGTGAAGGACCCCTGAGGAAGGCTGGCTCGTTCGGAGGTACAGCTACATGAGTACGACTTCGCAACTCGGCATGTAGCCGGATAAGAGGACTGTGTGTCCGATTTGCTTTCCCGAACGCAACGTATGCATGAGCTCCACAAGAACGTGATCGGAGTTGATAGTATTGAACTGGATAATGATTCCGAATAGTCACAAGCAACACAGGATAGATGCAGCGATGCGGGTGGTGACTGACCGACTCTTGTCGGGGGGACAGGAGACGAGGGAAATCCTGAAGTGAGAGCTTCCAGGATACACTGGTCCCATTTGCGGTTCAATGGTTCCGCAATTTTGATGCGCCCATTGCGGGCAGGAAGAGAAGTGCCGGTTAACTCGGCTGAGTTGAGAGTGACAGTTGTGAAGGAATGTCATCAGCTGGCTCATACGGATTGTCATCGAACCTACGAAATGCTGAAACAAAAAGCATACTGGCCGGGAATGAAGATAGATGTTAACAGTCATGTGTAGGCGTGCCATGCAATGTCAGTTACTGAAGAGCACTAACCACCCCGGTCAATATCCCACACCACCAATTCCGGTCAGTAAAATTGGAGAACTGTGGTCGATGGATGTGATGGGCCCCTTCCCAGTAACCACGTCCGGAAATCAATACATCGTAGTCATGACGGAACACTTCACAAGGTGGATCGAAGCAGCCGCCATACCCGATTGGCGCGCAAGCACGGTGTGCAGGGCGGTGATGGAGCACATCATAGCGGATCACAGAATACCACGCAGCATATTGACTGATCAAGGCCCCTGCTTCGAAAGTGAGGGGTTCCGGAACTGTTTGGAGCGTTTGGGAATCAAGAAAATACGCACAACTTCCTACCACCCTCAGTCAGACGGAGTGACGGAAGGAAATAGTGGTACAATCAAGGAGTGGTTGACTGCGAAAGGGGGAAGCTGGGAGGAAACGTTACCGTTGATTCTGTTGACCCACCGTTGTTCGCCGCAAGGGATAACGGAAAAGTCGCGATTCGAGCTAACGTATGGGCGCGTGCCACGCTTGTCATACGATCAGGAGATTGGTTTATGGGGAGACCGACGGATGAGCACGCGTGAACTGAGGGAAGCTCGGAGACTGGCTAACAAGACATCACTCTTTATATGAGAGTGAAGGCGTTGTGTACACGACCTACTTTATTCTTGCTAATTTTGATCTATTTACAATGGATGAAATTCAAGTCGGCGATGTCACACATATAATCACTCAGGTAGGCGTTTTCGTTGAAATTTCTTCCAAAGAATAACCTTGGGTACATGCAAACTCTTGTTGGCCAACTGGGACGACAGTCCACTCAGTCACCGATGGGAGTTAGCTTAAACAGTCCACTTCCAGGTGTCAATCAATTTTAGTTTCCGTGCTTTGTCCTAGGTAATTTCGTTTGTCACCGAACATGTGCATTCCCGTGTAAACTCCAGATCACTGGTTGCTGTGCGTCTTTAACGTGACAACTGGCAAACGCTCATCCTAAGGCTTCGCTGGGATTGTTGAAGGACATCATAGACGTTGGCATCATGCATTTTTGTCTTTGTCGGTGTAGCACACTGCAAGTACTCAAGCTTTTTAAACACAGAAGGCTAAAATTTCATTCTGGAACGAAATCTTGTTTCTCATGTTGCTTAGTGAACAGATGTGTAGACATATTTCAAGCATTGTTAAAAATGAGCAATCCAATTCCTTTCTCCCGTGGACTACTATGTATGTCCAGTAATTATGCATATATGGCAATGGTTGCATTATAGCATTCATTGACTGCATACGAAAGGACGTTCGTAACCGAGGCTGTCAACCGAACGGAATTATTATCCTTTCAGGTGAAGCAAACTATGTGTCGTGATTGCAGTACTGCTCATAACTTTGAGTATATCACTTAAGGCAGTATCAACAAATATGATGCCATCCGATGATATCGCAACCAGAAAGCAGTTGAAAGGGGGCACATTTCAATCGAGATAACACGTTCCAAATTCGTCTGATTCTTGGATTAGAATATCATATGCACATGCTTAAATTTAAGCATGTTTTAACGCCAATGACAATTAGAATGTCTTTTTGCTACAATCTTAGCTCACGTGTTAAACAAATTCTTCTGACGAACGATGTAAAACACGTTCTTAGTTTTCCCAAAATTGCAACCGGCTCATTTGAACTTAGAACACGTCTGCGTTCGAACTTAAATGAGACTCTCAATCATCATCATTTAGTGCTTACAAATTGTTTTCAGGTTACCGTTTCTGCACTGATTTTAACCCTGTTCCAACTGAATCAACCGGCTTAGCGCGTGTCGTAGAAACCATGGCTAGCCTGCTGAGTACGTCAGCTTTTGATTGGATAAGAATGTGGCGACTGTGTTAAACTGAGCAATGATTGGCGGACTGGCACCAACGGACAGCCTAATATGAACGGACAGGTGATTCACTACACGGACTCAACTGCTAAAGGAAATTGGTCCATTGGGTCGAACTATCAGCCGTGTCTGCCAGCACACATGCTAGGGTGAAATTTTGTTGCCGCTGAATTCAGTCAAGTCGTTTTAAAGTACGATTTGAATAATGAAATATAGGAAGATCACATGTTCGGAGTTCGCTAGGCGGTTAATGAGAACTAGAGCTGGGACCGCTGACAGTAAACTGGACACACCATTGAAACGCAGCTTGAACGCGCCGCAACTGACACTGTATTGCATTGCGCACATGATTGGTGCAGGATTGTACGTATTGACCGGGAAACTGATACGCGATTATGCCGGTGCCGCAACCGCACTGGCCTATTTCGTGTCAGCCATTGCTGCCATCTTCACGGCACTCTGTTATGCGGAGTTTGCAACCATGTTTCCAAGAGCAGGATCCGCATACGTCTACACTTATTTGATGTTTGGAGAATTACCAGCCTTTCTGATTGGTTGGACAATGCTGTCCGACGTAATTGTGTCCACAGCGGCTATATCGAAGGCTTTTTCAGGAACTGTCAATCTGCTGACCAACAACACTATTGGACAATGGTCCCAACAAAATCTGGTAAAACTCGGCCCATCAGACTTTGCTGATTCTTCTCCGGATCTTGTAGCCGCTGCCTTCTTGCTCGTACTCATGCTATTTACGCTGTCGGGTGCCAACATTTCTCTAACCGTCAATGCAATTCTGTCCGGCATTCAAATACTCAGTCTGATCGTAATCACCGTCGGATGTTTTGTATTGGGCAACCCAAAAAACTACACACAACAGGGTGGATTTTTTCCCTTCGGTATTGGTGGCCTACTTCGTGGTGCAGGTCTGGCGGTGTTCGGTTTCTCCGGGTTTGAAGCGATTGCCAATGCAAGTGAGGAGGCAAAAAATCCCCGTCGGGATCTCCCTTTGGCGTTATTCTCTGCCTTGTTTATTTGTGCGATTCTGTATGTATCCGCGTCGTTGGGATTGGCCTACATTGTGCCTCGTACGGAAGTTGTTTATGAATCTCCGTTTGTGGGTGCGTTCAGTTTTGTGGGCCAGAAGGAGATGATGGGCTTTGCCGCGTTTGCTACTCTGCTGGCCACTGGAGCAACCAAGCTGGTAGCAATGTATGTGATACCACGTCTGTTCTATTCAATTGCTTCTGATGGATTGTTGTTCGGTTTCATGGCCTACGTGGAACGTTTCACACAAGTTCCGATATGGAGTCTGTTTGTTGGTGGACTGATAACCATTCTCCTAGCTACATTTGTGAAGATTCAAGTGTTGGCCGAATTCACATCAGTTGGACTTATATTTTCATACTTCGTGATCGGTATGGATTTGATGATACTGAGGTATATCTATAAGGGCAAGAACGCCCACATTTCGGACACATTATACAACGATACAAACGACCCGGATGGAACCACTTCGACGAATTCGGTAGACGATCATGTGACCCTCGTTCCGACTGCATCCAAGTTGCGACTGCGTCCCGGCACACCGAGTTGTCTGCGAATGCTTGAATCTATTTCGTGCTTTAACGCCATTCTGTTTGCTTTCATAATTGCGGTTCTCGTGATCGGGATCATCATCAACGTGAACGTGCAATTCCAGTTTGTTTGGCTGTGGACCTTTTTGGGCGCAGTGTGTGGAACCCTGGTTCTTCTATTTATCCTGTTATGTTTCTACGAACCAATGGAGGGACTGGACAGATTTCAAGTGAGTGCTTACTCATACCTGCCTATTATTGGTGATAGTGGGGTACCGATGAGGTCTTCTTGGACAGTTTCTGCTTCAAACGTTTTCAGTTTTCGGAGGGCTTGTTAACGGTTGGCCAGTTCAGAACGAGCATTCGATTCGTCCATGTACGGATCTGATCTACTCTGTCTCAGGGGTCAACTACACTAGTTCATTACGGCCTAGAACTCTCGCGTAACATTTTGATTATTTTTGCCCCAAGCAAAGGTACACCAAGAACACCCCGCAGCATACAAGTAAGCGCGCTTTGACTGATATAATTTTGCGCTTAGTTAAACTTGTTGAGTTGAAAATGAAAGAACTAATCATCGGCCTTTTCATCAAGTGTGTCTAAGCTACTCGGCAACAAGGTGGCTAACATAAATTTTCCTTCCATCCTGTCTAAGGTGTTTCGATGGCTACCTGTGTTTTTCAGAACAGCTTGAACCGCGACGAACGCTCGTCTGCTCAGTTCTAACCTGCGCGGCCGTCACACAGTGACCACCAGTATTTCGGATTGAATGGACTAGCGCTTTAGTCTGTGCTACAACTGATCGATCGGTTGGCCCGAGAATCAAGCAGTTTGTATAAAACGCACAGGTAACTATCGAAACGCACCCTATGGGTGGAAGAGAGGTAGAAGAAATGCAATTGAGAAGTAAGTACTAACATCCTCAGTTAAGCATGTCATCTGTCTACACCAATACAAATGAACTGACATCAGAAAAATCAAATACCGGCTACAGACTAGAATCAGCAAAGATGCCGAGTTAATCCAAGCGCCACTTTACAGAACCGAGCGATGTAACCGTTTGCTAGGAGGCTAACAAGCACAGCAACAAATCACGGAACGCGCCCCTTGGACTCATACGAAATCATCGTGAATGACTTTGGACGGATAGAAAGAAGTATGTGCATACAGGAATATGTTCCAGTAGCCCTCGTAGTACTACCCAAAAATTTAATGAGGAAGAATGGATTCGGAATGTTAATCACTATGACTAAAATAAGCGATCGATATTTATGAGCGGTAACATCCGATAGCTGTTATTTTTCGGTATGTCAATAACGTGAGGGGTGCGCCTCATCATGTTTCTCCTGTTAAAAAATTTCTATCCTGACGTGATGATCATACTTACGCACTATGTTGATCTAGACGGCTGTGATTATTCAGACTTCGATCTTAACAACGACACCTACGTCAGGCAGGTCAATGTGGAACGGTCATGCGAAAAGAGTTTATATGGTTGCATTACACACTGCTGTCTTCGTGAGGGCGCTCAGATGGAAAGACACGAGCCTGTTGACATCCAGCAGATCTATTTTTACACTGGTAACACCATTCTCTTCTGAATGAAGGAGAAGAAGGTGTCTTCAAAAACAAAAGGGCACTCAGATCGCCCAACGGTTGTCCGTAACTGCTGGCCTATTAATCTGCAGGTCAAAGAACTTTGCACTGCTCAGAAGCCTGCTGTTAATTTGAATATATCTGTTGCGTACAACAGTAACCAGTATGAGAAACCAATGCTTTATTCAATGCGGCGTAGGGCTAGACAAGCCTCTCAGTGCTGAATGAGTCAGACGTTTTGGTTACTAGCTTCTGATGGGGAAATCTTTATCCTCAGCTGTTTCATAGCTTTTGAATTAGAGAATGCCAGTGAATTTTCGAAAATCAGTGCTCTCCCATATCATACACGACTAGGAAGGTATCGTTCTCCCCACAGTATCATTATTCAATCACTGTCAGTTTTCCACCATATTTCGTTCCATTGTTTGTCTCCCTGTATATTCAGGTAATCATTGTTTCTAAACCACTGCTGCTTTTACACTCCGTCTACCATACTGGAACAGTAACCAGGATACACAATACTCGTGAGCTGTTATGAGAGCGAAATTCAAATCCGATGCTTCCTTTGGAAGCAGACAGCTCTAAACGCCAGCCTGAATGCGAAAGTTGAGATCATCTATGGAAGGTATTCCGTTCGTAACAGTCTAAATCTCCGAACTTGGATCAATAGCAGGTTGACACTTTTAAAATTACTGGAAGAAGTTTTAACTCAGGTTAAATGTTTGTTACCCTCTGAGCTTGATATTCACATCCCAAGCGTTTCCTCGCCAATTAAGGTTAGTGGAGATGATCATTAAATATTTCCAGTGTAAAGGCCAAGTTAGACAAGCAAATGATCAATAGGAACCTCCTACTGTTAACTCCAAAATGATCGTTGATGCTGTGGCAGATTTAAGAGACTGCTGGGTTTCACTCGAAGCTACAGTGTTTTGACTTGTGTGTTTGTTCAAACCTTCTAGTTGGGCTAAACTGACACGACATACCAATTGTTTTTGCTACTTAGCTTTCTAACTCGACTACTGTCTACAAGACTCTTTCGAAGGTTCTCCCTTTTACAACCTGACCTTTGTGCAATCGTGCTTATGGTCTTTTTCCGTTATCCATGTTGTTCTAGTAAACTCTGTACCCCTATCTCACACACGCTATGGATCCCAGATATGGCTACCGTAGGCGGTGATCAGCGTACCATACGTTAATTAATTAGGAATGGTAAAATACCACTTATTAGCCCTAACCTAGAAGAAATCCGTGGCTGAGTGGATTTAGTGCATAGATGCAACGACTGACATTGTTGCCAATAGTCTCTACAGAATTACCCTAACGATACTAACAGTGGTAGCCTGTTGTTTTCATGCTAACATGACTCTTTCGCACAATGATAAAAAGAGAAATACAAAACCATACTGACCAAAGATCTAGTGTACAAAACCTAAATCTTGCCACACCCATACGATGGGAATAAACTATTCACCAGGTCCCCAGCACAAATTAGATATCTTCGACGAACATAACACAAAAACAAAACAGTATAGGCTCAACTTACACTCAGTTGACGTTGTGACCTATTAGGATAATTGATATACAGAGGAAAGGAAGATTTGTTTTCAGGCAAATGGATCTGACACAGTGAGTGAGAAAAACTGACAGTTGTACACGACGAACTCTGTCGATTATGTTAACTTTACTGACCTCGACTTCTTACGAAAGGAGTGCGTCACCTATTAGGCAATGGATACTTCACACACTTGTGGTGAATAGACTCGGTGAAGTCCAACATTGGAAGTCACGTTACGTTTGTAATGAACCATTGGAGGCTGTTCGTGTCTCACCAACACATCTGAATGTGTTATGAGTGTAGTTTGGTCTTGCATCGTTAACTGGAAACCGTTTTTGTTCCTCAGAGCATTGCACATATCTTAACCAAGTGTCATTGTCATTCGTTTTAGCATCACTGATATTTTGTCTGGTCCACTCAATATCATACTGTTCAATAATAGAAGGAACCACAACGGTGGCTCAGGCTGGGCCACGATGTAACTAGGTGTTGTGTAACGTCAGTTTGATCACCCAATAGTCAATTTTGGCACCCTCCCTCAACCCAGTAGCGATGACCCAACAAACGATTAGATAGGAAAACAGGTCAAACCCAGGAAGTACGACTTGTTTCAACATCTACAAAATGAACAACTGTGGTGGGTCAAAAGGTCGTCTAAACAGGTCACTCACAGAGTTCACGCCGAGGTCAGCGGAGCAGCTTCAGTTTGGCTCCAAAAGTTAGCGGAAATGAGCTCGGACGATTGGGGTCGTGTACAGACTTTCTTCGGTTTGCTTAAGGCTAGTCATTTATTCTCGAGCACAGAGTGCAAGGTTTCGAAGTTTGATTACAATCGCCTTCATCAATCATCTTGCTTTCTGTGTATGGCCAACAACCTCGAGGTAGCTGTCTAACAGTCTGAAAATACGAGCATTACAATAAACATGTCATCTTACCGTCGAGCATTTTGAATAATAGTCCATTTCTGGGGCAACAGTCCATTAAATCATTCATTTAAAATAGCCGAAGGTCCATTACCATTAACGGTGAGAGAGTATCGCCTTTTCCACATCACTGATTATTACTGTTGTGATTTTCTGTCAGAAGTGCACTTCGTACATAAAGTCTTAGCACAACAATGAGGTAAACGCTCGTGTGCAATTTACACCTAAATATTTCGCTATTTGAAGACCTGACCATAAGACACATTTGTTGCAAACGTGACCCTCAGGAAATGGACTGTTCCTAAGAAACACGTTAATGTCGCAAATAACCAATCTAAATTTTATGAGCAGTGGTTACGACAATCAGTGTTCTAGATTTTATATTGTAAAATACAACCTGTCAGATCATTACAAAGCCGAAAACTTTCTTAATTCGTCTAACTTATTTTTGACGTCTTGAAATAGTGGTTGGAGAAACTAAACAGTTTGTTTTTGCAGTGGATGCGTACAGAACTCGTTTATCCTTGGCATCGTGAAACCTACATTACCGTGCAATCACAAATTTTCAGCCTATTAATGGTTATGTGCATGCCGCATATATGCTTGTAGAAATGGGGAACCATCAACTTCTCATGACCAGTGTGTGGCTCGTCACTCCGGTTTAGTGTCCAACAGTTCAGACAACTAGTGCCCACCATTGCTACATTGCACTATGTTGAAAACGAGATCAGCATCTGTCGTTTGACAACAATTGTTACGAATAAAACACGATCATGTAAGAGTCTCATATCAAATCCCACAAGCACGCGCAGATCTTGACCGCCTTACCTCTGTGTGTAACTGTAGAGGACTCATCGTAATTCGTTCAAAGCTAAAATCTCAGAGGGGTCTGTAAAATGGTGTCTATAATGACACCCTGGTTGTAATAGGGATTGTTTAGGTTAAGGCAGCAATCCTGTAAAACCTATTAGTCCGGGTTCCACAAAATATGGAAAAGGGAAGACAATAACCCTATAGATAAGGTTTAGATTGAGACGTACAGATTAGCAGCAAAATTCTCTGGAGATCATTGATAAACAGATTGGGAATAATAATCTGTAAACCCCTGTAAAAATTGCCAAAAGAATGGTTTATACAAAATTTTGTTCTATTCGTAGTTCGAGAGTTGACTGATAGGTTTCATTCATCCCCTTCTCTGCAAAGGTATCAGTACGTATTCAGCTATAGTGATATACGGTTTCACTGTTGAGTTCGACTATCAGTTGAGTGTCGCAAGAAATATAACTACTTATTGAGTTTAAACAACTGTTCTACTTAGTTATACCGTACAGGGACTTGCCTACTCAAGGCACTCAAGATCCAGGTTTGTTCTTCATATTCAAAATGTATGATAAAGTCAAACGTTAAAAACTCAACTAGGAGGAATTCAGTTATCCTGAATTACGGACACGGTTCTGTTTGTGATCAATCGATTTTGTTCCCTAACCGGCCATAGACCTTAGTGGTTTTATTGACAGAACCAGTAGTTTTTCTGTGTGACCTACACAGGAGTCTCAAGGGTAGTTCTGATCAAGCGTGAATATTGAGTTCATTTTCAAAATTATTCTGACTGAGACTTTGAATGTGTCATTCAAACTGTGTTGATGGATGTCGGTCAAACGCATAGAGCTGTAGTTCGTTCGACTGTCTGCATTAGGGCGTTTCAAGCGCGGTTAAACAGGCATGCTATCTTTCGAGACCTTACTGAGGTGGTTGTTCACCGAAAATGGACCTCCCGATCGTTTTTGGCATCTCGCCTAGTACCATGAAAAGACACATTTCTCCTTTAATGTTTTTGGGGTGAATTTAAGTTCGATAGTAGCAGACGAACGCGACCCCGCTTAACAATCAATCGCCACCGCATTCGTGGGCTGGTTACTTCGAGAGCTGCCGTTTAGCAGTATTCAGCTCATGTATAGCCTAAACTGGTCCATATCAACGGTTACCTTTTGGTGCGACCTCTGAAAACTCGACTTGAGGCACATTTGACGGAATAATGAAGGCTGTAATCCCTTGGTCCTTACTGGTCATTGCTCACAAGCGAAAGTGGTCGAGCGTTCAGATTTGACAATTCGCTCGTTCCTCATGTGAGGACAATGGCACAGTGGTCAACACGGTTGTCTAATGAAGGCGTGGCGGAGTTCAAATCCTGATCGTGGCAAGGATATACAATAATGACGAGCCCTAATGTTAGCGAAACTCGAGTCTAGTGATTCTTTCCGAAAGAGGCTGGCTGGAAATTCCACCTGAATGCGAAGGCGGCGGTCAACTCTAAGTGATGTTCAACTTGCAAATAATGCAGTCTGTTGAAGTTCTGTTTCCGCAGAATGGTCTCTGAAATAACTCACATAGCACATTATTAACTAAGGTATACCAGAAGTCTCATTACAATATTGTTCAAAGTAATGCGTCCCGAAGTTTCTAGTCGATCAACCTCAACAATGGACAAAATTCTGCTAGGTCGTGATCAGCTGTAGATACCATCACCCTCCCATACTATTTTTGATCGCTTTCAGTTGACCATCGCTTAGAATCATACCAAGCTTTTGTTCATGCTGATTGAATCCTCAATAAGCCTTGTGATCACCAATGTAGAACAATGACTAGTGAATTCAGTGTAAGAACACAAGCGTTACCATAAAGCTGGATTTTGGACGCACCAGCAAACGTTCTCAATATGTGACAATGAGCTACCTAAGACCCCGAAAATAGAGAAAACCATTAGGGTGAGGTAATCGTCGAGTTGAATAGTATATGGGGCAAGATGAATTTTCTGTTAAACCAACTGATTTCACCCGTTCTCCTACCTAACAAACAACTGCCTACACGAACCGCCACAGATTATTCGTGATATTCATATTGGTTAACTGTAGGGAACCGTTAGATCGGCTTTCAGTAGAGCATGATTATTACATTTTCCGAACGAGCGTTACAGGCGTTCACTATGTAGGCCGTGTATGATGTTTTGTAGTGTCATCTCTACACACACGGTAGCCACCTACTTTCTTTTTACACCACCTAAGCATGTTGACTGAGTTCTCTAGTGAAATTGATTTTTTATCACGGTTAATAGTAGGCTGTATGTTTGTGTATTGTCATTTATTCCGTTAGGGTGTTCAGGTCATACATCCATAGGATCGTCCAACAAATGTTGATGCCGTTAATCAAAACATCTCTATCCCTAAAGCAATCTACACACACGGTTGTACTCTCTGCGAACGTTACATTACCGTTTTGGCCATCGAACTCAACCTGCAAAACATGAATTTGAATGAAGAAGTCCGTGCAGTGGTCACACAACATGATTCGGGGAAACTCCTAAAGTTACAGTTAAATTCCTGCTATTGTCTGGTTTTTTGACAGGATCCGAAAAATTCTGTGTGTGGTTGTATACGCAAACCAGTATGGCCACTCACTTTTCATATGCTACAATCGCAGCATGCAAAAGTTTTTCACCGATTTTCTGTCTGTGATCATCACTGACGCTGCCTTATTAACCTTGCTTCTCAGGATTTCCGAATGATCCGTTCATCAGTCAGTCTCTAGCGGTAAGCCTGGTTAATATTATAACAAAATATCTCGATGGACGCATTTACCTCTATACTGAAACAGCCACATAATTCTGCAAACTCTGTTGAGTTAGCTAACTTGTCGGTGGAAACCTCAGTACAGTTTTCTGGCGTAAACATATATACGTGATATGTGCATTCACTGAAGGGAGATTGTGATTGTGATGACAAACGTTAACTACCAAATTCATTCATGCTAGGTGCTTGATTGTTTAAGAGATCTCTGACACTGTATTGCGCACACGGATTTTGCTCCACGCAGTCTCTCAATCACTTTGACAGAGTACAGTCGGACTGAGTTACTTTTCAGTACTCCACTGGTGTAGGCATCTTTTTGTGTTTCTAAAAGGTTTACAATATGTCACTTACTAATTCTCCCCATAATTTCAAAGGAATTCTTTCAACCATTAGAAATTTTGATCGAAGGAATCTGAACGGATCCGTTTTTAATCCACATACTCCATATTGTTTAGCCACTTCAAACATATCAAGAACCGACGATGAACTTCATTAAGTTCGTCCTCAATTTTGTATCCGATTTCCGCATGTGATCATCATGAGATATAGCGTATCACGAGTTGACCAAAAAGCCAGTTTGAAACTCTTTGACCAGTCAGAGTTGTGTATGGTTCAAATAAAACCTGGTCTCTGGATCACATGGAATAGAGACTGTCACCCTTTGACAACAAACTTTCAGCTTACGCGCCTTGCGTCACAACAAAAACTACGGATTAGAACGTTTCCGTTCCAGTTTGTTAAATGAAGACCCATCCACTATTCACTCAATTTTCGTGGCCGTCTAACTAGTGTTGTATTAATTATGCCTCTAAGGAAACTTCATCTTTTGTTTATAAAAAGAGCTGGTTTAGACTGGCATAATTTACCCACTGCTAATCCATTCAGCACAAACTTAGCATGAAACGTTCAAATACCGATACTTTCAGAGCGTGGGCACATCGTTATAACCAAATCGCTAAGGTTGAAGTAATCCAGTAGACGCTAGAAGAGATGAAGAAGACGGGGGACATCTCACATATTTATACTCAGCTCATAACTTACACTGACATACTCGGCAAGTGAGATTGCCAAGCAATTTTGGACCTTCTATAGGAGTACTGGATGACAGTAGGAGATTTTGTATGCTCTGAGTAGGACATCATTTGACCTATCCCAGCTTTCACGATCCCATAGGCTTTTCAGTCAAATATCTTTAGAAAAGAAGTACTATATTCGAGTATCAATCTTGTCAACGCCCATGCCACCGCTGGGACTTACACTCCAGTCACGTTTTCATGAGGCAACCGTGTTGGACACCGCACTCTCGACCATACGTTAGGCACGATCGAATTAGCACCTGCAAACCCTTGTTTGTCAGCAGTGCTCAGGTTGCCCGATCGTCTGGAAATTAGAAAAAATCAGTGTCCGAGTAGAACTTCTGTACAAGTTGAAATGTCTGAAACCAGTTAACTTGAGCGATATTTCGATTAGTTATCAACACTTTTGTCTCGTAAGATTGCGGCCAGAGGTCAAATCTCGGCCACGACAAGTAAAACTCGCATACCGTATATACAACTGAAAGTAAAGGTGGCAGTCAGTATGAATTTGCTCTGAAATGGGCTGATTTTCGTTCCCGTGTGCCAGTATCGATTGAGTCCACATTCAGTGGACAGTAGAATAAACGAATGAAGGCTATGTGTAGGAGCAAATGAGAAATGGTAGATTGGTGAATAAGTGGCACTCGCCCTTGATCACGTGAGCAGTGGGCACCGAGAGGCAGGCTAGGGCTCACGATCATAGGTTTGCGCAGCGGAAGTATCAGAGTTATGCGCTTCTGGGACGGAGTTTAATGTCAGTCACCAGTATGAGGCATACAACGTTGTTCACAAAGTCTCTTGCAGAACCGATCAATGAAAGGTACATTGGGAAAAGGCTGAAGCTAATTAGAACCGGTGGCTAGTTCGACTTCTCGACACAAATCGCTCAAAAATTACTGATGAAACGAGGTGGATAGATAGTGAGCATCTAGCAGTCAGTTTCCATTGTGAATTGCTTAGCCGGGTAATTATAACTTACCGATTGACAAATTATATTGGGTCACTTTCAGCGCTCACCCTTACCTCGACTAGCCACAGTACGGGAATGTTGTCACTTGCGCCTAGCCTGTCCTCAGTCATACTGCTCTGTTGAATCACCAGCCAGCAGACTCCTATGCCACTCATATGAGATGGTTTGTCTCGCTTAACTCACGCCTACCTCAGACGAAGCCAGAGTGCACTTACAGTGGTTTGTCATCTGACCCGGACACTATTCAACCAGGCTTGGAGGCAGCGATTGATCTCTCACTCTGGATGTTTCATACCTACCTCCAGTTATGATCGTTTACAGATACGTGTTACCCAGACGTAATATCTGAAAGGGCCACTAAAATACGATCGAATATTTATTGCACAGAATGTACAAATTGTCTCATGTAATGCTGTAAACGGCATCGACAAGCGCACATTAAGAAGATGTAACCATTTCTAGCTAATGGTATCCAGCACTCTCCATAAGCTGCACATGGTTCATCTGTAGTATACAAAAAATGTCTTAGCATCGATAGCCATTCTCCCTAAAACGACACACTATCCACCAATGGGATCTGGTCCCACCACGATAATTACTCTAGTCCAATCTACGCACGGCATTTTTGAAGACTACAGCTTCTCAGAGAAAAGCGCACCACACCCTGGACAACATTTTTGAACGAGCTGTCCCATCCCGATCTCGATAGCGCAGCAAGTTGCTTTCATCATATTGATAAAGTGGTCCATACGACATGTTGACAGGGATTGGGAAAGTACAACTCAATAGCAAAACCACAAGACAGACATCAGTTCCTCCTGCGATAGCATGGCTATAAAACATCACGTCAGAGTCCGCAAATAGCATCAGTGTGGAGTGTTTCAGATCCGACTGGGCTGAGCGACTTTACTTGGAATTTAACTACACCCACACCCTATCGATAGCCAGTTGATCTGACTGACTTCAGCGGTTTATTGAGGCCGCTCTCTTATCCGTCTGAGTTAGGTGTCGTGTCTATTGGATAATCTCTTTGGCCTGCACTCCGGATTTTCTCGTCCGGCACACAGTTCCGGGATATATTGTTCAAATTTTCAGGGAAGACAAATTAGAGAGAGGAACCAAACCAACCTGAACATTTGAGTTTCATGAAAAGGATGTCATAAAGTTAGCAGATTCAGGCTCACTACCGACCATGACGCAATGCCACATGAGGGAGGGGTTTTTCTACTCAGTTGGGTGGATTTTCGCGGCCTGTTTAAACTGACAGACGGCATTTACCGAAATTGCGCGACGGGGACAATCATTTCTTTTAGATTCCATAACCACCTCATCTGATGATTAGCATGTGGTTTCTTCTCAACACCAGCAGCCACACCAAACGATCCGCGATGCGGCATACGCTCCGTTGGCATACGGAGTGTGCAACTTAAACTCCGAATACTGCGTATCGCGTTTATCGGTTGTGAACTGGACATCCCCAAAATACGTACGTTGCTCACCCAGCCAGTCCATTTGGTGCCGATTAAGTGAAAAAGACAACGGTGGTAGAACACCGAGGACATTTGCATGTTTCTTGCGAATGCGTTAGGCGTGTGGTCCATAGAGCAAAAGTGAACTCACATATGCACTGTAAACTCTGCCTCCAATCGACATTTAAACATATGGAGGCCACAGATGACGTTGGTTTGTGGATGTCTTCGTCTGCACATTAAGCTGAACTTTGTCAATCACAGGTGTGTGCTAAGTGTTCTTTCTTCATCAAAGCGGCCACACACTATATGATTTTCTGTGATAACCTACCCCTTTCTGATTGTTAATGATCACTACATTGTAGCGCATAATCATTCCTTTTGACCATTTCCCATCCATCACCGGTTAGAATGGTCGTAAATGGCTAAAAATGGCCAACACGATTTAAGCGGGTCTCACACACCTGGAAAGCTCAAGTACGATGGGATCTTCCGTAAACATGACAAAATTAGGATATCAAACGATTGCGAATAGGATCCACTTTGCCCTATAGCATTAAACAGAGACACGGTATCCGGTTGTCTAACTTTAAAATTGTCCTTGATTTCAGAAATTCCCAATTAAGTTATTTACACCAAACTCATTTAATACACTGACAAGTGTGAAATATTAATTGAGGTTCTCAGACATTTCATATGAATAATCAATCTTTTCCGTCCTTCAGTATTTTGATCCGTGCAAAGCCTGTGAGAAGTTGGTATTCTCTGATATTCTTAAATTGTGGACATCCGTAGCTAAAAATTCACAAACGGAAACCAACATGTATCACGCGACATTGGCTATTGCCTTTTTGGCGGTACGCTCATGCTAGTTGTCTGTGGAGTACTATGACCTAAAAGAGATCATGCACGTATCACCGTGCACAATTTTACTTGTTCCAGATTACTCGATAATAATTACCTGGTTGACCCACAGATGAGCAGTAAATCAGAGTGAAGTTCTGTATCGAGGCTATGGAGTCCTTTAGTCTGTTGAAGGAAGAAGAACGAGCCGAGGATATAGTGTCATTGCTAGGTCCGAATTACTTATCCCACACAGTAACACGCGTGGAACTTTACGTGTGTTATTTATCTTGTATGATTAGTGCACTTTTTGACGCGTTTTCCGACCTCGAGCAACTCGTTAGGAAAAACCCATACAGTAGAATGTGTACAAAGCATGATATATTGTGTATTATGTGTAATGCTTATTCAGAGGCTCACTTTTACTTACTGCAAAATATTCAGAATAAAGTCAGGTTAATCACAAGTGCCTTGGGCCACTTCTCGACAATATCCATTCTACGGAACTTTGTGACCATTGCAAGTTGAATAGACAGGACATCAAGTGAAAACATTCTTATCGCTAACAGATAAGGCACTTTTAGTCTGATGTAATAAGGGTGTACAAGTATGTATATTGATGAAAGACCGAGTGAACTATTTTCTAAGATGTATGTGTTGGTCTCAGACCAAATTCCGAGCCGACTTTAGATATATTCATTTTTGTAATGGAATAGATTACCAGCTTCTACACCCTAATATGTTTGCTGTTATATGAAACACAAGGTTATATGAACTTCATGCTTTTGTGAAGCTTCCAAACCTAATGGGGGACGGGTTCGAACCCACGAACATGTAATAAGTGGATACTGTTAACACCACACTGTCGCAAGCTAGAGGACCTAGAGTGAATTCGCATGTTTTGAATGACTGTCCTTATCCACTCATTTTACAATCACTGCAACGTTTGATTCCGACTTAGAACTACACCGTTCGTGTGAATCGAAAAGCCAATATTGTCCCATAGATATACTTGAGGGCTTTTGCTCAAACTAATGTACCACAGCGAAGGATTGATGCAATTCCTTGACATAGACAAAGGGCTTGTACTGTGAGATGTTAACATTTGTTTTACCGTGCATAGTACCAAGGCTCAGCCAGCCGAATTTGTACGCCGCCCGCATTGCACACTCAACGGACCTCACACAAAGCGGTTCAGTGATAAACTGATCACTTGTGTCACTGTCTTCTGCACACACCCAACCCATAGTAGCCGATACCCATTGTTTCGCCAATTGTCAACAATTTTGGGGATCCGATTACGATCTAGTTGTTCAAACTGCAGTTTCAACCTATGCCAGAACTTGTCATACATGCTTCCTCAAGACAACCTGCTTGGATGAAGCTTTTCATTCTGCCCCCACGTAAACTCTGAGTTCAACTTAGAACTTTCACGATTATGCCCATATAACCTGTCAAGGTACAGAAATTTGTTTACGAACTAGATGTTGGTTAAAGGATGGTAAACACTATTCGCTGCGGTTTACAATGGATTTTCGACGGTTGGCGTGAGAGCGAAAAATTGAGCACTAGTCACAACAGACTGGAAAAAGGTGTACTGATGATTCAGTCAGAACTACCGGAAGTCAGGAGATTGGAGTTTGAATACTGGCACCCCAAGGCTGTGCAGTATGGATGAACCATGAAACATGTCAAATTCGTGTTTAACCGTGTTACTGATGTTTGCCAGTCAAATATCCATCCGGGATTGACTCTTATCACTAGCTGTGTTTTTTCATATGCGTTAATAAATGTGTTCTGTTCACCTGTAAGCTTCGTTCATATTCACCTTGGAAACGGTTTGAGTAATTGGACCCCCAGAGTTGTACATCCCAACAAATAGCAAACAAGCGACTTCCTTTCAGACCACGAGATTATTCTAAAACAGGTCATGTCTCTAGGACTCAGGCTAAGTTGTGGCTATGGAGAGTTTTGCCTGCAAGGCTAGGTTGATACGCCGAATGAATTTTGTGGTAAAGAGTTGATCCATCTGACAAATTACTGGAAGTAACCGTATTAGGCTGACGACCTTTGTAGGACCCAGAGCAATAAATAGTTTGAAAAACTAATGACAAGAAACCCAGTAAAAATCCAATGTTACACAAGATGTACCACAGTATTACTCAACCTGTTAAACTGTACACATGCATTTATGTAAGAATCGCACTGAACACGAAGCCCCAGTCCGAATTCGACTAATATCGTCTAGCTTTAGCAGTGGTCTGCTCTTTAAGCGCAACATGTGCACATTTACTCAGTAGTTTGGTCTCACCTGGATTCCAGTCCGACCGGAAGATTGCGATATAGACTGAGTCTGTTTGATAGGTTATCGATCGATGTGCACGTGTCATGGCTGCAGATATTGTTTTCATACGTTTCGTTCATGATCAGTAAGTCAATGCCATGGTTATTGCATTTACCAACTTGGACGCTTAAAACTTAGCGCTGGACGATTCTGATTGACTTCATTTGCACACAGCTATCAGAAGAGTTCTTGTTTATTGAGAGCATTATCCTCTTCCTCTTATAGATATGCATCGGTTGTTTATGGTCTACTTGTTTCACCCCCATTCGTTCGAGTTGTAGTGTAATTTAACGTAAGATTATCGTACGTTAGCAGGTGAATGAAGTCCGGTTCGCTTGTATGATCATTTTCAATGCCTCCACCTCCTGATTCAGACGCCATTCATGCCGCTCGCACCATGCATGACCATGCTGACCAATGGTATTCTTATTACGAGCATGGAGCCGCTGACGTGGTTGCGTTTCGCCATCTGGTCGGCCATTGGTGAGTCACTAGTATACTTCATGGACTTACTTCAAAAGTAATCATCTGATTTGCCTTGGCGTCTGTCATATCCAGAGTACCGTCTTCTGGAAATATGGTGTTTATCCGGTATATATGGCGTGTTCGACTATCCGTAAGCTTAATCATCGGCGATTATCAATGCCAGCTAAACACCACTCACATTTAATCACAACCTTAGCGGTTAAAAAAATTTCTCAAGCGGACGACTTGCCAAAATTCTTGTTCCACCATCCTTCACTGCGTCGTTATGTAAACTCACAGACCTAGAACGAAATTTATCTGAACATACACCATGTATCAACTGGTGATATCAACTTGAACCAGTAATTCTCTTCGTTGGGTTAAGCATTAGAGTTAACAGAACAGCCAGGTTGTCTCTTTCCAAAAAGATCGAGCGATGTGTACATTAACGAATGGCCGTTGAACTGTTATTTGGAACATTTCAGTCGCATCCTAAGTTGACTTGTATCTGATCATCTTTTTCTCGCCATCGATTTTATCCCGTGATTGTGGTTTTTTATAGAGTCATTTCTCTTCAGTTTATGCCATCGAGTGTCGGCTACCACTTGTTCGGCATCATAACATTCGTTATCCAGTAGGCTCATTTGAAACAAGATAACCTTGGTGAACGAAACTGATGAATCAAGCCCAACGTGTTTGTAAGCCCGGTGACCACGGTTCAAAAATTTTTCGGCACGCTTAAAAAAATGGCCACGGGTTGACACAATACTGGAAACCCCGTAGTTTGTGTTCGACGTAACAAGGATTACTACGCTTAGTTTGCAAGCACGTGAACCGGCGTTTAGTCCTCTATCTGAGCAAGAAAGTACACTGATAACGAGCTCCAATCGGCCAGTAAACCTAAGATCCGGAGGTTCATTTCTGAAGGACATTACAGGGAAGTCTGTCTGAATATAAGACCCGCCATCGCTTGTAAGGGTTTTTGGTTTAAAAAGGGTAACTGAACACTTTGGTTTAGAAAAAGCGATTACTTGACAGACTGCGGACGACAGGATGGCTAACACTTTTGCTATGTGTGTCCTAAATCGTACTTTCAATCGATTAAAATCCAGACCGCACTTATGCCTTCCGAGGTCAGAAGTCAAGGTTGTGCGACCGGGTTCTAATAGCCTCGGTAAAGGTCAACATTTAAAATCCCTATCTTCCTTTGATTCGCGCTCGATTCATAGAAGATCTGAAATGATTAGAGGTGGCTAAATTGGTAATCATTGTGCTTCGATCGGTTTCGTTCAAATAACGTCCAACCACGCACGTTCACGGGCTCTACCAGACAGTCGACGCGATCAGCACTATGACGGTTTCGATCTTACTTGAGAAGTTGAAATCGAACCACTGAACAGTGCTGACCGCTTACTCCATTTCCATCACCTGGATTGGCAGCATGCAATTTTGCCGACGCCATCTTCATGAGACTCACGAAGGCCTGTAACACGAACAGTTACCTGGCTGTTTCATATTGCCATGAAGGTGTGAGACATTTGACCATTTATCAGGTTTACGATTAGTTTGAGCGACCAATCTTGTGTCATGGCTCGATTACCTGGTTAATCCATGCGAAGTATGCATACAGACTTGATTTACAGCAGTCATCCCCTCACAAGTAAGCCAGCACTAACTTGAGTGATTGTATGAACCACGCCACAGTCTGCTGACCGTGACAATAAAAATATGCAATCTACAATGACCGGACCACTTACCTCGTGCGCCACACCACCCCTTGTTCATTGTGACATTTAGCGTTTGCAACAAACCTCACGGTTGTCAAGCCGTAATACTGCCACGGGTTGTTAGTGCGCTGATCGCACCTTTAAGCGACTGTGGTCCGTAATTTCAATCAAAGCGAGAACAGAGTAGTCGTTTTCACTACGGGTTTGAAGAGGTCTCGTTCGCCTGCCTCTGTAGAGTTTTTGGCTGTTGTTTATGAAATCTCTTTTTTGCTATGGTTTCTTTGTTTCTATTAACAACAGCAGCCCTAGCCATAATGGGACAAAAGGTCGTCCAGCAAAGCACGATCTTTAATGTCCAACTCGTTCGTCCCTAGTCCACACGCGCGCTCGTGTTTAGGAGCCGGAATTCCAGTCTACAACACTTACAGTTTTTACTCACATTTCATGTGCACTTCGGCCTGATTTGTGTGTGTACGCATGTGTGTGTATGTGTTCAGTACCGGTATAATTCACAAAGATTGTAAGACATCTATGATGTGAGATCTCAGTTTGCCAACCCATCACATAACAGTGGCTTGCTCGTGCAGCTCATCGCTCGGACACCATGTACACAGATAGCCACCCACTGAAGCAATCACTCAGTAAAAATATATCTGGACTTGTGAGGTCGGGTGATTTTCGTGATTGATGGTTTCTCAACTTTGTGCCAACACGTCCTTTTGAGATTCAAAGGTACTGCATTGAACGATAAATGATTAATGTTTAAGGTTATCACATACCTGAGAACAGAACGTCCCAACTGAAGTGGTCGGCTGCAGGGAACAGAGTGAGTAACAAGACACGCATGTTCTAAAGAAGGAATCGAATTAGCGGACCGTGTATGCTGATCATTATTCAGCCAGTTACCGACCAAACAACCAGAAAACTAACTAGCTAATCAGTTCGCAAATTGTTTAATGAACTGAAGGACCAAGCAGCACTTGTACAGTGCACGCTAGAGGCACTAAGTCAGATTCCTCACTTTAAAACCGTACAACGCGACCTGAATAGATCACGGCCAAAACGTGTTTGAAGTGATAGGAAACGAAGGTGTGCTCATTGTCAAACGCTTCAGATCATAATGTATCCGAGTCTGTGATGACAGGCTTGAATCTTTCGCCGAGAAATGAGAAGGTTCCGCGCAAGCTGAAGACCGATGGGTAACCAGTCCGTTGTTAGCGTCCAACCAGCAGTTCGTTCCATAAACCCAAATAAAAGATGCCCTCGGGGAGAAGAGTATGATCTTTAGGTCTCGAACTTTACTGTAAATCACCGTAGCACTTTTGCGCTTACGGTTGGCGGCATCCGATTCGGATTAGCCTGTCACAGTGACCGAAGCCAAAAGACGCCTGCGCTTAGCCATCACTGCAATTGGCTTGCGCTGCACCAATTGCAGTTCCACCAACACACCACATATCCAGTGTAAACCCGAAGGAATAAGACTGGGAGGTGTGCCAGTGGGGCCTTTCTGTCCAGCCGGCCAATGCTGGTTAGCCACTTGATTGGCTAATAAGGAAAGGAAACTCTTATCTCTCGGAAACTAAACAGAGAGAGGCTGCAATGACGAGATCTACACTGAGAAGAAAGATTTTTGAAGTGTAATACAAGAAGCGTTGCAGTATAGGGGTGCAGGTTAGTGCATCCCAGAGAAGATAAGGATGAAAAGCAAAGTTCTCATTGGACTATGAAAAGCCAGGCAGACCATTCATCATACATTACATCAACAAAGCCGGAGAAAAGAATGGGTAGAAGACCACAGACACTCAGGTTTCTGAAAAGAAGAGCGGATTAATTGTCAATGACCACGATGTTGGCCGATGCAGTCATTAACAGAAGTAGAATAGGTATACCGATTTGACCTACCTGAGCCTAGCGTACTCGCCGCCTCTTCGCCGACGGGGTACTATGAGTACGTTGGTGACCTACTAGCCCCAAACGGCCAGCGCATTCGCGGCCGCACACATCGCAACGCCATATAGTCACGTCACCGCGACCTATGGCACCGATGGTTCCTTTGCGTACCGCACGCTTCCGCTCGCGACCACGCAATAGTTGCTCGTTGAACGCTCGGACGCCCGCCCGAACCGTACTCTTCCAGGCCGTCCGGTTCAACGCCAAATCTTCCCAACATCTAAAATCAATGTTACAACACGAAAGACTTACCCGCAAAACATCCTGGTACCTCCGCTTCTGGCCACCGGGATTTCGCTTACCTGACTTCACTTGTCCGTACAGTAACTGCTTCGGGATACGGTCATCGCCCATCCGACTAACGTGACCGAGCCAACGGAGCTGGTTCAGCATCAACATGGCTTCCATCCCGTCCATGTCCGCTCGCCGCAGTACCTCAGTGTTCGGAATCATGTCCGACCACCGAATATCCAAGATGCGCCTCAGACACTGCACATGGAAGCGACTCAAATAGCTCACGTTCCGCTGATACAGTGTCCATGTCTCACTGCCGTATAGCAGTATAGACAGCACCATTGAGCGGTAGACACAGAGCTTCGTGGCCATCTTCAGGCTGTGATTCTTCCAGACACGCCTTTCAAGACGCCCGAAAGCAGCACTAGCCTTTGCCACACGCGCTCTCAACTCGCGATCCACGGACAAATCTGTCGACAAGTTGCTGCCCAAGTAGCAAAAATTCCCGCAGCCATTCACAGTGTCTTCAGCGATGCGAATTTTGCGCTTACACACACATACACACACACACACAAGAGACTGCAATGAACCACTTAAACATCCTCCATAGACATGTGTCCGCTTGTCTTGTCCGGAGATGAATAAATATTAGTTGTTTTCACACAAAAAGCTTCGTTCGAAGAAGTGCCTGTTTGTGTGCAAGCGTACGCAAGTGTGTTTTCGAACTGATCGATTCACCTGAGGGTTAAAACTGGAATGGAAGCTTGGCAACTGTCTATGTGTTACTGTAGAGTAGAACTGCAGTTAGATCCACGGCAGTGTTACTGTTGTGCGCCCTGACCACCTAAATGTGCACAAATAGGCTTCCGGCTTTTCTTTCTAGATTGGGAACAAAAAAAAGGATAAACGCCCAAAGGCGATTCTGGATGAGCGTGCAGATTGAAATGCACTTTCAGAACAGCTGCTTCAAGGCACGTGGTAACCCCGGATGAAGTGGGGGCCGAATAATCGAAAACCGCGGAACTTCGAAGATGATTTAGTTATCTGTCGGGGAGGGGTGTACAGTCCCTCATCAGTTTAACCGATGCGCCATAGGATGAAAAGGAAGTCAATATTGTCATTCAAAGATATAAATGGAAGAAATTCATAGTCCCATTACAAGAGCCAGCCAGCTCACTCTATTGCGATCCTACGTGACCGAAGTCGGAGGATGAAAAAGGGAATTGGACAGCGAAACTCACATTGGATGTGTTAAAGTGGTAAATATACGTGTAAATTATCCTTGTGTAGAATCAGCTAGGATTCACGGCTATATGCACTCAATGGTAGCGGCTGTAAACCACTTGATTGTGGGCAGAACAAGGCATAAATAAGTAATGCTTAGCAAATTATATAACTTAAAACCAAGTGAACACTGAGCACGGAATTTAACAGTCAGCAGGTACCGGTGACTAATGCAGTACCTTAAGTAATTCAATGAGGCAGTACAAAATAGCCAAAAAGGGGAGAGTTCGAACGAGAGTTCGTACTACTAATTCGAAGTATGTTCCGTGTAACAATGTGAGAAATGTTCAGCCAATATTTAATGTAACCAATACATGTGGATATATATAAAAGATCTACAATCCGATAGTTTGACCAATGGAGTATAGGTATGGGAGCAGTTGAGATTGACATGGCTGCGTAGCCGCGTAGCGGAGTCGTGGGGTTGGGGGTGGATGTTCGGTGGTTCGAGCCTTCTGATGGACCTCTCGCTATACCAATTTCCATATTTGTTTCCATTTTAGGCACAAGATTTTCCATTACGTGCTAAAGCAAATCACTTTGGTGCATTAGAATTTCCACCTTAGATTCTTGGACGTGACGGTAAGAACGCGATTGGCCCAACTAACCGTAAGGGACGACCAATCTTAATTAGAGTGCTTCGCATTGGCTACTTTGGTAGAGGAAGTGGTTTGGGCTATTCGAGGGGTGTCAACGGATTTGCTTAATGAGAACGGGGTTAGCGGCCAAAGTGGAGCACAGATCACCTGACCCTGTTCCTACTAATTCATCAAACC
>QNGE01000869.1:46380-59641 GCA_008508345.1 Paragonimus westermani
CACGGAAATCCACTCCAGCAACATGTCGATCTCTGATTCTGTCAGAATCTTGCTTCTGTGTCCTTTACGAGGCTGAGCCTCATAACTGATGCAATCCACATGTAGCCACTTGTAAGCGGTATTACACTTGACTCCGTTCAGAAGGGCAACCGTGCGCCAGTCATCACCCCTTTCAAATGCTTCGATAATACGTCTGCGTGTTTCGGGACTGACGCAAGTGTACTTGCGTCCGCCAGCCATGTATGTGAGAGAACTAATGAAAATGTTCTCACAAACTGGTTAACTCTCACATCAAAGCTCGAAGTCTACCACGACCCCAAAGCTCACGCCTATTGGACGTGAGATTCACAGACACCCCTAACCACTCGCAACCCTTTACCTGTCAAAGGAACCAATACGGTCAGTGGTTTGATGAATTAGTAGGAACAGGGTCAGGTGATCTGTGCTCCACTTTGGCCGCTAACCCCGTTCTCATTAAGCAAATCCGTTGACACCCCTCGAATAGCCCAAACCACTTCCTCTACCAAAGTAGCCAATGCGAAGCACTCTAATTAAGATTGGTCGTCCCTTACGGTTAGTTGGGCCAATCGCGTTCTTACCGTCACGTCCAAGAATCTAAGGTGGAAATTCTAATGCACCAAAGTGATTTGCTTTAGCATGTAATGGAAAATCTTGTGCCTAAAATGGAAACAGATATGGAAAATGGTATAGAATACTCTCAATTTCACATGTAGTGATCCGAACGTAATCTTCGTTGGTTCTGACCAGAATCAGCAACATAATAGCCACTAAGATTACAAGACTGATTCATTAGCAGGCTATTAACATCACAGGAACATCAGTCATCACTGATGTGATTGAACACAATGGTGTTAGGGCTGTGGGGCCAAACAAATGAATACTAGGTAAACGATTAAAGACCACTAAGACGATGCCTATTGACATGGAGTAAAATTGGTCATTTCAACAATTTGTGTTTTAGATGCAATGTGATCAGCCTGATTATTAAGCACTACGGAAAAGAGAAATTACTTTAAGCAAACGAAGAAACAGCGACTTAAAAACCCACAGTCTGCCACATTTCTTGCATGAAATGTCTTATTTTGGTGTTCACTTTTTCCGAATTCTTGTTGTTGACGAATAAACGGTTAGATGAAGTAAACGTCAACATTTAACGCATCACTTATCATTAGGGGTAGCAGCTTGTTGTAATCGAGTTGCTGGTAAAAATTTCGAGAGATCGTTGAGTCGACTGTCAGTAGGAAAGTGACTCAAAGCCGTAGCGAATTCGTCATTCTTGTCGATTTTAATGATATACTTGGCGGTGGACCGTTCTTGACCAAAGGTCGAAGGGCTATTTTTCGTGATTTGTGGTCTTCCGCTTCATATCTCTTGCCAGTCTGCTTCGACGCTGTCTCACTTTTAAGGGAACGCCTCACTCGTGAAAGACGCTAGTGGCAGTCATATCTGATTGTACTGGATGCAACCAAGGTCATTCTTCCAAACAGTTGGTCTTAGTGACCACCAACGAAGTTGTTAATAGGTCTCATAAACACACCTCACACCAGGGAACCAAACCCACGACCCGTAAAGAGGCGTCAGCCTGCTGTGCCACCACAGAATTCTAGTGCAGACACGGGGTTGCAGTCGCTGGGGTTGCGTTACTATTTTTGGCTGTTGCACTTTTTTTCTCACCGGTTGGTAACGTTCAGCCGATTGTGGTACTTTTCGTGGATTCCTTGTGACAGTGAGGTGAGTTGTTAACACAGTTCGGGCATGAAATCTCTGAGTTCTTAGCATGATTTCGCAACTAAGTTGGCTAAGCACTCGCCGCGTCTGGGCATCTTGTACCTGCAGCTGTTTCGAGTCCACCCAAAGCACAGATTTTTCACGGTTGGATACCCTTCAAATCAAACAGTCTGCCAGACTACTTATCAAGGCTATCATGTTTCCCGTTCATCCAAGCACTGAATGGCTCAACTCTGTCTCCGATTCTAAAGTCCAGGAACAGGTACAATCCATCGGGTGGCGCTAACCGTTCCGTTCCCTTTAGCGCCGGAGGCAGCCAGTTTGATTGAAAGATTTGCTTAATGAAAACACGTGATTGCTCAAATTCAACCATTTCACTTTCATGGTCGGCGAAATTATTGATAGATAATCTCATATACCTGTTGGAAGCCGATGACCAGCTAATGGTCCCTACTCTCTACGTTATGGATTTAAGTCCTGACTCCATCGAATCCATTTACTTTCGATTATGTATGTACACACGTGAAACGATAAATCCCATGGCCCAAAACCTCACCCTGATCTAAAAATAGTTACCACAATTAATTCAACGAAGCTCATCGACCATCCGGTCAGTTTTCTATTTCATACTGACGCTTTATAATCGCATTGCGCGGTTTGCCTGACAATTTCTCTGGTGGTTTGTGTTAGCAACTAACATCTGTCAGTTCTGTTGGTTGGTTGTGATCGTGTGTGTGTATGTGCGTTGTTTGTCTCTTGTAGGTCCAACTATGTCAGCTTGGCCAAAGGGGAGCAGCCAAGTCAAATACATTTGGGCTCGTTGTGGATGATGCCAGTGTTTTATGTCACGTCTCGACCTGATGTTTATTCCTATCCGGTCCGGTTTTGTGTACGGCATGTTCTTCTCTAAAGTAGTATTGGCATCATGTGTGTGTTGACTTCAGAGCTGCATGGCTCTCGAACCTGTGTGTAGCTGGTGAAATTTGGGCGTTGTTCGTTGTGGATTTTGTTGCGATTGTGTGCGTTCGTGCATGTGTCACCTGTTGCCTTGCAGTACAGCCTTTGAGGGCCTTAATCGCTCTCCTGTCCAGGTCTGAGTGTCCTGACAGTATCCGAAGTCCATATAAACTATGATTATACAACGTAAACCGATTACCGTACTGCATCGGCCATCGCGCAGGATAAACCGGGTCGCCCTATCTACTGTTTATGGCAGGGTGGGTAGGTGAAAATATGCTACTGTCAAACCCACCCTCTTTCCCTCCCCTAATGAACCCGCCAGCAAGAATCCCAAAGTAGACAACGCCCACTTGAATCTCAGTAACACGACGACCAACCCGAGGTAATCTCGGGGACGCAAAACGTTTTCCATTGGGGCATGGAGTGTGCACACCTTACTAGATCAATACAGCACCACAGGACGGCCAAATCAGTGAACCGCACTGATCGCCATGGAAGTGAGCCAGTATGGAGTGGACTTAGCAGTGTGAAGTGAAACAGGGCTTGCAGACCAAGATAATCTCTGAGAAGCAGGTGCCGGGTACACCTACTAGAAAGCTTACCCGGTAGACAGTGTTTTCAGAAGCGTGGTATCTGTTTCACAGTCGCTGATCGCACCAATGTTTTGATAATAGGGGAGCCTCACGACACCAGCCGTCGAATGCTGTCCATGCCCCTGCAACTCGTTGGGGGGTAACTACACTACATTCGTTATTATTTGTGGTCCAACTGTGTGTCACATTGGTGATATGCAGGACCAGTTTTTATGATCAGCTGTCCGCCACAATCCGGTCGGCACCGATAAGTGACCGACTGTTTGTTCTGGGTGGCTTGAACACTCAAGTTGAGCACGATTCGGTAACTTGGCCGGGAGTCCTCGGACCCTACGGCGTTGGTTCAGTCAACGAGAAGAACGATCATTTGCTCCAATTGTGTGCTACTCACGAGCTGGTCATCATAACCACCCGATTCGAGCTAGATTCGACCGTCATCATGACGTGGGCTCACCCATGAAGTGGTCATCATGATTCACTCGATTGTGTGATTGTGCGGCAGCGCGACATTCGTGAGATGCGTACCACGCCAGTGATGCGCGGCGCTGAATGTAGCACTGGTCATAGGCTAATCAACACCAAAAGGTTTATTCATATCCGCAAGCCAGTTCATTGTAGATCATTCAGACAACGGTAGAAGTTTGACGTCAGACGACTGGAGAATTGTGAGACGAAGACTGCTTTTCATTGCGCAGTTACCGCTCATCTACAAGACGCTCGTGTATCCACTACCTCTGGGAATATGTGGCAACAGCTGAGAAGAGAGGTCACTGCAACAACCACCGGGACGATCGATGTCGTACACCAGAAACGTCCGGACTGATTCGACGACAACAACGTGGCTATCTCTAACTTGGTACGAGAGAAGAATGCGGTACTTACCGCTCCCACAGTGAACCTGGATGATGAAGAAAAGAGAGTGACATTCCAGAGTACTCGCTGCCAACTGGCCGAGCGTGTTTTCGGAATTAAGGACAACTGGTGGATGAAGCAAGATGAGCAGATGCAAGGCTATGCCAATCGCCAACAAAACAAACAGTTCTACGATCTGTCTAAGGCAATTTTCGGCCGGTCTGCCAAAGTACTGGTTGAAGTGGACACCGGTATTTGTGCACACAACCAAAGGAAATCACGAAAATCTGGCGCAAACATTTTGGTAGCCTACAAAGCCGTCCTGCTATCATTGACTTGGTAGCCATGAACAGCCTGCCGAAACGGGCCATCAGATCTTCACTTGCTCTCCTCTCGGATTTGGTAAAGGGTGCAGAGAGCGATTGGTCAACTGTGCAACGGGAAGGCTGCAGACGAGGATGGACTGCCAGGAGAGATCCTGAAGGATGGCGGACCGGCAGGGCTGGAACGCGCTTTGCTCCAGCTGGTTTACTCCATCTGGGAGCAGAAAGAAATGCCAAGAGAGTTCAGGGATGCTCTGATAGTGCCTTTGCTTAAAGGTAAGTGTAGAAAGCAATGCCCAGACAGCTATCGAGGCATCCGTCTCCTGAGTTGTGCAAACAAGATGCCTGCCAGAATCCTCCTGAACCTGATTAATGCGACCGTTTTTTTGAGGCCAATGTTCCCGAGGAGCTGTGTCGATTCCGGACGAGCCGCAGTATGGTCGACCTGGTGGTTGATGCTCGACAGCTTCAGGAAAAGTGTCGGGAACGCAACCAGCCCCTGTATGCCCTGTTCGTGGTCACGAAATATGGAGACCTTGACTGCTCCATTGAGCAAAGTGGGTAGGCATCGCCTGCCTGGCTGGGGTCCTCGTGATCACTCAAACCGCTGGTTAGAGACGCTATCCAAGATGACGGTATGTCGCAGTCAATGGCGTACCTGTATCCATACCATTTCTAGTTCTTCCACCTAGTCTTCTTTAATCTTTGTTGGCCTTCGTAGTAATGTTTCCTTCTAGGATATTCCACGTCACTGTTGAGGTGAGCGGCGGCCTGAGCTACAGTACCTATGGTCAGGCTCATGGCTGTTATGATGATGATGATGATGATTAATTCCGTGTGTTGCGAGACGTTATGAACAGCGCTTGGTAAGTTCGGATGTCCAGGTTAGTTCTTCAATCTGCGTCGAACGTTACTTGTGGGGATGAGGGCGAAAATACAATCGTGTGGATTGACCTCTTGTGATTTTAACGATGTCGCTGGCTTGAAGCACGGTTGTGTCGTAATCCCAGTCTTATTTAGTTTATATTTGACTGGCATGCCAACAGGTGTTTTTCAGGACTCTGGAGAGGACGGCGTTGAGGTTGAGTAGCAGACGGATGGGCGCCTACTGAATACTCGATATTTCAGCGCTCCAACCCGACTACACACCTCAGCGATGCGCATGCCTCTGTTTACAGATGACAGAGCGCTGTTCACACCCAGCGAAGACGAACTACAGCTACTGGCTACGGATTTCGCCACCGCGGCATCCAAGTTTGGTTTGGATATTGTTACAACTTAGAACCACGTTAAACTGCGAGCCCTGAAACGTAGTCGGCCCAGAGTAGGATGAGAACACGTGACGGCAATAGCGCGTAGCTTTATCGAACACGATCGAATGACATCATAATAGTGATGAGACAGAATATGACGAGCAGTCACCTAATCGATGGTGTGGGTAACAGGATTGGTTCGTTCGGGGCCGGGGTGAGAAAGAGGGGAACACACACGCGTGCACATGTAGACAGGTGACGTGCGGCAACGGTAGGCGCGGATGCCACAGATATCAGCCTTCTCCGGGCAAACGTGCTGTTCCTGCATCCGCGCCCGAAATTCGCACGAACGGGGATGTTGTCGACAGCTGCACAGACTTCTGCTACTTGGGTAGCAATTTGTTGACAGGTCTAACCGCGCACCGAGAGTTGCGAGTTCCTGAGACGAAAGCTACTGTTAATTTTGGACATCTTGGAAGACATATCTGGAAGAGCCACAGCTGAAGATGGTTGCTAAGCTATGTGTCTGCCGTCCGTCGGACAGGCGACGAGCGGATTCTGAAACAGCTGCTATACGGGCAGGTGAAATCGTGTAGGCAAAATCCTGGTGTCAGAAGCAGAGATACCAAGATATTATTGAGACAAGTCTTTCGCATTGTAACGCTGACTTCAGGTGCTGGGAAGACCTGGCGGATCCAGACGGGCGTCCGCAGCTTCAATGATCAGTTATTGCGCTGCCGTGAACTTAAGCGTGCGGTACGCAATGGAACCGTCGGTGCCATAGATCGTGTTGACGTGACCATATGACGTTGCGATGTGTGCATCTGCAAATGTGCTAGCCGTTTGGGATTAGCACGTCATCAACGTATTCACTGTCGGCCAAGTGACAACTAGTACGTTACGATCAAGTAGGTTGCTTTCGTTATATCCATTTTTCCTGTTTGCCTTAACGAGCGACTACCATCGTTTGGAACTCACCCGCTCCCCTTTTCAGAAACCTGGTTCTGTGTAGCTTTCTACCTTTCCTTTCCTTTAGTATCTGTAGTGTACTGTATGGTGAATGTTTTGTCTGTTTTCTTCCAGTCCAACCTTGCATTTTGATTTTGCCCCATATTCGCTCTAAAGTGCACCAACATATACTCCCATAATGGAATGCTCCTTGCGTTGTATTTCCAGTTTTCACAGTGTAGATCTTGCCATTCTAGTTTCCCTCTGTTTACTCCTCGAGAGGTGGGGGTTTCAATTTCGTGCTAACCAATCAGTTGGCTAACCAGCATTGGCCGGTTTCACACAAAGATCTCACTCACATGCACCCTGGTTTCACTCCTTCGGGTTTACACTGGATACGTGATGTGTGAGTAGGGTCGCAAGTGGTGCTGCGCATATCACTTGAAATGACCGTCAAGCCTATACGTCCGTTGGCTTCGGTCACTGTGACTGGCTAATCCGAACCGGATGCCGGCAACCGTGTGTGTATGTGTGACTGACGCCTTCTGTCGTGTTTTCTTGCCTCCCAGCCCATTCGTCCGATCTCTGCGCGATGTGTCATCTGATCGCCCATGTTATCCGTAATCCACTCGCTGTGGGCTTTGGATGTATCTCACCACCGCAGTAAAGTATTTCACCGAGTGTTGGAATAGTTGCGCGTTCGATTTGGCAATGCATCACAATAGAAACGATGTTATGGTTGAATGCTAGAAATGCGTATAGGTAAGTTAGTCTAAGAGGAAAACTTCAGTTTGACGTCGTTCCAGCATGAACTTGGAAAATCCTGCCAGACCACTCAGTGGATTCCGGCGAACCGGGTAGGTGACTGGGTCCAGACGTGAAACTTCTGCGCTTCCAACTTGGCTTTATAGCGTAGCTTGTGGAGCGCCGGTCGCGTTTGAGCATGCCCCTTGTATTGCTGGTTGGAATCCAACTGAAGCCCAAATTTCTGTAAATTTTGTTGGCTGTATTTACCCATACAGGTTGAGTCTTAAAACTTACCAGGTGCCCTCTAGCCTTAAACATAAATGACCATATGTTCGTGCTGTACGGTCTAGAATACCACAACAGTTGTGTGCTACCCTAGGTCTAATCTGAATGAGAGTTTAGTAGAAAAGGGCCTTTTACTAGGCTATGCACTTCAACCAGTTTTAGGTGAAGTTGTTTTTTCTCCAATTCTTGTTGTTAGGTCTCATAATCTACTTCGCCTACGGGATCTGGTACAGTAAAGCGGATGAAGTTGTCGACGCAACTCCTGCCAATCCAACAAAATCTGTCGAATCTCTTCGCCTAGATTCCGGTGTCAAGCGAGAAATAGTGACCCCAAAAGAAGTTGTTTCTCATTGAATCTCTTTGTTCTTTCTTCGAAGAACCAGATTGATTTGGTCGATTGGAGTCCGTGATTTTTTATGCAATGTATTTTTAAGTCGAAGTGTTTCACTCCCAACAACCTTTCCATACTTTGACCGGCGTGACCTTGTTACCAAGACATGGTACACGTCTCCAGGCGTAAAGAACACACTTCACAGGTGAGAATTGAAAACATGACTCCAGGAACAATTTTGATTGCTATTTTATGCTCCTGTCATAATCCAGACTGCTTTCCTTCCTTGTTGCCAGAGCTCCATCCATACAATTTGCTATTCTGATATTTTCGGCGTTTGATGCTATTTAATAAAACATTAAACGAAGTACCAGAAAACTTTTTGGATAGCTCGTTTTGGTTGGCTGAGTTTTGCTATGGACGTCTACGTTTGATTTAACCTCAGACTTTATACGGGGCTCCCAAAACATGTGAGTCTTATGTACAACGCTTCATTGTTTGAGTCACGGCTTCCAGACTGAGCCTGATTAATTCCTTTCCAATTGTTTTTGAGGAGATAATCAAGAGATAGAACACGTGTAAACTGTGGATGAATTCAAAAAACTGACTCTTCGAGCCATTTGAATAGCATTGCAATATGAATTTATTTCGTTCTCTCTCGTCTGTCGTAAACGTGACTGACATGAAAACGGAAGGCAACACGACTTATAAAACCTTTCCAATATTCGTCGTGGGTTTATCAGAAGAAGGTGGTTAAGTAAACAGTCTGTTTTCGGCTACTCATCGTTAGGCCAGTGACAGTTTTATACCATCATGGTTGTCAAGCGAACACAATCAAGAGCAATTTGTCGCACAATTATGTTAAACGGCTCTGACTTGGAGAGCAATTAGGTGACCAAATCAACCCCCGGAAAGGCCTAGTGAATGAAACGATAAGCAAACACCCTCCCCGACTGGCTGACTAGGAGCGGGGTGGAGTCCAGCTTGAGTGCACTTCCCTGACTCAGGACACCAAGTCTCACCGGAAGTGGCTTTTCAACCCACTTACCGCTTGGCCAATCGTTAATCCAGAGTGAGATTTCGTATTCTGGCCACCGCAGAAGTGATTGGGATTCGGTTGTACAGCCCACAGTTGTGTGCCCAGAAGATTTCCTTCCAGACTCTGCGGTTACTATGGCTCCCGTTACTCACTTAACATTTCCGGAGGTCAGTTTAGTCACCTAATTGCCCTCCTCAATTTAAGACCGTTTGAGGTAATTATGTGACAAATTGCTGTAGATTTTGCTCTCTCGGCAATTGCGGTTGAGATATAGCGTTTATATAACTTTACGTAATTCGTAGGGGTTCATAAGAGCCAAATTTCGACAACATATTGTTGACACATTTCCACTTAGAGTTAACAACCATCCAGACTTTGATCTCAACTCTGTCGGGTTTGTTTGACATACGTCTTATGAGTTAGTGGCGACTTCTCACAAGCATCAGTTATTCGTCACTGGTCAGTGTAAAATCGGTATTGCATGTTCTTCCGAAATTTATGGCGAACTCCTTGAAATCTCGTCTTCTGTTGGGAACGGGACGTATGATTCTTTACGGATGACCTCAATTACTGTCAAATCGCAAATTTGGTTCATCTGGCAACACCACCTCCGACTCATGCGATCCCCGACAATAATTGCCCCAAAATTGACACTAAATAGGAGTTAGGTGATAGAGTGATTTTCTCGGAGCCTGTGAGCACAGAGTGGGCTAATGAAGGTTTTCGGTATTTTCTATGACAAGCTCTTGCTCAACGTGACATCATGTAACTCTCAGTTTTTACACTACTAACGTACTATCGTCAATGAATNTGACAAGCTCTTGCTCAACGTGACATCATGTAACTCTCAGTTTTTACACTACTAACGTACTATCGTCAATGAATTGTCTCCACGCCCCGTAAGCGCAGTGAATATTCGACAGATGTTTACGCCTCTTAGCCCCATTGCATACATTCTGTTCACTGACATGTTCGTGACACCGGTAATCAGTCTCCGCGTTGTTGAAGACAGTGTGTGAACCTAATCAAAAGCCACTCCAACTGTTCCATTGCTTCAGTTTCCCTCACGTTGGCTTCGTCGGCTCAACGGACAACGACACCATATAATGGGCCAGCCTTTCGGATTTGTAGGCGTGACAACGGTAGCCATTTTCATGTCCAATTGCCAACTCTGTAGGGTTGACCAATCAAAGTAAGCGATTCAGTACCACCCGCGCGTAGGATTCCCAAGCCTGTTCGATCGCCAAGCCGACACGCATGGAAATGATGGTGGCGAGTGTGGGAAATCGGAGTTTGCAGCTGAGAGAACCAAGTTGGAACTACGGTACACATCAGGAGCATCTACCCCGAGTCCAGACCAAGAGGTTAACACAATTGATACACTTCCTGACCGAATCGAGTGAGCGAAAGGACACAACGCATCGCCGAAACCACAGCCGAACTAGCTGGCTGTAGGTAGGGTGGACGTGTACGTGCATTTACAATAAAGTCACTCGGCCCAATTGATATGACGCTTTGGCCACCACAGTCCACGCTCGATGACATCTGGCTACTCACACACGCGTTTCGTAGCTTGAAGAGCAACGACAGATTGAGGACAAGACAACAGCAGCTGAAAGCTTGATCTGCACGAATGATCATGTTGAAAGCATGTCGCACTCCTCGAATGCAATTAAGTGAGCGACGTGCTGCTTACCTTGCAAGTGAACAGCGTATTGAACCTGTTCCTCATTTATGCAGTATACGGTGAAGGTGTGGAGGAGACTACTAGGGATTTTAGTACAAAGTCTTTGGGCACGCGATCGGTTCCCTGTAAATCAGTTCGAAGGCTGATGACATTTTGTTACAATTGGTAGTATTCACGAATTTCAAAGAAGTGGTCGACCGTACACATCAGCAAATGATTTTTCCTCCAGTGATGTTCTGCAACCTGTAGAAGACAATCCGCGAAAGAGTGTCCGTCGGCCCGCTCAAGAATGTAATACTTCGAAATCCGCTTTACGCAGATTACCTAAAAAATAGCTATCGACTATACTAGGTAGTCCGATTGCAGAAGCTTCGGTTGTTGGATTCGGACAAACGTGAGTTATTCTGCACATGTTATTCATAAGAGATGTATATATGTATTCAACAATGTTCACTGACGAAGTAATATTCTGTCTGAATGTGTTCGTACAAACGCCCGTCGGTTTGCTCCAATCCGACGTCAACACAGCCCAAAGCTTATGGTTCTGTCGGGGCTTGTTGGAACACGAATTATGGAGCCTTTCTTTTTTCACTAAAAACGTTACGGGTAAAGTATCCATTCCCATAGTCATTCACACATTAGGACATTCCTATCCACAAACGCCGCAGCAATATGTTGTACCGGGACTGGATGAACTAGAAGTACTCGACCACGTTTGATTTCAACGGGATGGTGCAGCCTCACGTTATACACATGTGTATAGGAATGCCTGGATGAAATATTCGGGCAACGATGGATCGATCACGGTGGACTAAAGGGGCGACCATCAAAGATGCCAGGTATTGCTCCACCGGACTTTTCTATGGAGCTACCTCAGATTCGAGTCTACAGAGAACGTTCACAAACACTGTAGGAACTAAAAGTGGTCATAATCTTGAAACGCAGTGTAATCTTCGAGGCCTATATGCAACATGCTGTCATCACGCTTGAGGGAAGTGCTTTACGTAAACAAAACCGGGGCGAACATTCTGAGCATCTCTTGTGAATTTATGGCTTTTATTCTAAGCTTTCTTTTCTCTTTTGTTTCACGTGACGAGAATGCTGACCTGTCAGTTTTGGTTCATGTGTAGCAGATTGGACACGTTAACACACGACGCATTTAGTCATTATTCATAAGCACGCGTTAATCTCACGTATTAGATAAAAAGCTGTACAGCATGGGAACGGAATATCTGTTACAGATTATGCGCATACGGCTCTCGTATAACGTTATAAGCGTTATAAGCGGTGCCGATAAGAATACATCATGAAGATGTAAGCAGTTCTGGCTATTAATGTCCAGTAACATCTTCATGTCATGTGCAGTTCATCTGTCAGGTGCAAAAGTGGCCCCAGTATCGGTACACCAGTGTGATCTGATTCCGGCATGATAGTCCAGTCCCTTATTGGGCGCGGTATTTTTCAAGATAGTGGGGGTATCCATAGTATAAAACACACTTTTGTTGTCCACGCCGATTTCGATAACGCTACAAGTTGTTTTCATCGCGACAAGGATAATGGTTAAGACGTGTTGGCATGAAGCCGAACGGTATGGCTCAATAATGAAGCTATACAACTGAAAAGCGTCAAGCGACGTATATTGTTTTCAATGTATGGCTAGAAATACCTCATGACAAAGTCCAAAAATGGCACGATATATCAAAAAACACAACACCACGTGCCACAGACCCCACGGAAAAATGGCTACGTTCTGACCAGTCTCGTAGCAATTTGTTAACCTGTTCTGTTCATCAATACAGCTTTCTGTTAGATGTCCTTTGGTGTACAATCTGTCGTGATGGAACAATCCGTTAGGGAAGTACCATACTTTCACTTTGTTCATTTGCACTCACCGGCGCGTGGGTGGTTCCCAATCCAACATTGCATTTTAGGCGCTGAGACGGTCACAGGGGTGTGTGTGTGTGAACAGCCTGGTTCACTCCATCTGGGAGCACGAGGTGATGCCGCAAGACTTCAAGGATGCCCTCATCGTACCCTTGTTCAAAGGGAAGAGTAGCAAGCAATGCACCGACAGCTACTGAGGTATCAGCCTCTTGAGCTGTGCAGGCAAGGTGCTTGCCAGAATCCTCTTGAACCGACTGAATGCGTCCGTTCTGGAGATGAATGTTCCCGAGGAGCAGTGTGGATTCCGGGCTAGTCGGAGTACAATCGACCTGGTGTTTGCTGCTCGACAGCTTCAGGAGAAGTGCCGAGAACGGAATCAGCCCTTGTATGCCCTGTTCGTGGACTTCACCAAGGCGTTCGATTCCGTGAACCGCGAGGCAATGTGGACGGTGCTTGGTAAGTTTGGATGTCCAGGTAAGTTCGTCAATATGGTTAGATTGTTGCATGCGGGCATGAAGGCGAAGGTGCAATCGTGTGGATCGACCTCTGATGATTTCGACATCGTCACTGGCGTGAAGCAGGGTTGTGTTCTAGCCCCAGCCCTATTTAG
>QNGE01000869.1:60778-85441 GCA_008508345.1 Paragonimus westermani
TGGCTAACCAGCATTGGCCGGCTGGACACAAAGGCCCCACTGGCACACCTCCCAGTCTTATTCCTTCGGGTTTACACTGGATATGTGGTGTGTTGGTGGAACTGCAATTGGTGCAGCGCAAGCCAATTGCAGTGATGGCTAAGCGCAGGCGTCTTTTGGCTTCGGTCACTGTGACAAGCTAATCCGAATCGGATGCCGCCAACCGTTACCGATCGTGGAGCGTGTTTGCCAAAGCACGAAGCCGATGGGACCGACCGACTACACTGGAAATGTGCGTACACCCCCACCCTACGCGTGTCCAGCTGGTCCGGTTATGGCAGTGCTCTGCACGCTAGTATGCCGGCCACGGTTAAGGAGAGTGTCCATTGTGTAAGGCCTTTGGTGTGGATTCTGGATTTTGGCGCTGGAACAAAGTTCCGGGACAACAGGTTAGTGGTTTAATGAAATTTACCAACATGAAGGTAGGCTTTGTATACCGCAAAATTTAGGGAGAAGCGTTATATATCTGTATGATGACAACCAGGTGTTAATAACAGGAACGGCAAAAGCAGAGGATGAACAGCACAATTAGTGCACATCACAAACTTTAACACCATTTTCCAAGGCGATCACGGTGAATATAATCGCTTTGTTGAAGTGCCAGCAGTACACAAGATGCTCATACACATTACATAATCACAAAGAGACGGTAGAGTCACGCCTATTTCAGCCTGGTATGATTGGGTCGTGCAAAAACACATGAATAAAAGTAATCCTGGAAGCAGATTACCAGCTTACAATGATGTATTAATTAAACGGAATTCGACCATTTTTTGCAGTCGTTCAACAAACTGAGTCCAAATACTCAGGACCATTAAAAACGTAGACAGTCCAGTCGATAATCAGGCAAAAATGTGGCAGAGCGCAATCTGTTCTTAGCAACTGTTCAAAACCGAATTCCCAGCTGTGTCATATAACTCAGTGCTCGCCCACTATTTAACGAGTGCATTAATAGTCGCCTTTGCAAACGTAGGCTAGGACCTAAACATTCAAGGTTTTCCTACCGTCCTAACTAATATTTCGTTCCCATAGCCTGACGCATATTTGAATGCTCTTTGTTGTATGAGGGTTGTGCATTTAAAAAATGGCCGATAAAAGTGGTCGACAGAATGGCTTATCGCCAAAACAGGTTTTACACACAACTGCACATTTTCTTACAAAGGGATGGATGTGGAAGTGATAACTGTGTCAGTATTAGTACATACAACAGACTGCTATGTTTATGTGATCAAATCCGAATAATGCTACTTAATGTTAATCATCTATTGCGGTGACGTTTTTACTAAAGAGTTAACAACAGTTTATCTGAATACGTGGAATAGGTGTGTCTGCTAAGCGCCACTTAAGGTGGACAGTCTCCATGAGAACAGAGTTCGTGTAGAAGTACTTTTGCATCAATTGTAGTCGTAGCACGCTACCTGCTTATAGGTTTGGACCATAATAGAGAAAATTGGCATTGCATCGATCGGTTTGCAGCTGGCACTAATCTTGGTGTTTCTTCTACTGCGTGTAAGGTCTGCACTCACGACCGATGCAGATGTTTTACGCACGGCTTAGACATAAACACCCAGTCTAACTGGAAATGTTATAACCTACACACTTTTGGCTGGGATGCATTAACTACGTAGTTCATCGTCAGTGAAAAATCATTTTGTAATTCAATTCAGCTCCGGCCTGTTCTTTTTAAGAGTATGACATCTGAACTACTGTTGTGAACTGTAATGTTTATAAAAACTACCCGTAGCGTTGGCAACTATTTGTAAAATGAATAAGCTGCAGTTTGATCTTTCCATACTATTTTCAAGCTAGATTTATCATACAGCTAACTTATCACTCACAAACCATTCCAATAACACATAATGTGTATGTGTGAAGATTAAACAAATTGGATAGATGTAAACAAAATCAAATTGACCTCTTTTTGAAACCACATTGATGATCCATACCCTAAAGTGTTTAAAAATGAAAACGACCGGGTAAGCTTAAGAAAAACAAGCAGAGTGATCTGAAATCAGTAAATCAATATATACTAACTGAAGCGACCACGTGAGCTCCATGCACACACATAAATCAATACATTTGACCAACTACTCAAAGGTGGTTCAACGATACCACCGTTAAACAAAATAAATAAACGTCATCTGGATGTTGGAGAAAACCCAGTTTGTTTATATTTCATCAAAAGAACGAATTTATAATCGGGCAATCAATTGCGTTGTGGTTCTCATAGCCAGTTCTATTTTTTCCCCCAGCACACGTAGTTAAACACAGTGGTAGAGAATAATTGAGGACCTACGAACAGTGAGCGGTACGAAGCTTCATTTCGAAATTTCGGGCAACCGGGAAGCGGTTACTTATAGTTATCAAACTGTACGGTTGTGGCTCGAATGAACATAGAAAAATATATAGCCTGGTACTTGCAGATGACGATTATATTCAGCATCATAAGATAAGGTCACTCAAGTAGTCGTTTGTCCCGTCTAAATTGTTTTGGCAAATGCTCGTAAGAACTGATCAAAGAAAGCACAAATTAGAAGCTACTCATCTTTTCTGACAGTTCTCAAAATCGGATATATGCTTCAGCAATATGAATTCGAAAATAAACGCTAGAATCAACTCCTCCTCTCTTCAGAATTCGCCAGTGCAGCACACATCTGCCACAGTCGAAATCCAAATTGCAGTCCGGGTTTTAAAGTGACATCCCCCTTGTCATTACAGCGTTGAATTCATATCAGGCACTTCATAGTTATCGCATCTAATCGCTCAGGCATAAACACATGCTAGTGGCTTCTGGCTGCCAGAGCGCCTCATGAGGACATTCACCATGGAGAAATTCTCGGTCACGTTCACTCCTGGTTACTTTTATCCGAATATTTAGTGTGCCCTGGTTGTATTAAGTAGGCTGCCGGTCTATATAATACTCGAGTTAAGTTATCTGTAAATCGACTTAAGTTTGCCGAGCTCCAGTCCAAGTCCCCAATCTAACTGCGACTGACATTCTGTGGCAACTTGCTGAAAGGATGTTCACCAATAAGATGTGGCAATCCGCAACAAATGACCAAATACAGTCTCAGTGATATCGATCATTGCGGATGTCCAATAGGGTTAGTACCTTGTTGCTGGGACGTAATTACCACCAGTCCCTCTTTTTTGTTGTTGTGTAGCTTATCTGGAAATCCACGTCCTTTCCATTATTGTGATTTACATTGGGTGGACGAGTCCCTATCTCTTACTGTCAAGCCCCCAATGAGAAATCTGTGCTTAGGCGCCAGTTGTAACCAGGTTGGAAATCAAGATTGAGCTATGGCATAGTTTATTTATGGTGAACTTAACTCGATTCGAGGCGAAATTCCTTTGCAAAGACCTAACAAGATTGAACGAATTTGTCTCATTGATCACATAGCGTTTTTTTCTGTAGACAGGTGTCTCTTCGTTGACCAGCTGGCCAACCTCGTTCACAGGCAGACTGACAGGAAATTAATCACGACCAAGAAGCAAACCCTGGAGATCAGAAATAATCGGGCATGTGAATATTTGCGTTTTTTCCACCCGGATAGCAACAATAAAGCCACTGGACCATGGGCACTTCTTTTGCTTCCCAAATTGAGAGAATTATAGTATGCATCCCAACTGGAAGGCCGACTTGTTAATTTTGGGCTAAACACTTAGGATGTTGCTCGACCATCCAGGATGGACAGGTAGTTGATGCTAGCCCTCACCTTGCTTGTACATAGCGAAAGCTCACATCACTAGGCTCAAGCATAATGGCTTTACTGCCTCGTTCTGTTATGAGTGACGTAAGTATGCGTCAGTTTTCAAATCAGCCTTCAATAGTACTGCTATCTAGTTATCTGAGTGGTCAGTGTGTGCCAGGTTTCCTCACATGTCTGCCTAAGGTTGACAAGGAGTATTTTTATGATCAACGCCTTCGTGCACGAAAGTGATTAAAACATTCAGTTTGACCTAATGTGCAATGATGGAAAAGCACCAGTTGTCAGAAATTGACCACCACCTACGTTCGATCGCAGTTTTCTCATTCATGTAGACCGCACACTCCGTCTGTTTCCTGAAAATGTAGACTCGAGTTTCACTCTTGCCAGAACTAGTCAAGCTGTCATTGTTTCTGCTGTTGAAGCAACTGCAGTATTGTAGTGAGGATAGACGGTCGCACCATACTACTCACACCACTATTCAGTAGCAGCTGGGATCGAAATAATCGCTGGATAAATACGGGAGAGATATGAGAAAGATCATTGGAAGGGAGAATGACATAGAATGGCGGAAGCGGTCGAAATGCAGGTAGAACGAGCGAAGCTGGCGGCCCTGCGGGTGCTCCAGTCGCTTTAGACACCATGTCTCAGTTCCGTCATGTGGCGAAAGCCATTCTATATCACTCTGCCTTCCAATGATCTTTATCATATCTCTCCCGTATTTATCCAGCGATTATTTCGATCCAAGGTGCTACTGAATAGTGGTGTGAGTAGTATGGTGCGACCGTGTATCCTCACTACTGTATTTGTAACGACAATAACAGTGTATTATGCTCTCTGTTAGACAAATCCGTTAGAAACAGCGGTAATGATTTAGTGTTAGTTACTCATTCACGGGTTATTTGTGCATACTTCTGGTACCAGCATACCTTGTTGTTGTATTCATCCTAGACGAGTGAATATGAGATGTATGCAACACTAGCAACACAGCAAATTTTGTTCCTCAAAGAGGAGGGCAACAGTAAGCACAAAAAATATTTCGAAATTACCTGAGCTCGTTTTGTTCTTTACTGTGGATATCACGCTAAATGCAGAAAAAGTGATGCTTCACAATCAAATAAGAGTTCAACGATTTGACTAATGTTGACATGAGATACATATATGGTGAACACTGTAGTGTGTATGAGGCGAATCAGATAGAGGCTTGCTGTTGACATTTTTCCTGGAGCTGAAACGGTTTGGAACGATACCGCCAACGAATGTGGCTAACTAAAATCTAACTGAAGTGAACGTAAACGGAACAAAACACTTAAATATCTTGTCAAAAATCAGGTGAGTAGGACTAGGAAACATTAGAAGCAACAGGGTAACATACAATCCACGGTGAACAGTTTTGAAAGACGCGAAACTGTAGATCAAGATATTAGGTGACAAACGAATGAAGTAACCGTCAAAATTTCAAGACGTTTGTTATCGTAACCCAGGCAGGTCAGTAGGAAGTTTGACGTGGAGATGATTGCCGAATTTGGAAGTTTGTTTGACAGATGATCCGACTTATAGGGGAGATAAATGAGTAGAAATATTCATTTTATTAAGTTAAACATCAGCTGACGAATTCCACAAATCACTACAAATTTTTGTTGTTCTTGTACAACGAATACAAAATCTTTACAATTAAGGTTGCAAAGCCCAGCTACATGATCAGCATATTTACATGTACAGACTGTGAGACTCCCTGGGAGATCATTCAAACATACACAAGGCCTAAAAAGAGAAGTGCATTGAGGGAGCTTTGTGATTAGCTGGCTCACTGGATGTCTTGCTACCGTTATGTGCCGCATACTGTAGAAAGTTAGAGAAATGGTCTTCGTTTGATTAAAAGCAAGCCGGATGAGTCTGGTGGTCAAGTGGATGAGCTTTGGTAAGTAACACAAATATTTTTGTTTTTTTTTTCCAAGTTCGGATTATATCTACTTGATATCGAAGCAGGTCGCATAATATTAGACTGGGACTGGCCGTTACACTGGATCTGTTCCACTGTACATAGGAGGCAGCATCCCGAAAGCCATTAGTGAGCTTTGTTTGACCTGCCACCAGACAGAAGGCTTAGAGAGAAAATTTGTTTGTATCACCCAGTTTGTTAAACTTATATGGAGTCAATTTTGCAAACAGCTGCTTTCGGTAATTCTCAGCAGGCATATACAATTACAAGAGATTCATCAGGTTTATACATCAAACAAAAGTATGGCCATAAGCATTGGTGATAGTCATGGGGACTGTGAATGACTGTCTACCCGGGTGGTGGGTTTGTGCGTATGTGTGTGAATATGTTGTGTTTCTACGACCGGTGTATGATAACGTGTTAATCGGGTTACTGGGCCACTGGGTTTCAGGTGGTTTACACATAGTTGGCCACAGAAGGTGTAGGGCCTCTATGGATTTCTTTTGGGAGCACAGTTGGGGGTTGCAGCGTTTGATTGCAATCTCCTTTGCCGTCGACAACACACGCCCTGAAAACCCGGAAATGGACTTCGGACACTCTGTAAATGATTCTGAACACTGTGTCTGGCGTGATCTGATGACTCGGGTCGATCAGGTAAGATCCGATAGCACTCGAGATTGGTTTCGTCATGCCATTACGTAGCCATTTCGGAAGGTGCTCACGGATCCTGTCTGATAGTCGCCGAGTAGTTTTCCAACATAATCGGCACGGCAACAGAAAAAACTTCGGTGATCTATCTTTCAGATATGACACCCATACCGGTCAGTTCTTCAATAAGATGATCATTCGAGCAGCATTGTAAGTATCGGCTAAATCATTTGTTAGCCTGCGACTGATCAGTTCGTTAGCTGCATCGCCTTTAAATGTCAGGCTGGTTAAAATGGGCTTGTTCGCTGTTGTTTCTATCACTGGCTGAGTATCTTTACATCTAATATTTCTTTCTATAAATCTCGCTGGATATCCATCCTGGCTCAGTATCTCTCGAATTCGTTGTAATTCGTTGTCTATGGTGTCTGCCATGCATATACTTCTTTCTCTACCTGTTAGACAGCCAATCCAATTTCGTTTTTGTTTCAGTGGAACAAAGCTTAAGAAATTAGTGTGCTGCCCCGTCCACGACGTTTTCCTGTGAACGGATCTTTGTAGGGAACCGTCCAGTCTGCGGTGCAATGAAACATCAAGGAAGGACAGCCTGTCATCCTTCTCCTCCTCCAGAGTGAATTGCATATTCTAGTGTGCACGAGTAAATGCCAGTAAAGAGCCTTGCGCATCAGTGCAGTCTTTGATTGTGCTGAATATGTCACCTACTTAGTTTCTATAGAACGGTAGCTCGGAAATTGTGGGTCTTAATTGATTGATTTCTATTTTGGTCATAAATACGTCTGCCAACAACGGGCCCAGTGGGGACCCCATAGCTACTTCGTCTTTCTGTCTATATATATTATCGTTGAACTGAAATTGGACGTTGTTTGCGCAGAACAATAACAATTCCTTCAGATTTTCAACCGGAATACCAACTTCTATTTGATTCTCTTTTATGTATTCACATAAGTATTCTACTGTTTCCTTAAGCGGCACGTTTGCAAATGAAGACGTGACACTTAAGGAGATCATGCGGTGCTTTTTAATGTTCAGAGTGTCGGTAGAGTCCATGAACTGAAATGTATCTTTCGGGCTAAATGAATTTTTTCTTGCTCTAGCTAGTTCAAGTATTTGAACTAGCCATCTGGCTAGACTGTGGTAAGGTGAATTATGCTTGTCAAGAATTTGGCGTATTGGCAGCTCATCTTTGCGAACTTTGGGGAGTACATCCAGTCTTGGAATTATCGTACCAATCAGTCTGGTTCTTTCGAAAATAACTGCATCAATCCGGTCAGTCTGCTTCATCTGACGAAGTAGCTTGGATAGGTTCTTCTCAATCGATATTGTCTTATCTCTCTCCGATTCCATCTTTGTGAACTTTGATTGATCAGACAAAATATGGCGCATCTTGTCAATATAGTCTGCTTTGTCTAGTAATACTACTCCAACTCCTTTGTCTGGCTTTGTTATGATCAATTTGTAGCTCTTTTATCGCTTCTACATGGCGTCGTTTCAGCATCTGGGTGTAACGGTATCTTAGTATTTATAGCAGGGGTAGCCTTGTAGTGTTCCGCAGTATATTCTGAGGATGGAGTGAGTTCGCCTAGTTGGTGATACAAGTTTTCAAATTGAACCTCCATGTCTATTCGATTTTGTTTGACTGTTGGAGAACAGAATTTAGGGTCTAGCCAAAATACCTCTAGCATTGGTTCAAGACAATTGATGAATAATTATGGGCATATCGTTCAGGACTACTGGGGACTGTGACCTGCGGTTTGATCGGGTTCAATCCATTGAGCAATTTAGTCCTTTTCCTCTTCGCCTGCTCCCGATCAAATTTTCTCACCTCCATTTGACACACTAGTAGACTAGCGATATGTTTCCCTTAAAACACGGGGGTTCAATTTAGTCATTTCACTTGGGCAGAAAAATAGTCCACTACGATGTGATAGCGCTTCGCTTACTGTCATTGCTCACGAACCTAAACACATACTGACCATTTCTCAGGTTGAAAATCACCCACATTTGATCGCAGCTTTTGCATTCAGATGGAACTTTGCAGCCAGCCTCTTTCAAAAGGAAGCACTAGACTCGAGTTTCACTCTCATTAGAGCTCGTCAGTGGTGCATATCCTTGCCACGGCCGGGATTTGAACTCCGGCCACACGTTCACGAGGCAACCGTGTTGATCACTGCGCCATTGTTGATCACTGCGCCTCACATTAGGTACGACCGAATTATCAAGCCTGAAGGCTCAATCCCTTTCGCTTGTGAACAATGATCATGCTGACTATGTTTCGTAGACAAATGCGCGTGGATAATGAGTAGTTACGCATTGCATACATCACATACGTAATGTGATCCGTATTGGGGATGTATGATGAGTTGGCTTAGTCACACCTGCGTACACAACATCGAGTGGAAAGTTTGGATAAGCATAGCTTCACTGATTAGTAGTAATCCATTTGGCTTCTATAAGTTGAACATCACTCACTATCGATTGCAAAATTCGCACTTCCATAGACGTTCCAGTTAAACACTTCTGCGATTAACTACTAGACTCGAATGTCGCTCTTGTTAGAACTCGTCCGTAGCGTGCATTTAGGCCCAGGCCGAAATTCCAACTCTGGTCACATGTTCAAGAGGCAACCATGTTGAGCATTGACATGAAGCGGGTTTGTCTTAGTCCCAATCCTATTTTGTTTATGTATGAACGCAAGATTGCAGTTGCTACTCAAAATTCGAAAGACGGTATGGATGTTGAATACCATGTGGATGGCTGCCTGCTTTGTATTCGGCGTTTCGGTGCCCCTAGGTGGTTGCGTTCTTTCATTGTCTGTGTTTTGTTTGCATATGCTAGTAGGATATTTGCACACAGTGTACATGATCTGCAGCTAACAAACACGGATTCTGTGACGTGGTCATACGGGAGAGCACCGTGTGCCTCATCTGATCATGTATACTTTGGTGCATGCATACCTCAGGTGTATTTACGATGGTCGATTTGTCACATGTCCAGTGTGCAAACAAGTGACCGGGCTTCGATGAGCTCAGAATAACCAGCCGTGATTAGATGCAGCCTTTGAAAAGAGGGTGAATACCTTCAAACTGTAGCGCCCGTGTACCGCGTGGGTCGCTCACTGAATAGAGAAGTGCGAATTAAAAGGCAGATAACACTAAAACAACGATCAAACGGAATTTTCAACATATTCTCATGTGAAATGCAGAAGTTTGCACATTGATCTGAGTGACTTTTGCCAACAGAGTTCTCCGGCATAAGTTCACTTTGAATAACCGTATGTTAACCTGTTGAGCCCCTATATCGATAGCAAAAACAATCACACTGAGTGCCATCATGCACCATAGGTACAAGAATTGTGGACCTGGCATCAAAATCCAGGACTCACACCAGTGGGCAGCTCCTTAACCGTGTCTGGCNTCACACCAGTGGGCAGCTCCTTAACCGTGTCTGGCCATAACCGGATTAGCTGGCCACGCTTAGGGTGGGGGTGTACGCACATTTCTAGTGTAGTCGCTCGGTCCCATCGGCTTCGTGTTTTGGCAAACACGCTCCACGATCGATAACACCAGGCTATTCACACACACACCCCTGTGACCGTCTCAGTGCCTGAAATGCAATGTTGGATTGGGAACCACCCACGCGCCGGTGAGTGCAACTGGACAAAATGAGAGTACGGTATTTCCCCAACGGATTGTGCCATCACGACAAATTTTACACCGAAGGACATCTAACAGAAAGCTGCGTTGATGAAGAGAACAGGTTAACAAATTAGTAAGAGACTGGTCAGACCGTAGCCATTTTCCAGTGGAGTCTGTGGCACGTGGTGTTGTGTTTTTTGATATATCGTGCCATTTTTGGACTTTGTCATGAGGTATTTCTAGCCATACATTGAAAACAATATACGTCGCTTGGCGCTTTTCAGTTGTGTAGCTTCATTATTGAGCCATACCGTTTCGCTTCTTGTCGACATTTCTCTTGTGACCATTTTGTTGATGTAAAGCGGACAAAGCAAGCTACTATATTTCCGATGTGTTGATGTGATCAACATTCGAACTGAAACTATTAGCATCACGATACACCCATACTAATTGTATGGGATGTGAACAAGAAAGCGGATCGGAAAGAATCATTGCTGAAGAAACTGAACGACATTAATGGCGAGTACTTACAGCCAGTTTTAATAGGAAACCTGGCAAGTAGTATAGTCACCTATTATGTTGCATAACTGTGCTATCTGAATGTCAGAAATGACCATAGTATTACGATAGTGAGGATCTGCGGACTGATATTAACACTAGAAGAGCAGGAAGAAAGAATCACTTTGGATTATAATACACTCAATTGTAGTAATGCATGCTGAAGATAGTGTTTTTCGATCAGGGAAGGTTACATATTGACCCATGTTTTTCGGTTCACATTGATCGGCTGCTTATGTGTCGATACCTAGCTGTTGACGTGACAACTGAACAGCGTATTGAACTGACCCTCATCTATGCCGCACTTACTGAAAATATGGCGGATGCCATTAAGTAATTAGCATATCCATTTCAGTTGTGATCATGTGGAGCAGCAATATCTACGATTTGTTCCCGAAATCTGAGTATTGGAAAACGAGCGAATTAGCAGCGTTGTGACCTGTCCAAACCAGCTTTCTCTTCTACTGGCCCACTGTTTGCTGGTACATTTACTTAATGTCCATTGTATAATTGCGGTTCGCCGATACGTTAGGTGTTAAGAGATCCCATAACTTAGGCTGCACGCCTGTATGAAACTGTCATTTTTATGGCCTGTGTTAGCACTTGGTATGATGGGAAATTTCAGCCAGACAAGACGATTCAAAAGGCAGTTTTCTTCCACAAAGGAATGGTACTATACTTCTATGCGAACGTGATAGTTTGGTCTCTTGAACAATGCGAATCAACTTGACCGCCATGTCTCCAGAGGTTGTTACATCAGGTTCCGTGGACAATATCGTCGTAGATCTGATTAACTTTAATATATCCAAGATGTTTTCTGAACGGTCTTTTTTAATCAATCTGCTAAGTAATTTACTCCCTAAAACTAATGAATTGATTATGTCTGTACAAAATACGGTCATAATCATTCAGGTTGGAAAGACATGATGTTTAGGCTGTTCTGCAACACAGTTAGCCCATCAGAATTGGTGACATTGAACAGCTGTTTTAATCAACAGGTTTATGGGGGTTATTTGATTTGTGTGAACTCTCATGGTACTCTAAAAACGTATGAGCAACAAGTCCAACAATCATAAGTCATCATAGGTCATCATGGATACTGACAACAGTACAAAGGGTACGATATGAAGAAGTAAATATAAAAATGACATGTGGATTGTCTGCAGTTCCTTGTTTTTGCAATACTAATTCAGACTCACAGCCTAAAGAACGTGACTGGTTGCTTCAGTAGATTCAGTTGTCCAGTGCAGAAATAGGCCAATGTAGATCGACATCGTATTAATCTGTTTATTGAATTGGGTGTTTGCTGACACGTCTTTTTCTGCAATATATCCACGACATCTTTTAGTTTGCTGTATTTGCGGCTAACCGGTCATGTATGACGCGTGAGCATAGACATTGTGAACATTGGCGTTACGTACCACTCGAATCTATTTCAGCTGACAGAATGGAGGGGGACCACACTCTTACCCACCAGTGAGCTAAACTAACACCTTAATTTGCTGGCGTTTATAACATATCCAAACAAAAATTACAGGACATTTTTTCGCTCTTTCGTATAAAAAACCCTCATTTAACTAAGTTTTATGTACCATGTTTACTGAAGGTGCAAACTTTCATTGGAAAGCGCGTTTCAGAGAGACTAAAATGATTTAGTTTTCAAGGTTTATTGAGCACTTTTCAGCAAGAAATATGGGAATACATGCTATTTGTTTTCATGAAATGAAATTTTACACAGCAAGCATACGTGAACTAACTCCTCATTACGTCACACTTTTTTTATGGAACCAGTGGAGTTCCAAAGAGTGTTGACTTCATACAGCAGCTTCAGACTTCAGTTTGACTGAATTCAACATTCCCTTGTAACATCGGTGAGTGATAAGGTTTTCAAATGCACACACGGTTGATCACCCCAAGCGATATGCACACTTCAGAAAATAGTGGAATGACTGCTAGATTGGATACTCATCTGCGAAATATTAATCAACACACCCGTCGCGTGTAAACCAGTGTTTGCACTCATGGCAACGTATTCTTGTGCGGTACATGTTCGTACTTGTAACAAACTAATTCCTGATGTCAGTCAGCTGTAGGACCCCGTAACTGATACCCTTTTACACTCACAATTATCAGTTTATGTTTGCTACTAAAACCCACAGGGTAAAAATGCCATTTTCGTATTATTGACATAAAACTCAATAATGAATGTATATATAGGTTAGCCGGGTTTACTTGCACTTGTTATATGTAACTATGATGGCAAGCCAGTTCAAGGGTTGATTACAACTGTTGGGATATCTTGGTTTGATCTCACGCTGAGTCCGCAGCTCACCTTCATTTGCCTGTTTGTTTCTACTCATCTTTTAAATTACTCTCTCTCTCTCTCCCAATTGTAAACTTTATTCATGTTATGTGAAATAAATCACTTACTCATTGTCAATAGCTTCTTATTTCCTTATAGACTACTAAGGTTCACTTTACGCGGTCTTACCTCGAAGTTTGCAAACCACCATAGTGGTGAGGGGCTAATCTGGATACCATTTCATGACAACCTCGAATCTACTTCGCTACATGTTCCTCAGCAACGTGTCATCCTCTACTTTTATACAATTTACACTAAAGCCAATGACTGTTCACCTGTTTTTATTTGCACGATACCGCTATTCTAAAGTTGGTGTTCGACCTTCTAGTCCAGAAAATGGCGTGTTACTCGGCAAAATCTACCTTAAACAGTGGAACCGACTTACTGTGATGTTAGGAGAAACGTGTAGCGAACAGGCTTGTTTTCGGTGATTCATCATCAGGCTAATTACAACACATTTATATGAATTAATCATGTGTGAGAAAAGGTACAGTAAGAGATCGAACGGTTCATTATCAGTTTCCGTTCAAAGGCTTTGCAGGTAGCCCTGTAACTAATCAAGCCATCTTTAGTTAGGTAATCGACAATTCCCGGGTGAGCTCGACGTAGCGGTCGAAGTCTTCATTGTCGTCTAACTGCCTCGTTAGTTCGTTCAACTGTCAGTAGCATCGTTTAATAGAGCGTTCAGATGAACTGCCCGTCGCGCAACACAATAAGTGATTCAACAAGTACACAGTGTATGCTGATGTCAGTCCACTCATTTGTCACAAACCGGAAGATCTTTGAATACACGTCGATGATGTGTGAAGTTTCTTACACAACCATTCTAGTTTATAGGAACTAGCTGATGGAGACACTTTTGGCCGAGTACTGACACCACATGTGCAGTCTTTTGCCGGCAAATTAGGTCACACTGTTTTACAACCAAACAAACACGTGCCTTGAGAGCACACCAGTCACCTTCCCTGGCTTCGTTAACTGTGTGGTATCCATGAGAGTTGATGATAATACAAGCTCTGTTTCATTTGGCAGTCGCAATGATATTTTCTGTTCGCCCGGGATATGTACAAATCTGGACTAGTTCACGATGTGTTTCAATTTTATATTATCGCTTGCTGACGATCACAGAGTTAGTCTGAGCGGGAACTTTCAAACCACCTTCATCCATACATCATTACACCGAAGTTCATTTTACTTGAATAAACCACAGCTGCGACAAGTGAACCCGAACAGTAGGTGAACCATGGTGTGCACGTGGTATAAGCAACGTCAGATTATGGCTAATTCATACTGGCAGATATAAATCATTTTTAATCGAATTCTTAGTGGGGAAAAGTCACAACCTTCTAATTGTACGGCTGATATACAGGTGGGGTTATCTGCCAGCTCTGTGATGCAAAATACCGTCATATGGTACTTATCAGTATGGAGAATACACCCAGATGAATGTGGAAGAATGGGGGCTATCCACGCACTTCGTGAGCAGCTGGGGTCGATGTGTTCAGTCCAGTAAATTACGGAGCTACAAGATGTGGTTTTGCGTGTTCTCATAGTGTTCTTACGTGTACTGTCCGTATGTAGGACAAAAGTTGTGGCCGTATCAATAGATCTCGTGATTCCTTCATGGAAAGCATCAATTTCATTGACCTCGAGAGTGAATAAACATCGGGGCATGGAGGTCAATGGTAAAGCTGGATGAGCCACACTTGGCAGCAGTCACCTCTGTTCACAACCGTCCGTAACTGTTATGAGTAATGTGACGAAAATACGTGGGTATGAAATTCATGTGTAGCAGATGGCTGGATGCACATGTGCATTCGATTTGTGCAAACACAATTATCAGCGCACCTGTAGGGAGGTGAAAAGGTACTCCTGAAAAACGGACTTCCGCAGCCTGTTTCAAAAATGGTGATACTAGAAACAGACTGATTGCACAAGCGGAAACACAAAGAAGCTAAGTAGACTGCATGTGTGTCCGAAAACAATGTGCACAAGAGATGCGTCCGAAACCACTTGAAACGCTGTTTCAGACTTTTCACCGAAATTTTAAAGTAGTGAGCTACGTTGTTCACTAATCGGGTCAGTCTGAAACTGGGAACAGCATACACACGGCATCTGATTAAACTTAAACCTATGGGATGAAACTGTTTGTGATCGTTACTGAGTGGAAAGTGTTACTGAGACGTCTGAACTCTCTGGTACCAGGGTGTGATTTATCGACCACCGTTAGCACAGGAATCATACAATTCTAGCTTGCTGGAGAAAATTCGCATGGTGTCTTCTAGATATCGGACCAGAGTGCTAATTATGGGTGACTTCAATCTACCAAACTTACTGAAAAGTCAGATACACCCAGTAAACTGCCTTGATAGTACCTTCCAAGAACTGCTGCACGATCTACCCCTTTATAACCATGTCTCGAACAACACTCGTTTTAGAGGAACAGATACGCCCTCCATCCTGGATCTCGTACTAACAGGTGAAGAAAATGTGGTTGAAGACATGACCTATGAAACTCCACTGGGACTAAGCGACCATCTGGTACTTGTTTTCGACTATGTGTGCAACGCAGAAAGGTCGAGCGACGCACACAAAACGATAAGAAAGGTAAATTTCGTAAAACTATCAAATGCCCTTCATAACATTACAGACTGGAGTCCGGAAAGTAGCGACGTGCACCAGCATTGGTCCAGACTGATAGGGAGACTTCGGAATGAAATAGAATTGCACTCATACTATGTCCCGAAGAAACCAAGAAAAGGTTTTCAATTCCAAGTAAGGAGCCGAACACGGAAATGGATAGCGGTACGAAATGCTGCATGGGGAGACCATCAACGGCACGTCACACCAGAATCTTGGGAAAAATATCGACTACTAAGAAATAAAGTCACCAAACTCGTCAAAGAAGATAAACAGGAACACCAAACACAAATAATAAGGAAAATGGAACAAAACCCAAAGCTCCTTTACCAAATTGTTAACAATCAGTCAAAAGTAAAACCTGGAGTTTCACCGTTACAAACTTCTGAAGGTACAACTGCCACTGCATCCGCAGCTGCTGAGGAACTGGCAAACTTTTATTCCACAGTCTTTTGTCCCAAAGAATGTGTAACTCTTAGTCTGCATCCGCTTCTTTCACCCACCGACACACTTCAAGACATGACTGTGAACGCGGAGAGTGTACTTCTCATACTCCTCGGTTTGAATACGAAAAAATCCCCTGGAGCTGACGAAATAACGCCGCTCATTCTTAAGCAATGTGCTCGCTCCTTGTATACATCTCTCACAGATCTGTTTAATCTGTCACTAAACTGCAGTATGGTCCCCATGGACTGGAAGTGTGGCACAATCACTCCAATTTTCAAAGGAGGGGATCGCTCAGATGTGTCCAACTACAGACCTGTTACACTATTACCAGTGATCTCCAAAGTGCTTGAACGACTAGTGGCGAATAAGCTTACCAAACATCTTGAAGGAAATAACATACTCTCTATTGCACAACATGGTTTCAGAAAGAGTCACTCCTGCCTCTCTAACCTCCTCCTAACTCTCGATGACTGGACGCTGGCTATAGACAACGGCAATCCCATCCATGCTTGCTACCTGGATATGTCCAAAGCCTTCGACCGTGTTAACCATAGCATACTTTTACAGAAGCTAAAACAACACGGTGTCACGGGTAAACTATTGGCTTGGTTAGAGAACTACCTGATGGACCGTGTTATTCAAGTCAGAGTCGACGGTGCTTTATCGAAGCCAGTTGCGGTCACAAGTGGAGTACCTCAAGGATCGGTTCTTGGGCCAACCCTCTTTCTAATCTACGCTAACGACATACCAAACCTTGTTCGATGTAAAATTATCTTATTTGCAGATGATATCAAGTTATGGGCGAGTATACACACCTCCGAAGACTGTGTACTTTTGCAGGAGGACCTCAACGCACTATATGATTGGTCATTGAGAAACAAATTACCCTTCAATTTTCAAAAATGCAAAATGCTCAACATAGGAAAATGTGTTGAATTCACCTACACACTGGGTCCGCATCGTCTTGCATGGACTACTGACGAAAAGGACTTGGGTGTTTGGATTAGTAGCAGCTTGAAGACCTCATTACAGTGTACTGCTGTCTACAAGCGGACTTCAAAAATCCTGGCACTGTTGAAACGGATCTTCGGTAGATTCACAAGACAGACGCTGCCCAGTATACTCAACACGTATATCAGACCAACGATGGAATATGCTGTCCAAGTCTGGTCACCATGGCTTCAAAAGGATATAGTTCTGCTACAGCGAATATACCACCGAGCTACCAAGTTGGTGACTGGACTCCAGAGCAAACCATATGAGGAGAGGATTGAAAGTCTTAAGTTGTTTGACTTCTGCTATCGCCGCATCAGAGGCGATTTGATCCTTACATACAACATATTACACACACCGAACCACCCGCTCCAAAAACTGTTTGTCCGGCGAGAACCGCGAATTAGCAGGACTCACGATTATTTGCTAGCAGTACCGCACTCGCGAGGGAACAGCCGGAGGTACTTCTTTGCAGTCCGCGTGTGTTTCGCCTGGAATTCTCTACCCCAAGATGTCGCTCACTCACCCAACTTAAATATTTTCAAAACTAATCTAGACTCATTTTTATCTACACAACCAAATATCGAACCCCCACACAGTGCTTAAATTCTGTAAAAAAAACTCACAGACGCATTCTTGTTTTTCATTGTACGCACATCACATACTTCCATCCTGTGGTAATTGTAAAGCTGATTGCTTCTTATACCATTAAAACCTTGAATTACCTTGAATTACTAAGAACGAAGTCAAGTTTGCAGTACTTAGATCTGTTGCAACGTAGACGGAATTGACTATTAAACTGAGATAATTTGGGCAATATCTGATCCAGGCCAGAGAAACCACGCCAGGCAATTTTTGGAAGAAGTAATCTCTGAGGTTGAGGCCTTCAGAAAACTACTATAAGTATGTGTCATGAGGTTCTACTGAAAAGTAGCACAGTTCAACAAGTGGTTTGGTCAGATAAGTTGACAGAAGCGGTGCTTAATGAGTCTGCTTAAATTCCCAAGATAAACGGTAGAATTCCTAAGGAGGATATAGAAAAGGAAAAACCGTTCATACATGTAAGTCTGGGTGGAGTCGTACGGAAAAATGGTTCGGATACGCCTTCGGCCTAACGTTTCCTTAGCTTTTTAAGTAAAATGTGCTCTCCTCCTCACGCAGTGGGCACCAAGTGAAGATCAGCATCAGAGGAATGACAAATAAACACATTCTTCACTACTGTCTAATATAAAACTGCATACCAAATTAGAAGCTAGTAGAACGGCTGGGAATATTATCGGAAGACAATGCGTCGTAAAATTTCTCAGACTGATTCCATTTCATAAACGAAAATAATATGTCAATACATTCGGATGTCTGGTGACTACTCAGCGATTGGTAAAATATCACGTTAAAAATCACTCATATTTGGTCGCAGACTTCGCATTCAGATAGACTAACCAGATGGCTTCTTTCGAAAAGATGCACTAGATTCGCGTTTCGCTCTCATTTGAGCTCGTCAATAGTACATATCCTTGTCACGGTCGGGATTTGGACTCCGGCCACGCTTACATGAGGTAACCGTGTTGACCACTGCCCCATTGACCTCACACTCGGCGCGACCGAAGTATCATATAGGAATGTTCAACCATTTTCTTTTGTGAGTAATGATCAAGTTTCCCGAGGGTCTCGATAGGAGACACAGTTACCGTCTGTTAACTGCAGTCGATAACTCCGCAATTATTACTTCCATGGTAGGTCGAAATCTCCGACCTCATTAAACATGCTAGGCGAAACTTGAATCTGATGCTTCTTTTCTAAAGAGGCTAGTTGAAAAGTCTGTCTGAATGTAAACTTTGAAATCAAATGCAAATGATGTTCTACTTGCCGTTTGGATCCGTTAGGGACAAAGAGAGGGACAGTGACCGAATCGATAGTTCGGATGAATTATCGAGCAGAATGGGAGAGGAAAATTGAATTGTATGGTGGAAACTCACCACCACAGCCGTTGCATATTTGACTACAACTACGTAACTATCTATTGACATGGATACGAAATAGACTGAAACTAAAAAAGGGTAGAAGGTTGCGCCCAGTAGAACATCACAGTGAGTGATGAGCAGCGATGAGACTTGACCACCTGACTGAGTAACTTGCCAGAAGCTTGGTAGTTTAGTGAGGACGGACGGTCACACTACACTACCGACACCACCACTATTCAGTAGGAAGGCGACAACATGGATCGAAATGGCCGCGGGACAAATACGGGAGAAATGCGGGAAGGATCATTGGAGGGCAACGTCACATGGAATGGTTTTTGATACATGAAGGAACTGAGCATTGGCACCCATAGCGACTTGGACGTCCTAAGACCAGTGTTGTGTGCAAATGAGTGTTTTTGTCCGTAGCCCGGTTGGGACGCATAACCCGTGTACTAGTTTCCCCGAATAAGTAACCTCTGTGCCATCCGCGTTCTCGGTTCACAGCAGTAGTTTAGGTTTGTTTTCTGGATTCTTTGGTGATATAAAGTAACGCCTCCATATCAAACATATCGCTCTAGTGTAAGAAGCATGCGAACAGGCTAATGTTTCTCATGAAGGGATAATTGAATGAAAACAAGGTCAAACTGTTGCAAAAATTCGCTCAATATAGCCTGATCTTTGTTGTCGAACTCGCTCGTTCCCACGCCACGCCGGAATTCCGGTTCACAACACACCAACAGTTTCCCTTAACACAACGTGTCCACTTCTGTTCAGTTTGTGTGTGTGACTGACGTTCTCTGCAAGAAGGGTTTCACCTGCCACTCCTCACCCGTAGCTCATCCGATCTCGTTGAGCGATGACTCTTCTGGTCACCCATGTTGCCTGCAACCTACTCGCTGTCATTTTTCGTCATATCTTACCGGTGCGTTGAGATATTCTATCGAGTGTTAGACTAATCGCTCCTCCGATTTCCACATCCATCATACACGTCCCTTCCTTAAGGAACTTTCTGCGATTGTGCTAGGGTGCCATTGATCCATCATTCACTAGGACCCTCGCTGATTTCAAAGCTAGTATTCCTGCGGTTGGTGATGGTAAATGGTCCGTTCTGTCGTTCTCTAAATTTGCTGGGGCCAGGTGTTCCCGGTCGGTTGTAGTCTCTTATTTTTACTCGATCTCCGACCGTGAGCGCTAATCATGTACGTTGTACCTCGCATTATATATTTGTTTATTTCGGTGTTGTGTTTCTGCTGTTCGTTCAAGTGCACGGTGATCCAGGGGACGTCGTTCTTGAGTTAACAGTTGTTCTTCGCTTTCTCAGGACACGCAAACACCCAAAATATTCCTTGATTTCCTCCCGTATGTTCGCTTAAATAGTGAATTCTGAGTTGTTGTATGCTTCATCGTGTGGTAGCCAAACACTACATCTGGTAGTCATCCTTCCCAGTTGTTGTATCTACTCTTCAACCATTCCTTCATTGTACGATTGAACCGCTCCATCAAATCGTTGGTTTTTGGATGGTAGGTGCTGAATCCCTCAGTTCTTCAACGTCTGAAATCGTCGCCCCTCAAAACACGTACTCTGATCCGTAATAACTCTGTGCGACACTCCGAAGCGAGCCTGGACATTGCTTATGAAAACATGTGCAACTGTTTTGCTCGTCTGACCTGCCGTGAGAATGGTCTCTACCCATCTTGTGAAATGGCCGATCACTACAACTATGTAGCAATTTCCATTTGGACTTGTTGAAAATAGACCAAAATCGTCTATGCCACATATGTACGCGACTTGCTCAATTACGATGGATTGCATTGACAGTGCTATCGTCATTCTCCCTCGATTTTGTTGACATTTCAAGCATAGTCAATTGAAATCGGTTACACCTCTTCGCATCTCGGGCCAAAATGCCTCTCGTCGCAATAGATTGAACACGTGTCCTCGCCTCACGTGAACACCGGCGTGTGCCAGTCAAATCACGCGTTCCGTCTGGTCCGAAGCGTAACGAACACAATCATTTCCCATTTGTAATCTTCCTAATAAATACTACACAATGCTTAAGAAATGACAATCATCTTAGAATTGAGTGACCATGAATAAGGTGTTAATTACGAGTTTAGTTATTGTGGCAGCTCGTTGTCTTCTTTCATTGATGGTAGGCTACGGTATCTTCAGCGATTGAATTAAACACTCCTGAAACACACATATCACCTCATATATAAAGTGTTGACAGTATAGCCGTTTCCACAGCTTTGCGTCAATGAAGCGGAGGTGACAGTTAATAGAACCTTTAGCAACCCAGAGTTATAATAATGAGTAAAATGCGTAGAATGTCATTCATACCAGAAATGTGTCTGCATCCCATCAGTTACTACAGTGATCATGACAACAAGATAGCGAAACAGTATATGTGACACAGTGTCAAGATGATGTCGTGTTGCTGTCAGTAGTGAATTTGGCGTGAAAATCTTTGGAAATAAGAGTCAGATGTCATACGGTGAAAGTTCATGATCAATAGGATAAAGACTTTAAAAGTCAGAACCGCAAGTGACGAATCGAAGTTGTAGGATAACTTGAAGTTACGCAGGACACATTTTAACAATGGCTAATATTAGCAGGCTATGGGTTACTATTCTAGACCCGCTGATTCAAAACGCGCGAAGGCTAGTCGCTATCTGTTAGGCCTGTTTGGCCACCCTTCGATTCCATTTTCCTATCTAAGTGAACGTCTGTTATCAGGTACGGACTACAAATCGGATTAGTTGGCCCGCAGCGAAACTATGACAGTAACATGTATAAACTCAAAGACCAGAAAAAACAGTTTGCAGACATCAAAATCAATGAAAGCAAATATGATCATGTGCAGACGTGTAGTTACTTCTGTGGCAAGCTGAACTAGTCAACAGACACCTAGGTTAACACAAAAATCACTGAGTACACATTGAGACGACGTTAAAATAGAAAACGCCCAACTAAGTCACAATGAAATAATGTCAGATAGGGATGTCAACAATAAATGGATTGAACGATTTTCAGCATGAAGAAATTTTACATCACTTCAATAATGGAAGTACGATACATCTATATTGCGACAGATATAGACACACCTTTTGTAAACAGACTTGGTCGAAGGTCATGAACGGACAAGTGGGTATATCTCCACTCGTTTGGGTATGTACGATGTGAACTTTGTATCCAATGCGAAAAATGTGTACTACCCGCTATCAACGACTTTCATCACAAAGATAAAAAAACCCGTTTCATTCACTACCTGTCCTAAAAATGCACATGGTCAGAAAATGTGTTTATCACACAGAGGCTGGCATTCTTTTACTCTCTGTTTTATTCATACTATGTACAAAGTGGCTACTTAAGGAATGAGATATGTGTTACGCACTTTAAACATTTCAATTCTGATTGAGTTTATGATCGGACGAATTTAACGGTAAGACGAAAACATCATTATTGGGAGATGCTGTTTATTGGTAGTTAGTTGACAGGACAGCGAGTCGTTAATGTAATGTTTCAAAAACGAAACTCACCGAATCCGAAGTTAGATTCGAGCAATTACTCAGTTCCACATGATGGGCACGAACGTTGTGTACTGTAGTCGTCTTTTCATTCCCAGTTGTTGCACACAATAATTCCTGCTCGAAAAGGTATTGGACTCTGATTATGTTAATTTTCGATTCAGTTCTGTAACCGATCCGATTGGCCAACGGATCACCAGGGCGAAACACCTTTCTGATCGGTTCCTACAGACTCAACGATTCGATTTTCTTAGTCACCAAAACGTCCCTTTTATGATCGACATGCAGATTATGACGGCCAAAGTGAACACGGTGTTTAATGATCACCTCATAATGGTTGAGCAGTGAAAGGTCATCAAGATTCGATAAGAATGGCTTAATTGCCACTGGTGTATTGTATCACGCCCACCAAATGTCACATCGATTTACACATGCTCGTTTGTGTGCACATGCATGTGTCCACAACACCCGATTCCAAAAACTCACCAAACGTCAACTCCTGGTTGGTCATCCGGGGACAAACGTAGATCTTCTCACTGCTCAAACTTTCACTTGTTACGCTTTCCAAATTGAGTGCCTCGTACACCATCCTCACGCTTCACCTGCACCAGTCTATACTTATGTAAGATGAAACAGTATAAAAAGCGCAACATTTCGGCATGTTTTCATTTTCATATTGATACGCGCATCACGTCATCACGCCGTGAGCATTGTGAAAAGTAGCGGATGGTCTACTGCTATCAAGTATGCGTGCGCCAGTCTTGTGACATGAGGCACCAAAACATCAACCTGTTTTCAGCAACTCAGTCACAAACTCAGATTACCTGCTGTCGTAGGTCACGGTTTACAAGTATGAGGGAAAGATTATCAGCCTATGGCGAAGCAAAACATGAGAGGTTGGTGTTGGTCATATAGAGAAAGAGACGGATTAAATTGAAGCAAGGTAGGCATATGTACCAGTGTTACATCTGCTCATGCAGGATTGTGGTGGAAGCAGAGATTGGCCTGGGTGACCTGAATACATTTCAGTTGTAGGTGGCGGAAGTATTACGCACGTGGCTACCGGGTCCATAAAATTGGAAATCTAAGGGACAAAACACCTTCACTTCACTGTAACAAAGAAACTCTATTACAGAGGACAAGTGGTGTTTAAACTAACGACAGTTATTGGACGATGAGCGCGTTACGTTTGAAGTGACGCGTTCGTTGTTACGTTCCACGAACTTGGCTTGAACAATTCGGTTGTTTAAACGCGACTTGGGTTCAAACAATATGTCTTGATCATCACCATCTACAAGCCAAATCGATGTAGCGGCCACTTGTTTTTGAGTGGTTGGCGGTGATCACCCACTATTCCGGTTGCAACAGTTCGTGTGTCAGCCCTGATTGGTCGAACGTTCTCCAATAAGGAAACTATTCCAGTCCAACTACCGACCGTAAAACAACCGTGAGCTCTGATACACAATCCGGTGACCAAACCAAAAGGATTTACCTAATAAATTAGCCCCCCTCCGACTAATTCGGGTGCGTGAACTGCCTTAAAACATCTTCTCAACCACAGTCAGATTAACCATAACAGGGGTGTACGCTCATTTCCAGTAAAGTTGTCAGGCTTCACCGTCTCCCAGTGTTATGGCCACCAAGGACCAACATCGATAACTCCTGGCTACCTATATACGTCTGCGCAACCGTTTAGCTCGTGAAAGTCAATACCGGATTGGGAACCAGCTTGCACTGGTGAGTACAGAAGGACAAAGTAAACATACGATATATTTCTAACTGATTGTGCCATCACGACAGATTTTCACCAAACGATTGCAAAAGAATTATCAGAATCTAACAGTTTTTAAACTGAAACCGGAATAAAAAGACTTCATTCTAACTAACATGTGAGCTATACTACATTCATCCCTGCGCATCATTCAACTGATACGCAATTCACGAACGTCAAGCTGTTGCATGATCACAAAATCAAGCAAATATTGATCATCATCATCATCATCGTCATAGACAGCAATACATCTGTGGTTAACACTAATGCTTAACTGCCACACAACCATGGAGAAAAAGCAAACCCCATATAGAAAGAGAGAAGGATAAAAAACGGGACGGGAAGGGACCTAACTACTGAAAATGACTACGTCCATATTCAAACATTCAGCATCAAGGTGCCGACACCTGG
>QNGE01000869.1:87904-99138 GCA_008508345.1 Paragonimus westermani
AAAGTGCAGGTGCTGTTAATTCCATACGTTGACTACTGTCGTGGATTCTAGTTTCCGAGATACAGCAAACATCGATATGTAGCGAGTCAAACGTTTGTGCGAGAGCAGCCTGTTGACCTATTCGTTTGAGTGCGAACGTTGAAGGCACCTATATTAATTTGCGTTCTAGGTCAAAGCACAGGACGATGGAGGTCTGGGCCTGAGTGGCGAGAGCTGGGACTTATCGGCACAGTGTTACTATGATTAATTATATCTGTTGTGGGACCTGCAGAGAAGTTATCAGAATTGGGGGTTGGAGGGGCCTGAGAGCTAAATATGATAGGACATTGGGGGAGAGGTCAGCAGTGGCGTGTTTTCGCGTATCCATCCTGCTGTATGCAGCAGATAGGACGACCCGGTTTATACTGCGAGACGGCCGATGCAGTATGGAATTGTTTGTGTTGTGAGTATTCTTGGTTGTGTGTGGGCTGAGATACTGCCAGGACGCCCAGACCTAGACATGAGAACGATTAGAGTTCTCAACGGAAGCCTTTGGTTCAAAAGCCTGTACCGCAAGGCAGCGGGTGGGTGATGGTGAACCAGAAATGGTACGTTTTTCGGGATGAGATGCCAACCGTCTTCCAACCCCCAACCTGGAGGACCAGGAGACTGTAGTTTGTCAGACCTCTACCTGTTGGCCTGCCTGGTATGAGTAAATCTGTACAGTTTAGCTCAAAAGGTCATCGAGATGCGGAAGGCGTCACACCACGTCAAGGTCCAGTCTCACCGTGACCACCCCTGAAGTGAGTCCGCTTCGTGATATCACTCGGATTCAGCTGGAATCCGGTACTTATGATAGTCAAGTTATGAGTAGTACGCAGATGCAGCAGATGATCACTGTTCCCGTTGACTGTATCAATCCCATGGGTTCCGAGAACTCTCGGCCAGTCTGTTGATTCATGTCCAACTCGCGTTCTGAGTTCTCCCTGAACAACCAGTTGGTCACATACCGGTGTCATGCTCTTGCAATAAGCCGAATGTATCTCTTGAAAACAAACCCCGATAAACTTACTATGGCAACTGATCAACTACATCAACGTAGACTTTTTGACTCAAATGGGGACAGAAAACTCAACGTTGTGTTGCTCAGGCTTTACTATTGAATTTTGTCATAACGATAGCAATCTCCTACTGCTGTTCTGTTTGAACTAATACACTTGCGTTCACTGTAAAAACCGGAGAGATGGCATCGTAAATCCGGGCGTTAACTTGCTTCACCCCTCTTAAACTTCACACCGCTCCCGTCTATGTAACCTGCCAGAGATAGTGAAATGACAGTTTCCGAAATTTACAGTTAAACCCAGAAATAACTACTTTAACCATTGTGTTTACCACTGCGGTATATTTTGATAGAAGCGATATTAATCCGATGTTGGAAAGCGCTGTACTGAGACGATGGCAGTGTGCGCTATCAAAAGGAGCGGACTCTTACTCCCCGAAATGTTACTCACTAACATAATTCAACTGACTAGCTGTGAAATAGAGATACAATTATCCAAACTCTCTGAGAGCGCTTGAAAGCTGCTTCGTATCCACCACGTTGAAGTAACACGAACAGACAACACCCAGTGAATAAGGGTTGTGGGAATGTCAACGACCAGGATAGGCTCAGCGTCAATACAGAAAGTGTTGGAACACAAGGGGGACTGTGGACGTTTGATAGTCAGATCCTCAGGAGTATGCGTTTCCGGTTGGTCCGAAAAACCACTGAGAACGTGTCGGGAACTTTGACTCTGCGTCCTGTTCGTATTATGTACCCTGAAACTCACAATCTTAAGTGTCATCCGTCGGCATCTGGTTTTTCTGACTGAGTTCCCAGTCATTTGGGAACTTGCTCTTTGATACGAGCAGCTAGTTGTCGATTTGTTCTCCCTATGTAGTTCATGCTGCAACTACACGAATACTTGTACAAGACAGTGAGATTTTTTATTCAAATTAATCAATGGAGCTAACTATTTCACATATGGATTGTTTGTCACGTTTCTACTGTTGCGATATAGGAGAGTCAGCCTTTATTGCTATCGTTTACACCCAGAGTCGAAGCATGTTTTGTGCCTAATATCCTCATAATCAAATGGTATGAGATAAAGTGGTTTCGTTGGCGTTGAACAGTTTCTTCGCTGTTACATGCACTCAACATTCCAAGCTGCTGCAACCAAAAGACGTATAGGCCTCTTCCAGACACGCCTGTACTTTCACCACAGAAAAGCTGGAACACAATCACACGATTACAAACTATACTTGCTTTGTAGGAACGTAATCCATGTCTGTCTCTTCATGTTCTAAACTAGCCATCTGACAACCTCAAACTTCTTAACTTACAGTATATTGGCAAACTGTATCCCCCTATAACGCCCATTCACTTTTACAATAGGGGCTTCACTATATTCAACGTGAATACGCATAAATCTTGGAAATACAGACATGGTTGGATTTGTTAAACCTCGTTTGATACGTTTGTCATCTTGTTGTTTAACATGATGCGGAACGTTGAATTTGTTGAAGCATATTTGGTTTGCATATAGAAAACCGATCCTAAATTTGTTTTTTATTTCTCTTTGCTATGTGGAATAAACAATCAAAATGAATCTTGTATCATAACTGCACATAAAATTTCTGTTTCCTTCTTACAACCATCATTGTGCATCTGTCAAAACGTTCTTTATTGGTACTGTCTGACACACTCTCACTGATCTGCACCCGATTGTTCTAATGGGCTAATTACTCGCTGGATTGTGGTGATCTGCACGTGTTCGATTGCTTCATTTTGAACGCTTTTTCTGCTGAATGATTTGTGTATCTGGTTAATTCACGTTTAAGATGAGAGATCACTTTTAGCATAATTTTATCAAACAGTACCATATGACTTTCGATCTTTTTGATCGACTTTTTGGCGTGTTTTTTCGAATTGGAAGATAGTTCCGCTAACCCAACTGTCTGAATAAGCGTTATTGGGATAACCTATTACGCGTTACTGAATGATTTACCCTATAGATTGCCAGATGCAATCGAACAAACATATTGACATTACCAAACTTTGATGCGTTCCAAGATGACATTCCAGTATTCATTTATGGCTTAGTTACTCCTCCATTCGTAATTACAATCTGGATGATTTTACAAACTCTCGGTCATTTGGTACCGAGAACCATTTGAGAACGTTCGTCTTGTCAACAATAGATAATAGTTCTGCTACACTAAAAAAAGTCCATTCACACGCGTAATCTGAAATTGCGACCTGGTAGGTTGGCAGCCAGCATAGCATGGTATATCAGGGAATTACAGTGTGAGGGCACACAAGCGATATCAAATGCAACCGGTAGGACTGGAAGAAACTTGCCCAAGCTTGTTAGGTGGCCATAGAACAACTGCTACCTTTTGCAATGCTTTTGACAAAGTGCCCTTTTGTTAAAAGGAAGAGTAGGTATAAATATATGTTATTCATATCGCAGTTTTTTTAGTTACACTTACGATGGCTAAGCAAAACCTACTTCGAGGTGGACGACCAGTTTGACGAAGGACTCACATGCTCGGATTTAGATTCCTCTGATTATAATGAAATCAACGCTATCCCAGTTTACGCAGCTTATCTAGACACGATAGCAATCGAAGTGTCGTAAACTGTTTAATGGTTCTTCGTTGTGTCCCATCAGTAAAAGCAGCATTCTTCGCGAGATAGGGTCGGCAAGTTTTTACATTCAGCTCAGATTAGAAGTGAACGAGCGAGTTCAGCATATTCAAAAATCACTCAGGGCAAAACGGCACAAGCAGTTTGGTGAATACGTCCAGCATCAAAATCGCTTTACTAATCATTAACTAATAACTGGAAAGTAACAAACCAAAGTCAGTTGGCAAATTTGCTCCTGAGTCCCACTCACAAGTCGGTGGATTTAATTCCTCACCTCAAAAATGAAACAGCCATTGAGAACTCCAATTACAATGGAAAACCTGAGTCAGAATTCCAGTATGACCGTTTTTGTTAACGGATTGCTTGTTCGAATCGGAAGGATACTTCAGTATCACCAAAATATCAGTAATCTTGGTTTCCGAAAAAGGTGCGAAGTGCTTTTAATTCATACCGTTGTCCGTTATGTAAGCTTTTTTTATCTGCTTTCGAAGTAATTTTAGCTCAAATGGCGCAAATCTACCAGTTTCAAATGGACAACACAATCCAAGTTTCAAAAAACTTGAGGTAGGATGTTAGCTGCTCCGGGGTCCACCGATAAACCAGGATGAACTGGCAGACGACGGACAACAGGAGTGAACATGCTTACGCGGCCGAGATTATCTCTTGAAAAGAACTAACGACAGAGGAATTTACAATCAGGGTTCTGAATCGTGCTTCGATTCTGGAGTGTTCCTTAGAATCAGCGAAATACTATGATGGTGCTACGACCAGCTATAGTTATTTCATTACGCTTAAAGGAACAAAAGAAGGTGACCATGTGGACAATGGATTACTCTTCTATCATCGAACAACCGAGAATATGGAAGTTTTACCAAACTGGTTAAAATCAGACTCAGTGATCCGATTCAAACATTCCACGTCTGCAACACACGTGAACAACCAAGGGATACACATATTCAGACAAACAGTCGTGCGATTGGGTGAATGCCAGTTGGCTGAACGGATGTGCTGACATTAGCAGAATCATGTGGACATTCGATAATTAAACTGGGCATATGTGAACGACAGCACTGTGATCAAACCGGCTGGGGTACGTGCTTGCGAACAGATGAGATGGACGATAATTCTAGTGCTTGTAAATAAAACTATACGACGGAGGTTATTTCACATCGTTAGCATATTCGAGATGCACATAGTCAAATTAACTAGCCGGTATGAGAAAGCCAAACACCACAATAGTAAGCAACGCCGCCATTTTTTAAAATGATTGTTTATATCTGAGAGTAAAGTAAAAGGCAGCCAATTTTTGGCTAAATTCAGTAACGTGTGCACTGTCGCATTAACTATTCGTACACAGTTGTCCCAAATCATCATTGACTAGTATGTCAAAGATACCCCGTCATATGTTCAGTACTTGCCAGTCTGTAGAAAACGATCAAGATAAAGGTATAAGATCCTGCAAGACATGCACATTTCCAATAGAATCAAAATAACTTGCCCAGAAAGTCATGACTGAAAATGATTGGGTACTGATTTTGGACGTAAATGCCAACATGCAACATAGTAAGAAGAAAAGATGGTTCATTTCGACGAAATGTGCAGATAAAACAGACTTGGAGTGGTCAGTACATTCACTCTGACAGTTTTGTTCTGCTAAATCAAAAGCAAAACCTAATACGATGTTTGACGGGTACAGTATTAAAGTTCTTCATCCCTGACACTTTACAAGCTGGGCTAGACTTTCTACAAGAACTGCTCATTTAGAATGGCTACCCAATACGTTTCATTCAGAAGGTGATGCAGGTCTTAGAGTTAAAAATTAAGCCACTTTCTGGGAATAAGAAACTTGCGTTTATCAGTCTCCCTTTCAAGGGTGATCCCATGACCGAAATTATCTCAAGGAAGCTCAGAAAGTCAGTCGAAACAACCTACCTTGCCGCTCAACTGTGCATGAGTTTCCGTGCAATATCCGTTACCATGTCACAACTCAAAGGCAAACTTCCGTGTTCTACAACCAGTTGCGTTGCTCACTTGTTTACTCGTACCGAGCATCACAAATTGGTCGTACATCATGGTGATTGTCTGACAAAGCATGTGGACATCATCCTGTGTGGTTGAACAGTGGTGTGAGTAAAACGGTTCCAGGCGCGATTATAGTTTATTTGACCGGCTATAATTATTCTGTCAATAAGAAAGATGCTTTTCACATTGTCAACCGAAGGCCCAGGAATCGATAAAAAATGATGAGATTCTGAATGTCGGCCGTTGTCGAGGTCATTAGTATCCGTTTGCACAACCCTGACCTCTGTTCTCAGAAGAAGTTCACGAGGCCACTTAATTTCCCTCGGCATACAATCAATCAAGCTCTCAATTGGAAACCTTTATTGACCTATTTTCCGACTCACCCTAGTCACTGTTTCATACTTATTGTGTTATAGTTGGTCTGGTGATCAACCATAGAAAACAGGTCTTTTTCGCTAACCTGTCGTTCTCATGACTTCAATAAGTATTTTCGAACCACAGCAGCACCTATTCCATACTGTACCAAAAGTACCGTTTGCAGTTTCATGCTTCTCCACATACTAAGCAGTAGTGAGCTGATAGAAAGAATGACGGACAATTTTTCGCATTTTGACGAATGCGTCTAAATCAGTCAGATTGGCTTACTACAACACAAACCAGAATCTCTATTAATCATCACTTGATTTGGCAAACGTCTAATTTCCCCAAAATCACCCGAAAAGAGGGAAAATCATGCATGGGCTGAAAGTTCCGGCAAAATTTGTACAACGCCTCTCACATTTTGGCTGACTGGAAGTTAGAGAAGGTGCTATCGTAGAATCATTGAAGTGAGCCAAACGACATTCATTGAACTTATGTGGGACAGTTGGCGAAAAGTCTCAATGTGATTTGATCCGAAACACTGTATCACTGCTGACGTGGTGGAAATGTCTCCACAGGTGAGTTAAGGATAATCAGTGAGTTACTGCTTGGGTTGATCCTTCATTGGCCCTTCTGAGTGCACTGGTTACTTTAAACGTTTACCAAAAACTTAACGGCATATATGATAACGCTGGGACGTTTTCTTAAAAACACTTTGGACAGAGGTTTCTGAAACTGCCCCAATACATATCCCATATATTGATGGCATGGGAATGTTGTATGAAATTACGGCCTGACAGTTCACAGCTCAGTTAATAACCTGCGGAGATTACTGAGCCGATAAGCATACCAAAGTGTCAAAGTTTCCAGTACAACCGTTTGTGTTAAGAGGGTTGTGACAGATGAATGGAACAATATAAGCTTGTCCCCATATGCGGCGCACGTTCAGTGTGTGGAACGATGTACTAAAGATTTGAATCGAAGTGAACGAGTTATATATTGCTGATTTCATCAACTGGAGCAGTATACGGAAATCGTCCCTATAGTATTATTGCTAACATTTACGATACTACTGATAAGTAGCAGAAGAGTTTGACTGATACAAGTTGAACAACACTCACAAGTGATGACGGCTTTTGTTGTCTCATAGACGTTTCACTCAGTCTGGTTTGGTATTGAGTAGAACGAATGAAAAACATCTTATGTTTGAAAACTTTTCGACGTTTTGGCCAGAAACGATTGGGGACAGTATTGTAAGAAAAGTCGCAGTTCTAGAGCTTACACAAATAACTAAGAATATTGGTTTCCCTATAATTATGTCATAGAATGCATGGATAAACGTACACCCAATTTAGAAACTTGAGGGCGGACTTTGATGTGCACTGTGAATTTACATGACCATCCTAAACATTAGGCGATTCTCTCTCTTTTGCTTTCAACATCTTTAGTAGAAATGTTAACTCGATACCCAAAACCTGCCTGTTTCCTGACTTGTTGGAAGCTCGGTATCTTGATTTATGCGCTCAAATCACGTTGATAGACCGCTACTTTAAATTTTTACTGAGTATGATGAACACCAGTGGCGAACCCTCGAAACAATTACCCAATCAGCTCATTGCATTAAACAGTATATGGTGGATTGTTGAAAACAAATTCTTACCAAACTCTCGTGCCCCCGGAGATTCAAAAGGTACAGCATTTTAGTGGGAAATGTCAACGAATGTGGTGTTGTAAGCAAAGCACTATGATTGAGATGGCTATGTGTATGTTAAAGGCTTAACTAACCCGGTAACATCTGCCCGTCATTGATTCAACAATGGCGACATGCTTTGATTCACATTAAACGTAAAGAATGTGTAATTTAGTGCATCATATTCAGCCGTAACTTACTGCATATAATTAAGGTGAACAAAGAAGAAACTTGACGGCTGTATGCGTACAGGCTGAGGACAAAGGTTTCAAACACAACAACAATACATTCTTGCGAGAATGATGGAATTCCCATCCTAGTCGGAAAAGTACATGGACATGACCCCGCCTTACCATAGAAACTAAGTTGATTGGGTAGCTGGCAAGCCCCAATATCATTTATTGAGGTTGAAAATGAAAATAACGTTACAAAAATGCGAAATATTCTTGGGTTCAGTGATAAAATAGGTAAGTAATCTATATGGTTAGTGTTACGTGCTGACACCCAATTGGTGGGATGAACACCGCTCATTCCACGACCAGTTTGCACTGATAACGACTACAAAGGGTGAAGAAGTGGAAGATTTCTTATGTTCACATTCTCAGTTTAGGTGCGAACAGTGACAGACAATAACGACCAGATTTACAANATTTACAATAATCTGAACATTTCACGATACAGTGATAGCGCTGATGGCCAACTTTATGACGATACACAACGAATATTGTCAGTTTCAGTCAAACCTCATACGAAGTACGCGAGAGAGGGAAATGAGGAAAATTGAATTAGGTGGATGAATAACCTTAACATCAATTAATAACGAGTTTATGGATGACGCATATTCTTTTCAAAAATGGTAGGTTGTCGCAGAAATAATTTTACGTATGTCTATGTTCATATGCACAAATAAGCCCAGAGAGGATGTGAACCATGAAACACAATGAGCGACGATGACCAAGTGATGTTTGAAGATAACGCCAAACCTTGCCATGTATACTGTGGACCAGTGACATGTATAATAAATTCTGTGATGCATCACATTGTAGAATGGGTGTCTAAAATGATTCGGAAAAAGGCTGAGATAATATTTCCGAATTTTGAGTATAATACAACTTAATGAAAGAGCATAAAGTTTCACATTTGCAAGACAGAGTAGGAAAAAGTAAATCTCACAGACTTTGACTAGAAGTTACAATAATGTTGACAATAAAATGTGCCCACAAGTATCTGACATTTTTTTACACAGGCAACTGAATAACCGTCTAATTAGAAAACATTCACAGATTATCAATAGAAAGGATCTGATCATGCCATTTAGTGCTAACTTACATCAGTTGGAAGGGTGGTGTCTGACAGATTGTGATGAACAACGCAAACTGAGCAAACAAGAAGTTGTAACAAACGGCAGGTGAAAGTAATCAATAGATGTGCCGAAATCAGACCTCACGAATACAGAATCAAACTCGCTGGGAAAAGTAACTTAAGGTTGTCAAATGACAACAACCCAAATTTGACTGGCGAATTCAAAAGAGCTGCTTTAAGTATTAAAGGTATCACTTCAATGAGGGTGAAAAACGAAAGTAGAGACAATTTTCAACAAACTGTTCGTATAAACCAAATACGTGTATAAGTCTGCATCAATATGTTCACGAAGCCATGTAATTTTTGTAAGGTAGGCCTTAACTTTGGGTAGTGCAGTGATCAGTTTAAGTTGAGGATTTTACAGGGTTCAGACTGGACTTACGAAACTGCTGATTAGTGACATATTATCAATATTTAAATTAGGACTGGAGGAATCCAGCGCTAACTGTTTGGGGTGTCATCGGCTTATCCTCTGGATCAGTTGATGAATTCCATGACGCAAGGAGGTAGGTGACTAACCAAGTATGAACGTGAAAATTTTGAGCTCAGACATGCCCAGGAGGTGAAGCATATACGATGTGGGAGTAAGCGGTTTTTAATAATTCATTCGGTATGAATCAAAACCTGAAATCTCATTGAAATATACCTGCGTGTTGAGAAGACGAATTTAATTTGTCACACAGAAATAAACGGTAGACGAAAATTCATCGGAAATATTGCTTATGGCAGTAAATCAGTAAAAATCTGGAAAAGCCACTTAGGTTAATACATTCCATAGAAAAGGATAGTGAGAGGCGTCGAAGAGGACCATCTGAAAGTGGTGTTCTGACGACACTTCAGTTCATACTGAGTCGTTGAGTACACACTAAGGTATGGAGGTAACTTTATAGTGATGGATGGTGAAATCGGAGGCGCGATTGGTCAAACATTTGGTGGAATATCTAAGCGCGGTGGTGAAATATGGCCAAAGCTGACTGCGAGTAGATTGCGGACAACAGGGCAACCTGACGACCTATCGCTCAACGAGATCGGACCGACGGACCAGAAGTGGCAGGCGAGAAACCTATGACAGAAAGCGTCAGCCACACACACACACACACACACACACACACACACACAAACCGGGCAGAAGTGCACCCCATGTGTGAGTAGAAAACAATCAAACTGAAATTAAGGAAGTCCCTCCACAAAAACCTGATACACTATGACCGGTGAAAGTGGTGCGCCACCACGTTCAGAAACCAGGAAAGAATAAAAATGTATTAGGGGATCAACCAAACCAGTATTCAACATCATCAGTGTCCCATTTGCTCTCAGGAAGAACACATAGGAAACAAGCCTAATCTACATGTTTCGAAACCTAACCAACAACCCTGATAAAACTGAACAACCAGAATGTGATAATACGCTTAACCGTAGTGTAAGAACCTTCAAAACTTACAGGAAGCAGGTCACGACGACCACGAATATGGGTGGTCAGGAGCGTCACAGCACGCATTTTGTGGATACGTACATACTACTGCGTACTTGTAAGTACGGACAAACAATAACAAATAAGAATGCGTTTCAAATATGCCCATTACGCTAATAAGAATGAAGACATACGCGAACATATGTATTCGATAATTCACCTTCAGGCCTGTACAATTATATAAGGAGTTAGTACAGTTAGATCGAAATATCGATCAGACTTGTTACTGAGAATCGAGGTCACTGGCCAGTCAGTTGGAGATGGCTTGATTGGTCGGTTACGTCACGCTTGTCCATTGTTTTGACCGCGCCGGTTGGCCGTCGATACGATGGATTTTTGGCCATGGTAGGTGCAGCGTCTGAACAAACCGTTTTTGGTGACATAATATCGGGTCAATCAACCTGATTCCGATAGCCTCAGCAGTACACAGCGTTTTAATTCGGACAGCTTTTGATCGGTTGCCTGGCACGCGATATACCACTTTGAAGGCTTGGTCAGTTTTCACCTGGTGCCAGCTTTCAACCAGATGAGCGAGAATAGCGCTGTTGACCGATGGTGATTCCCCGTGTCCCAGCCATCGTGGATGGTGTTCTCGGATTCGTTTCGAAAGCTGTCTTGACGTTCGACCAATATAACCTGCTCCACAGGAACAAGTGAATGAG
>QNGE01000869.1:100249-125954 GCA_008508345.1 Paragonimus westermani
TGGGATTCTAGATGAATTGTTACGAACTGGGTCGGCCGTCGACCTGTAAAAATCTGCCAAGCTATTCAACTAGTAGACACATGACGACAGGACAGCACAATCACGGCTCGCGCATCCAGATGACCTAATGGTGTGACGATCAGACCGACAGAGTCACTCATACCAGGCAGGGAAACATGTACACGTCTGACGAAGAATAGTCTCCTAATCCACCAGGTTGGGGATTGGAAGAACGGCAATTTTTCGGAACAAGTGGTAGTTTTGGTACACTGTCACGAGCTAGCTGCCTAGCCGTTCAGGTTTCTGAGACAAAAGCTTAGGTTGAAATCCCTAATCATTCTCTTGTCCCGGTCTAGGTGTCCTGGCAGAAACTCAGTCCATCCCATCGCTCGGATAATGGTGGGTGGATGTTGCAACTGAGCGCGGAGTAAAGATTATTTTTAGGCGGCACTAGTTTTAGGCATCATGCGCGTCATTGGCCCCGTTCATCGCTGAATCAGACCTGATCTCAGATAGACCATATAGCTGTTAGTTATGGATGGCGGGGCTGCATTCATGAATGTCGTTCATATTTGAGCACACAGTTGGACATAGATCATGTGTTGGTACGTTGCTCTTTTTTGCTTTTGCCAGGCAACGATCACACCTATAAAGACGGCTGCCCGTCAAGAAACTGGCCACATCACCAATAAAGCACAAGTACAAAACTAGTTTAGAAGGCAGGCTAGCAGTTCTGAACTCGGAAATCCTGACTGCTGCTGAACCCATAATTCACAGGCAATTCAGGGAGCACTTCCTGTAATATGCGACTCGTGGGGTAGTGCGTAAAACAAATATTGTGCGGCAGATGACCAAGTCGGAGGAGCTAATACTCCAACTCTCAGTGGAATACCTCAACGCGACAACGAGGTATGTTCAAAAGTCCACAACACGGGTGACCAGAGGAGCTACCGCCCAACAAGATCGGGTCGACGGACCAGAAGTGGCGGGCGAGAAACCTATGACAGAAAGCGTCAGCCACACACACACACACAAACTGGGCAGAAGTGCATCCAATGTGTGAGTAGAAACCGCGAATGTGTTGTGGACTGGAATTCCAGTTTATAAACGCGAGCGCGCGCGTGGACGGTTTGTGGTGAACTGGCCAGCTGTTTCACCACCAAGAGCGGTGTATGTCGAGGTTTTCCACTTCCACATTTTTTGTTTAATCCTTCCATGAATGAACTAATAGAAGACTATCTGTGGCACTCACAAGATGCTGGCGTGAACCTCCTACCTGGTAAAAGACTGGCTGTTCTTGAATGCGCAGACGACAAGTTATCGTTGTCTGACAATCGCCAAACAGCACATACAATGCTAGAAGCAATTTGTCCTCTGCTAAATAGTGTGTAACCTTGCACCAAAGTGCTTAAGGACTGTGTTTATAAGGCGACATTGAGGACTGTGCTATTTTGCGACTGCGAAACTTGACCGTTCGCGGCAGAAGACGTGAACCATCTTGAGCTATCTGATCACCGATGTCTGCGTTTGATCACTCGCGTTAGGTGGCACCAACAAGAAAGCAACGAAGAGGTTAGGAATCGCGCGCATGTTAGTGACTGCCGAACGAGTTCGTCTGTACAAACCGTATGCTCACACAGACGTGGAAGCTTAGGCCATGTAAGTGCTGAGGATGCTAGCTAGTCGTCTACCACACCGAGCTGTCTTTGCTGGTGCCGCGTCTGACTGACGTAAAGTACAAAATGGACAGATTATGGACCGTTTTAGAGAAACGAAGTCGTCCACCAAGAGTTTGGAAACTGCAGGTAGGGTTCGTCTCCCAGCTTGTGGACCTCGTGACTGAGTCGGCGGCTGGAGACGTTAGGTAAGATGGTGGCAGCCAATCGGACTCAGCGGCGTGAATGCTGTCGTTGTTTGTGAAGTAAGTGAACATAATGACGAGGAGCATTAAAATCCGTGAGGAAGATGTACCTCTGACGATGCCTAACCTTCATCTATAGCTCGGTTGTTTTTTTCAACATGTAATCAACTTGACGCCGAATGTTTGAATATAGACGTAGCTATCTTTTGTTATCAGGACCACTCACCCTCCCCCCAGTTCTTCCTTTCCTGGCCAGAGCTTACTTTTCCCCCACATGGCTGTATAGCAGTTAGGCGCCACTGAGAACAACCGATGCAATGCTGTCAATGGGGATGATGACAATCAATCTCCTCCGTGGCCACCGATCCTAGTGCAGTAAGCAGACTTGTATGAAAACTGAACTGAACCCAGAGCTGCGTTGCGCATGCGTTTATTCTCTCACCCCCAGCATGCTAATTGACCGCTGGTCCTCGATCACTCGTATGTGCACACATCTATTCGCGCAAAAGGTCTGTGACACACTGTCACCATAGGCAGACTGCGCGGTTTCTGCTTCCAACCTGACCCAAGTCGTGCGAAATTGCACAACATGGCAAACCACGTGTTTCCGTGTCATCACAGCCTTTGTGGCGGAGTGAACAGACCCACCAAACTCCTAGCTCTTTCCGTCCCGAACGCGCGCTAGCAAACCGTGTCGCGGATTGTATTAGATGTCCACGGAACGAATGTACTGCCATGGAGACACATTTACTCAAAAACACGGTCGTAGTATCCAACGCAAACCATTCTGCGGAAAACTGGCACGCGAGTACGTAAGCACAAAATTTTGAGACTGCCAATCCCCGTGTTGTATATTACTCGCTACTGTTTGTGTACGCAAGTTGATCAGAAACGATTGTAGGGTTCAGTTCAGTTCTCATACGAGCCTTTGCTGACCGCTGAGGACTCTCAACTAACCGGTTCAACATTCGTCTCTAGTCCACCCTGCACTGAAAGCGTTGCGGTTTGCGACATCTCACTGGTGTAAGCTTCAGATGACGATCTCTGTTTGATGTCTACGACCTACTGATTGTGGACCTTCGGTGTGGCTGTTATACCCTCGTTTATTTATGATATGATGTTGATGACCGTGAATCACGTACTGTAGTCTATTCCGTAAGAAAACCAGATGACCTTGGGGACAATCGACGAGTCCATCCCGAATGTGCAACGTCGAACTGCTCCTAGTCAACACTTTTTTATAGAGCAATCGCGTAGAAAAACCTGTATGGATGGGATTCTAGATGAATTGTTACGAACTGGGTCGGCCGTCGACCTGTAAAAATCTGCCAAGCTATTCAACTAGTAGACACATGACGACAGGACAGCACAATCACGGCTCGCGCATCCAGATGACCTAATGGTGTGACGATCAGACCGACAGAGTCACTCATACCAGGCAGGGAAACATGTACACGTCTGACGAAGAATAGTCTCCTAATCCACCAGGTTGGGGATTGGAAGAACGGCAATTTTTCGGAACAAGTGGTAGTTTTGGTACACTGTCACGAGCTAGCTGCCTAGCCGTTCAGGTTTCTGAGACAAAAGCTTAAGTTGAAATCCCTAATCATTCTCTTGTCCCGGTCTAGGTGTCCTGGCAGAAACTCAGTCCATCCCATCGCTCGGATAATGGTGGGTGGATGTTGCAACTGAGCGCGGAGTAAAGATTATTTTTAGGCGGCACTAGTTTTAGGCATCATGCGCGTCATTGGCCCCGTTCATCGCTGAATCAGACCTGATCTCAGATAGACCATATAGCTGTTAGTTATGGATGGCGGGGCTGCATTCATGAATGTCGTTCATATTTGAGCACACAGTTGGACATAGATCATGTGTTGGTACGTTGCTCTTTTTTGCTTTTGCCAGGCAACGATCACACCTATAAAGACGGCTGCCCGTCAAGAAACTGGCCACATCACCAATAAAGCACAAGTACAAAACTAGTTTAGAAGGCAGGCTAGCAGTTCTGAACTCGGAAATCCTGACTGCTGCTGAACCCATAATTCACAGGCAATTCAGGGAGCACTTCCTGTAATATGCGACTCGTGGGGTAGTGCGTAAAACAAATATTGTGCGGCAGATGACCAAGTCGGAGGAGCTAATACTCCAACTCTCAGTGGAATACCTCAACGCGACAACGAGGTATGTTCAAAAGTCCACAACACGGGTGACCAGAGGAGCTACCGCCCAACAAGATCGGGTCGACGGACCAGAAGTGGCGGGCGAGAAACCTATGACAGAAAGCGTCAGCCACACACACACACACAAACTGGGCAGAAGTGCATCCAATGTGTGAGTAGAAACCGCGAATGTGTTGTGGACTGGAATTCCAGTTTATAAACGCGAGCGCGCGCGTGGACGGTTTGTGGTGAACTGGCCAGCTGTTTCACCACCAAGAGCGGTGTATGTCGAGGTTTTCCACTTCCACATTTTTTGTTTAATCCTTCCATGAATGAACTAATAGAAGACTATCTGTGGCACTCACAAGATGCTGGCGTGAACCTCCTACCTGGTAAAAGACTGGCTGTTCTTGAATGCGCAGACGACAAGTTATCGTTGTCTGACAATCGCCAAACAGCACATACAATGCTAGAAGCAATTTGTCCTCTGCTAAATAGTGTGTAACCTTGCACCAAAGTGCTTAAGGACTGTGTTTATAAGGCGACATTGAGGACTGTGCTATTTTGCAACTGCGAAACTTGACCGTTCGCGGCAGAAGACGTGAACCATCTCCAGCTATCTGATCACCGATGTCTGAGTTTGATCACTCGCGTTAGGTGGCACCAACAAGAAAGCAACGAAGAGGTTAGGAATCGCGCGCATGTTAGTGACTGCCGAACGAGTTCGTCTGTACAAACCGTATGCTCACACAGACGTGGAAGCTTAGGCCATGTAAGTGCTGAGGATGCTAGCTAGTCGTCTACCACACCGAGCTGTCTTTGCTGGTGCCGCGTCTGACTGACGTAAAGTACAAAATGGACAGATTATGGACCGTTTTAGAGAAACGAAGTCGTCCACCAAGAGTTTGGAAACTGCAGGTAGGGTTCGTCTCCCAGCTTGTGGACCTCGTGACTGAGTCGGCGGCTGGAGACGTTAGGTAAGATGGTGGCAGCCAATCGGACTCAGCGGCGTGAATGCTGTCGTTGTTTGTGAAGTAAGTGAACATAATGACGAGGAGCATTAAAATCCGTGAGGAAGATGTACCTCTGACGATGCCTAACCTTCATCTATAGCTCGGTTGTTTTTTTGCAACATGTAAACAACTTGACGCCGAATGTTTGAATATAGACGTAGCTATCTTTTATTATCCGGACCACTCACCCTCCCCCCTGTTCTTCCTTTCCTGGCCAGAGCTTACTTTTCCCCACATGGCTGTATAGCAGTTAGGCGCCACTGAGAACAACCGATGCAATGCTGTCAATGGGGATGATGACAATCAATCTCCTCCGTGGCCACCGATCCTAGTGCAGTAAGCAGACTTGTATGAAAACTGAACTGAACCCAGAGCTGCGTTGCGCATGCGTTTATTCTCTCACCCCCAGCATGCTAATTGACCGCTGGTCCTCGATCACTCGTATGTGCACACATCTATTCGCGCAAAAGGTCTGTGACACACTGTCACCATAGGCAGACTGCGCGGTTTCTGCTTCCAACCTGACCCAAGTCGTGCGAAATTGCACAACATGGCAAACCACGTGTTTCCGTGTCATCACAGCCTTTGTGGCGGAGTGAACAGACCCACCAAACTCCTAGCTCTTTCCGTCCCGAACGCGCGCTAGCAAACCGTGTCGCGGATTGTATTAGATGTCCACGGAACGAATGTACTGCCATGGAGACACATTTACTCAAAAACACGGTCGTAGTATCTAACGCAAACCATTCTGCGGAAAACTGGCACGCGAGTACGTAAGCACAAAATTTTGAGACTGCCAATCCCCGTGTTGTATATTACTCGCTACTGTTTGTGTACGCAAGTTGATCAGAAACGATTGTAGGAAGGAGTGGTATGGTTTTATTGTCAGTTGAGGAACTTGGCTGACTGTTGGAGCTCCGAAAATGGATATACAGCCTTCAGAACTTCATCGCGATCTTGACCTCAACCTACTGTCCCTGATCGGATGTCTGTGTTTCATACGCAAGGTGTTAGCCACACATCTTTTGTGTGGACGGTTGTACAGAAGTGATAGAACGGAGTTATGTTGTTTTGAAGATAATTGTTGACGGCATTCATGACTCGGAGCGGACAGAGAACTCACATTGAGAGATGGTCTGGTTATCAGCACGCCCTTATTAGTTGCTCAATGCCGCGTCGCACACAGGCTGCCTCCAGTTTGTAACACACGCCCTTGTATGCAATTAAATCGCTCATTGTGGCTGGCGGTCTATAGCACATTTTCAATTACATTTGGTGGTTCTGCAGAATGCGGATACAAATGAAGCACGAACAGAGTAATCAGTTGCTACTTCTGAATTATCGGTGGACGCTGATGTTCACTATATGCGCAGATATCAAGTGTCAAACGATGCTAATATGTGGTCAGCATTGTATCATAACGCTTGGCGAGTTAAAAAACCAGGTGAAGAGGAAACGCTCTATGAACATTCATAGAAATGCTCCTTTTTGTTCGAATTGTAAAAATATGCGGAAGACAATATGCAATACACAGCCCAAATGTGCCTTGAATGACAACCAAAGAGAAAAACAAAATATCCTCGGGTGAATAAATAAAGATGAAAAAAGAGATTTTTTGCAGATTGTGGGTTCACAGGACTTCAAAAAAATGTATTGGTAGGCGTAGACAGTGCGCAAGATGATCGCCACTCGAACCACCTTAGATACTGTGATAGAGAAGATCATTCTGATCAATCGGTCTTCGTGTGGAATACTGCCGTTTGGAGAGTGCGAATCAAGTCACGTTCCTCAATGAACATGACATAAAGAGTGAATCCCAAAACTGCAGTTGTAGTTGTCGCGTGTACAGTGGCCCACAGTAGACCGTATGTGCAACAGAAATAGGTCTGAAGAAATGGGGAAAAATAACCTTCATGAGTTTAGTATACACATCAATGAGAAAATCCAATACATTGCTTTGTTTGGTGCAGTGATTCTAAAGGTGTTCAGTCTATTGCATCTTTAGATCCTTAAAGGTAACATCATCGTTTCACTCATTCAAACTGTATCACGTGAAGTTTAAAACAGTAACAACGTGACAGATTACGTGGTAGAATCCAACACAATTTTACAAAAGTTCACAGGTCAAGGCGACCAATGAGCCCGTTGCAATATGAATTTCATCAACATCAGATTGAAAGTCAGAGTCAACCTTAGATTACCGCATTCACAAATATGAAGTGTCTCTCTGATGACTATCTCTCATTCAAATTTTCGTCATCGCCCCTTCAGGTTCCTATGTCATCCAGTTTCGGAAACGCTGGTTTAGCGAATAGAGAAGCCTCCGGTCACATGGATGGGCGCACTTTCAAGAAGCCAATACACAACAGCGCGTGCTATATAGTGAAGTGTGACCTCAAAGATTGTGGGAGCTAAACAAGATGTACAAGTTTGTCAGGAGTACCGATGGATAACCAGTAGCCATCGCCATGTTTTTGTTCAACATCTGATGATCGGCTCGAAACTGATAACTCGACATTTCCATGGTATGCAACCTCTCTCGGTAACTGTTGTGTGTCAATTCAAATGAACTGGAAACAAAGACTCAGCTCCCGGTCAGTAAGAAATAAACGTATACTTCTACTGGTCATCCAAACGTATGAACGACTAACTAGGTACATTATCATTGGCTAACGGTTCGTTCGCGGACACTAGATACTCCGTCCGAACGCAATCAGCTGAGCCAAGGATAATGTTTCGTCAATGGACCGTTCCAATTTACTGGGATTTAGTCACTATCAAGGCCACTTCCATCAACTGTCAACGTTAATCGCGGATCGGTTGACAGGTGGCTGACTTGTACATAGATAGTATTGCGTGGAGTGACCAACGGTTGTCCTCTCATTCCACCTGAGCCAACGCGTTATTTCAGCTACCATCATAAGCACAAAACGATATCGGATAGAACCGACATGAAAACAACCAAAGAACAGTAGCACTTAAAACTGGATTGGCATCACCCAAGTGGCAAATATCGATTCGCTACCCACTCATATGGGGCAATAAACAGCGCACTAAAAGCGTGAGAACGGGATATAGAACATGACTACAATACCGTGAATGGTCTCACATGAAACAGGAAATACCTAGGGAGTCCCTAAAAACCCAACGGTTTCAAGCAAATAGATAAGATCTAATAGCGGGTGGCATATCTATAACCGGACGACTACACCTGGTCGACTCAGTAATAAGAAACGCGGAAAATAGCTTTTGTTCACAATAACGAGTGAAATGAAAACACAAGTAACCGAGCAATACATAGGTGGTAAATGCGACCTACCTCAGAGATCATAGTGATAGCCAAACTGAGGGCCAGAGCTACGGCTTCTTTAGGGGAAGGGAACATCAGGCGAAGTAAACAGAAATCTCGCCGAGGAACCAACTGTTCATCTGAAATGTTCGACTGATCTGAGGGTGTCACTTCCGTTGGATGGATGTCTTGGGGAATCGAAGAGGCACGAGGCGGAGGAAGAGAGGTGGCTCGAACAAAGCGACTAATGTAGAAACAGCTGAAACGCAACGAAGAACATTAAGAGAGAATCATGTGCACACCAGTTCGGTCCAAAAACTGTGGTAATTATGACACGTCTCCGTGTTGACTCCACAATAGCTCAGTAATAACGTTACCGGTTGACGCACCACACACGGATATAAAACAAGTGTGACAACAGTATCACACTGGGAAGCAGCGAAACATGTCCACTGGAAGCAGAGGACTCAGAGGTCTTCAACATACTCAACTACTGATGTATGTAGTCAACCACAGGCACTGTGGATGACACCAATAAGTAAACAACGATGGATGTCTGGAGCGAATATTTAGTAGCAGGGATCAAACACGTTTGTTTGTTCATTCCCGGGTAATATGTTGACTTAGGCGGCTGGACTATCTGTCATGAATGATAACTAGTCGTCGGTAGTGTCCAGAAATCTGTGTCCATGTCCCAATCGGCTGGCACAAGCAGGACGAATAATAACTTGGAAAAAGGCAATGAAGAAAACTGTCAGTAGGTTAGCCGATGTAGATCTGGTTCGTGTCGCAGGTTTGAACCTTCGTTTCTGGCAGAATGTATGGTTGGAGACGTTAAATCAGGCTCAGTGGCGTGAATGCTGTTATCGTTTAGCAGAACTATCCATGAAATAGGTGAAGCCGAGAAAACGGTGTGGTCAGATCTTTAGGGAAGCTGTGCTACTTTCAACGTGATTGTCTGGTTGCAAAATGTGGAAACCATGGTGTTATGCGTCTGAGTTTAGACATCAAAAGCCCTGTAGAAATTAGGTTTCGTCCATGCCCCCGTTTTACTCACAAATCAAGGCGGGATAATACTGTCTTGATTGTGTCATAATTAGGTATCACTGTCATCAATCGACGTACAACCGCCAATGGTGATGACCACATGACCATGGATTCCAGTCTCGTTATCGGGACTACTCCCGTCTACGTTTGGGCACGCTGACGGTATTATCCACCCTATTGTGAATGTGTGTCAAGTAGGGCCCAAGGTCAAGCAGAGTAAAGGCTGAAAGCTTCACTAGGTTATCAACACGTTTGGTAGGGAAACGCGACAAGACCGTAAATATCAGTAGCTTGAAAACAGAGTCGGTGCTTGTAGGCACCACAGATTAAAGCGAGTAGGTGTTGCCTGCCTGACTGGTGCCCTATTTATACTTTAAATCAGTGGCTTGAAAAACTATCCGAGATGGCAGTAAGTCACAGTCAATAGCGTACGCGCATTCGTACCATTTCTAATTCTTCTACCTAGTCTTTTTTATTGACTTCTAATCTTTTGAGTAACACTTACCCTTTCTTCTTCCAGAATGTTCCACGTCACTGTTGATGTGAGCGGCGGCCCAAAGCACTGTACCAACTGGCTAGGCTGAAGGCCGTTATGATATTGATGACGACAGGACAATGTGCAAACTAAGTTAATATCAAATTCATCCCCATAAGACCCCTATATTATGGGTGTCAAAACTAACAACGTAAGAGTAAATCTTATTTATTGTGTGTGGCTGGTACACTGGATGAACGGTTATACAATTCGGATTAATTAGGTAGAATCTACTTTAAAAACAGATTGGTAGATGCTAAGGAAGCCAATAACACACCAGAAGACGTCTAGAACAATTCAAAAATGAACGGATATGATGCAGTCATTTTTGGAAACACAGCCTAACAATATTGGTCCGGGTATAAACGGCACAGGTAATTGACGACAAACAGTCCGCTGGAAACCAGTAAACATCCGCCCTGTGTCACTATTCACAAAGGAAAATAGTCGTACGTACAAAGACTGCTCAGTTTAGGCCAAAAAGACTGATGCTATTGAACGGTGGAGGAGAACCGGATACAGTTCTATGCACACACTAACCTGTACACAATGCGGCTCAGAATGTTGATACTGTTGGCAATCACGAATCCATAAGCACCTATCCACGGAACGAATAGCCAATTGGCACCCAGGAACACAGCGGAGAAAATAATCAACCTCTCGTTGTGCTTTGCGACTTCCTCCTACGATTTCAAAAACACAGTCGGTAAATAGTAGAATCAAAGCACAATCCAACAAAGGATGGAAATTCGAGACGACAACAGTGGGAAACGAGATGTGAATAAGTTTAGGCCATCAAAAAGCATCGGACAAGGGATGATAAGCGAAGTCATCTACGCACACGAATCAAACGAAATCCAATGCAAGACGATCAACTGCGTCATATATGTAAATTGCACCCTGTGAAGCAATCTGGTCCAAGATGACTATGGATATGAATGAAACTGACAAATTCAGGGTTCATTTAGTATTACCTACAACTATGCAAGGAGGAAATCGACGCAATGCCGATGTTCACCAATAACCTCTTCTGTGAATGCAAGAATCTTTGGTTTTAATGGGAGTCCAACGAATGGAGGGAGCGGGTCAACAACCAAGTCATTACGGATCGAATCCCGAAACCACACAGTTAGTGGTAACGTTGCAATATAGTTGAATTTAGCAGCGCAGATCGGTAGAAGAACAAGTGTCAAATAGCAGGATGCCAGAGTCTCTCGAAAAGAAGGAAATCAGGTAAATCGAATGAAACTTGAAATGAAACCAAACCAATTGGGTTTCCCATAGGGTACCTTGACAAATAAACTAGTGATGCTGATGCTTGCATGAATATAGCATGCAAGAGGTCCACATGGTTGCAATCGAACCCTTTTGCACACCCTAAGAATAGTACCTTACATAAGCTAATTCGTCAGTCGAAGTACTTTGCGATAACAATGATGGGCGTGATAATTTATGTGGACCACTTGGTTATCTACGTCTCATAGGTTTCAAACAAGAGAAAGAAAGGAGGGGTCCCACCCTCTCGAGTCGAAGCTCAAAAGAGTAATACATACCGAGGACATCGCAGCGTTGAGGAAGGCTTCCGTAGAACCGTTCCAGGCTAACAGTAATACGTAGGCTGCATATAGTCGTAACAGGCCAACGGCCGTCGGATTGTTAGCCAAAGTGAACCCCACATACACAGAAAGTAATAGACAGGAATTGGCCTGAGCAAACGTAACCCCAATCCAGGCTACTAGACTGCAGGTGCGTAACACCGTACGAAACATTCGGAACACATTGTCCAATAGATCCTGAAAATGAAACAAAGTGACAATTACCGTTAAGATAACGAAAACGAAGTACGGAACAACACTGGTACATTACTTAACGCTTGTAAGAACTACTTCGGGTCTGTTCTAGTGATGATGAAAAGAAGACCAGTAAACTCATCATGGCAGAACTCAACTTCATGCGATGTGTGCTACTAGTTACGATGCAAGAAAGGCACGACCAGCCTTCAACTTTAGAGGAACGGTAGCACGACGTAGTACAACTAGGACAATCGACGGTTGGTCAAGTAGCTAATAACATTGTGTCGTACGTGAGGGTCTACTCAATCCGGTACCAAATAATTACGATGGCGTGTGCCCGTGAGCGAGCACCCATCAACATGATTAAACATGCTCATTTGTTTGGGTGAGAAGTGAATATTCTAATGCATTTACCACATAGTGCATGCTGAACATCTGCATCGAAGATGGGCTATTCGGGCAGACCGATGATAAATTTGTGGAAATGACCTACGGTAGAGTCTGATGCCAAACCACGTATGGGCTCGCATTGTCAGAACGTCTAAGGTTCGGCAGGAAGACTAGACGCCCCTCGTTCAAGCATTGGAATTCTGTCACCAGCTCCCAAAATCAATAGTGAAAGGGCTCGCTGGACAAGAGGCGATAATTGAGAAGAATAGACAAGGAATACAGTTTAAAATGCAAAAGCATTAGCACAAGTCTCTGAAACATCCACATAGACTGGCCCAGTTAAGGCAGGCCAATAGACCAATAGGACTTACTGCATCTTGACGACTTGGGGGTACATTACGTACCAAACATTGATTGAAAACAAAATGGCAACTCTCTTCCATAGGCAAAAATAGAAGACGGGTGGCGATTGAGCCAATGTTATTGATCATGTCGTAAATACCTGAAAAAAGAAACATGCGTTCAAACTATGCCAACAGCACTATCAAAAGTAGTACACCAATGGCTCATTGAGAGGTTTAACTAACCTACAATCATGTGTAAAAATGAAAATGATCACAAGCAAAATTATAAAATGGAGAGTGAAGAAATGGGACCTAATTCCTCAAGCTCTCTAGATGTAAACTCAAGCATTTAACAAAAAGTAGTCAACACTTTGCAAACGAGCAGCTAAATTGTAAGTGAGATTAAATCGGCAACTGCAAGACAGCTACAGCTTCCTCGTGATGTGTATTGCTTCGCCTTATTAACTGAACTTGCTTTACAGAAAATTAAGTCAAGCAATGACAATATAAACATCATTACAACTGATTACGTAACGTCTTTCTCAAAGTCTCTGGTTAGCAGCTCAGTGAGCCACGAGGATCCTAGCTCAAAAATAACTCTGATATACAGTCACAAAAATTATCGGCAATTGGCTTTATTCTTCTATGTCAAAATATCATTTATTCACTCCGAAACTTAAGCCGATCAGCTGGTGTACTGGCAAAAACTACTCGGCACAGCGAGCTCTTATTTAGTGGCCCTAGTGCGTAATTCAACCGTATAGGTCCATGCTCCCCCTAAAGACTGAATAAACAGGCCTGAACCTAATCACCATACATTTACTCCAAAGACTTATTGTTGCTTACTGGTTGGCGCTAATAAATGTGTGACTGAGTGCAGACATGGATGGTCGTACACTCAAACACGGTTTGCGTCCTATGACTTGCACAACCATGTAGTGCGGGGTGACACTACTCACGCAGTCGCCTTACATACCCTTTAACTTCAGTTAAGGCCTCCTCGGTCGCCAGAGATGATTCAGCTTGATGATCACGAGTTCTGATTTTATTTCCGATATCCCAGCAACTGCTCATGCAACCTCCTGAGTGCGGAGAAAAGCGAGATCTCATTACTCAAACTAAACAAATGCACTGCAGAACTAACTAAAGCAAAGTTACTACTTGGAATCAAGGTTCAAACTTAGAAATGTAGGTATTGATATTTTTTCTGAAGCGTATGCCTCACAATCGAGTTCAGCAACTTCGAAGTCACGCCACAAAAAATTTCAAGATAAGACATTGGGAATCGTGAGTGCCCTCGGTACGTCTGTGAACATCACGTGAACTCGATGTAACAAGAAGCCTGGAGCATATCTATTTTGTTAAAAACCGAGTAACAATTCAGGGCTACCAGGAGACTCCGGAAAATGTGACAGATAACAAACACCAATGAGCATTCAGCGAGCAAAGAAAGATAGATGCACGAAGAAAAAATTCCGTGCCAAACAGGATATGCAACTTTTGATAAACAGACACTGAACGCTTGCAAACGGTTCGGTTCAAATTTTGTAAGAAAAAAGGACGTGAGCGCAATCATCACGTGAAATTCAAAACGTACCTTGATCTGTGAAACTTAACAGATGAAAAGCACTGATTAAGTAGCGTTCACCTATAAAGGGAAAGGGAGAGGACGAGACGAAAACCTGGTGTGACAAGCAAATAGTCATCACGCAAAATGGAAGTGGCCACATAAGTGTAGACCAGGCAATGCGGACTAATTGGCGGAGTATCTGAAATTACAACACAATGAACGTTCGAGGTGAGAAAGCCAGGGTGGATTAAATACCCACTACCTATAGGACGTATGTACAAGAAATGACATTTACCAGTTCTAGCACGATTCAACAAGCAGAGTTGGACACGCCAACTGACGATTTCTGTTGATGAATACTTCTGCGCTTCGACAAGTGAAACGGGTGCGAGGAAAATTTAACGATGAGTCAAGTGGTGGCCCAAATCGATCATTGGGACAGTTTGGGGCAAGTTCCAGTTCGTCTAGCGTTCAAGTAGGCCCACGCAATTAATTACCATTAGACAGTTTCACATGCTGAACGACAACTAAGCCATTAGCCTATTTTCGTTAATACTGTCGTATCTTCCACTGTGGGTCACAGTGTTTACACTATCATCAACGACGACTTGGGGAGTCTAATCAAGTCTAACTTTGGGTAACCTCACGAAAGACTAAAGGATGACACACTGCCTATAAAAATATAACGCAAGCCAATCTCTCGATACCCGAAGATGTTGGCTGAAGTAGGACTGCGGAAGGCAATAAAACCGCTTTTGACAGTGACCGCGTACACTTTGTATAAACAAAGTGAATACACGACTGACAAGTGTGAACTTACCTTCAGTCAATAATTGTTTAAGTAAGCCTTGACCGAACAAATTCTTCGACAGACTCAAAGCACGCTCATCGATGGTATACTTGTAAGACAAAAGCATAAATGGAGGTAGTGTAGGATGGAGGAAGAAAACGCAGTTTTATGAACTACAAAATATGCAATCGTATTAGATAGTAAGCAGTATGATAGAACTGTAAAAAAAACTCGATATAGAGTCTTGCATTAGTCGATAGCACACGCCCAATTAGAAAATGGTGTAAACAATGCTGTAGAAATACCATTTCTTCTTGGTAGCCAACATTAACCTGGTGGCGCGGTTATTCGCATAAGTCACGTTTGCATTAAATTTCACTTCTACGTGGAACGAACAAGAATGACTTACGTCAACGAATCTTGGGAATATATCACGCATTGTTTCAAAGCTTTTAAACCTCAAATCATATTCATCGTCTGAACCCCGTTTGCGAAAAACGCGGTAGAAGAAGACTAAGTATCCAAAAAATAACGTGGTTCCATGCAGTATCTGAGGCGGGGGGGGGAACAAGAATGAACAGTTTGACATGCAAAAACATGAAGATGAGGTTACGTAAGAGACCATAGAAGTGAACGGTAAATAGCATAACCTCTTCCGATATTCAACTGTCCACAGAAAAAAGGCAAATAGGTTTCTAAATAGGTGAAATGAGAGCAAGAAGCATGTACCTGAGGTACAGCCAACGAGTAGATGGCATAGGTAGGCGGAACAGTGAAAATGGCCATCACAATGCCAAGACCTCTGGCAAGGTTAGCGATCGCCTCAATGACGATGCGCTCTCGTACCGAATGAGTCAACTGACAAATAAGCCAGAAGGGCTCGGTGGCCAATTCGAACATGCCAGATAGTGCGTAAACCAGGAGACAATTGACGTATCGCGTTTGCAGTAGATCGATCTCTAATCCTGTCTCTGCATATTTGATGGCCAATGTGCCGGGCGAAGGCAAGAACCACACCCAAATCACGAGCAGCAGAGCGGCCAGAACGGCACCCAGTGGGAGGCTGCATATGAAAACGGAAGACAGAAAAGATGGATAAGTTCCTGAGACAAGCACCAGTGACAGGAATAACAAACGCGCGACGTTACGTCATAGTGATAAAACAGTCGTACGAATGTAAGTCAACCTGTTTAGTATCTAGTTTAAGTTCGGTTGATACAACAAAAACAATCCGGCCAGCTCGCATGTGATTAACATATGAAGGAAAGAGTATGAAATCAATTCTTCGTAGATGAGTAAGAGTGTCGTTGTCGCAGGTTCGAGCCCCGGTTGCGTAGAGTGATCCTGTTGGGGTTAGTACACAGGCGACACAAGTCAGTAAATTTCGGGTGAACTGTACGCTAAAAACAATCCGGTACAAAGGGCTCATAGTGGGTAAAACGGGGGATTAACATAAGCCAACCTCCAGTTAACGGAAGAACCCAGATTGATATCTGGAGATAGTTCTATCTTCCTGCGAGTCAGATGTACCCATATGCGACGCCTCATCAACTATGGAATACGGTCTCATCTAAACGTGAAGCAATGTTTCCATCCAACAAAATTCAGAAACCATAAACGCATTCTATCTGACAGAAAGAGTAGGTAACAGCACGCTAGTCAAAAGCGCTAGTGAGTACGAGTAGGATATGACTGGAACCAAACGAGAATAAGCAGCGTTTATGTTGGCAGGAAGCATGCGACTGACGTTGGGAAAAAATTTAAAACATCTAGTGGGGCGTTCCAATAGGTAACTAGCTGAAGCATAAACGAAAACAGTGGTTTGGGTTGTGCTTTTAAGCATCTCTCAAATTTGTTGCACTGAATAAGTAACATATCAGCCTAATACCATCCTGCGTGTATCTCGTAACGAAGTTGGAATAAATTTGTCGTTCAGTCCTAAAGAATGTCTTACAATGAGGATGTCAACTGATAGTCAACTATCCCGAGCTCTCCTTGAAAACGTTGCACCAGGTTGGCGTAGATATTCTGGGTGAACGAATTATCCATTGGCCTAGAAAAAGTAAGACAGTAAGGGTAGCAACGGTAGATTGCATTCGTGACCGGGCTGGGAACATCCTAATTCACGCAGCCTGTGATCGGAAAAATTGAGCAGAACGACGACTTGTCAGATTCAATGATGAGAACAGTATCGTCGTTTATCTGAGTTACCTCTGGAGTAGGTGTAATTAAGAAGTGAGGAAATGGAAACCGTATTACGTATGCCTCCTAGCTCTCAGCTTGGGATTTGTTATGCCAGATATGGGTAATATTGATGACAAACGCTTGAGTATAACCAAACGTATTTTTAGCAAATTATGCTCAAGAACGACAAATTAACGTTAATGACATCGAATATTAAACACAGGGTTAAGGCTAGCGCTCGAAATACTGCAACCGTCTGCGTGTGGACAGTTTGACGGTGCTTAGTCCATGACAGAACTTTGTGGTGTAAAATCTGGAAACATCTATTTTGTCCTCCTCTCTAATGTCCAAAGTATAGTCTCTCCTTACAACCGTGTAGCAGTTAAACACCAGTATCAACCACCGATATAGTGTTTCAGTAGTTCAACTTAACATACCTCGATTGAGCTTCCACGCGTAGTTTGAGAGAAAATCAACGACATGATAAAATAAGGGTAATTTAATACCCTCTAGTATTAAAAGAAATAAACACACTTGCAGCAGTTCTAATGAAATGCAGTACAAAGCAATCATCTTCCAGTTTGCTACTTATATGTCTGCAGTTGAAACAGACAGGAAATTCGTTAGCTTGAAAGTTAACGATGAAATTATCATCATTATCATCACCCCGAACATCATCACAGAAATGCAGCATTCATCCATTCACAACGGCTTTAAGCATGACTGGAAGGTACTGTCGCTCAGGCTACCGCTCATCCCAATAGTGACGTGGAATATCCTGGGAAAATAAAATGTCGAAAGGTTAAATGTTGATTAAAAAATAGTCCAGGTGAAAGCACCAGAAATGGCATGAATGCAGGTAAGCCACAGACTACAGCACATTCCCATCTCAGATAAGGTCTTCAGCTATCGATTTAAGTGATCAGGAGGACTCCAGCAAGGCAGACTCCTACCCACCATACTCATTGGAAGTCATGGGCTTCCAAGACACAAATACACCCATGGTTCGTTGCAGTAGAGGGGACGATTACAAACGAAGCCCATACAATCCCGTACAAAAACGCTTCTTATTAAACTGTACCCAACTCACATGGTCCATGACAAGTCGATCAGTCCAGCAAGACGGTGACGCAATGATGGCGCGGTACGAGTTCCAACCCCCGTGACCATCTCAAGTTCAGGTTCCTCTGAAACCGTCTGGGTAGGCTGGGCGGTCAGTTCGCCTCCGCGACTAAGACAGGCTCGACGAGACGCGTCACGGGCTATAAACATGAGGGTGGTGTAGAACAAACCCAGTCGTACGTTGACTAGGCCAAGGCTTGCAGGGTCCAGACGGTGATAAGCAAGACCATTGAGGAAGAAGGTCAATAAATGCAATCCCAGTTGCAAGATGAACGTATAACCAATGAGAGTAAACCCCGTCGATAAATAGCGATTAGACAAGCGCGGTTTACGACGTTCCCCTTCACGTCGATGCGCGTAAAATGCAGTCGTGTCCGATTCGCTGCGATTGTCGAATTCGCAGCACACAGGAGCTCTGGAAGGAGACCAACAACCACGCATAGCATTTTTCACCGAACGGAAACGTTCCCCTCGTTTTGACTGTTCGCCCATTGAACTTATGTTGGTAGTGAAGCTAAACAAAAAGAACACAAATAGACCGATACAGTAGTTTGTTCTAATCCACTCACGTCTAAGAAAAGACAAGTAGAAAGCGACGGTGACACGCGAGGTATCAAGTGATAATAGCTTAACCAGAACTAACATGAAACCGCCTGCATGCCTGTCCAAATTTTTAATGTGCTTTAAGGTAAAACAGAGAAACATACTCCTAACGATATATACGATTGGTGACTACGGACAGAAAATGTCGGAATGTACTCACCGCTTGCAAAGATCAGGTTACGACGGATTTTTCGCTGATTGTAAGGGAAGACTAATAAAGGAGACAGTCTGTAAATAAAAAGTAACGAGATAACTTCGTTTGTGATATTCTAAGGCAAACAAGAAGATTGTGAGATGAGAAGTAGTAGCCAAAAAGCTTAGTGAGAAAATTAGACAATAAATGATGTATTATGGTTGTTTGTTGCAAAGCCACATAACAGTATGGCCTGCTGACCCACTGCCGACACCACTAATGTGAAAATAATTATGTGGTATGCGTCCAAACACCAAGAGTGCATTTTGGGCAACTGGCTTTCACAAATAAGAAATAACACAACAAGGTGTCACCAGCTGGTAATCGGAATAAGCTACTTTATGTACAACAAAGAACTGAATGTTCTGAAACGAACGGACTTAAGTCGAGTGAAAATACTCGCAAAGTGAACATAAAACGGACTGAAAGATACAAATGAAAAAAGGGAGAAACAGCGTTTTCAAGCTTAGAACAAAACCAATTCCAAGAAGTCTAAACTTCGGCTGGATGTTAACCATCAACGAGGACGGCACGCCCAGAAACGGTAAGTGTGCTATCAGCTGAGCTACGAAGCCGTGCCGGAAGCCCAGAAATTCGGAGTGAGATACCCACCCAACTGTCGTTGCATTACGGAATCGACCAAATGACCCACAGAACCGACCGTTCAGGTAGAGTTTGTCAAAAAGTTCATGCTGGAATTTATCAACAAACCAAAACTGCATTACTAAAAAGTGGAATGGCAGTTGGGAGGGTAACAGCGTCCAAATATGCAAGACATGAGCTCTCGGTGTGGTTTCGTAGATCAGCAAATAGAACATTTGCCGAGTTTGAGCATGGTGTTTCTGCCATTAGTTCGAATCCGACCAAAGCTCGGAGCCTTTAAAAATAGAACTCTAAATCATCTAACCTGCCACATTACATTTTTTAAAATTCATTAGCAACAACTGGTTTCCTACAGAGGATGAATATGGGAGAACTGACGCTCGTTCGTCCAAAGAATGCAGTGCACGTTTGGCTAGTTTGTGAGAAACAAATGCACCGATAAGTATGGTGTGCAGCAGGTGAGAAGAAACATGGTATCTATAGATTTTGCCATACAGTGCAGTGCTTAGAAAAAGGGGCTTTAATTAGATCTCACAAAAAGATAACGCTGAAGAGAGCGGCACACAACGGTAGCAAGACACAACGGTAGCAAGACCACCAAACACGCAGTATGACCAACGAGGAACAAAACAAAACTCTTGATCAAATTTAAAGCTTCCGCAACTATTTTTAGCGTTGGGGTTAAAAAAACACTACTAAAACAGATTAACCCGGAACTAAAGTGTGATAACAGGAAATGATTGTAGAACACTTAAGTATGGGTTGGAAATCCGTATGTACAGATCACTACGTTCAACGCAGATTGCATGCTGGCAAGAGAAGTAATCAGTTGTAAGTTCATGGAGGACGACTTAAGCGCTAGCTGAGTTACTGCACCACCTCCATTGTTATCACCAATGTCAAAACTTAGAGGAGCGTCACCAGCACACCTGAGAAAATAGGGTTCCTTAGATAGAGGCAGATCATGAACATACATGAATAGAACTCTGTAGAAATAATAACATCCAACTTGATTTTTGGAATAAAAGCAGCAGCAGAGTCAGTTTCAATATTACAACAACAAAACAGCAAGTTCCGTAAGCTGCACGGTGTGGGCTAAACTTTTTCATTGCCACAGCTATTCAAAACACCCCTAGTTCAAAATTGTGTTCAGGTTAGGCAAGTGTACGTTCCTGTGTGTGATGAAGTGATGCGCCAGTAAGAACACATAAGGACCGACATTTCTAGCCAGAAAAAGGTCTAAATTCACCAGATGAGAAACCGAGAAAATGAAAATACATATGAAGACGAGCCGCACAAAGGTGAACATTTCGGAATGTAATTCGGGAAAATTGATTTCTGATATCTTGCTGTGATTGGCCAAGTAAGCCTGTTTACCTCAAATACTCTTGTCCAAAGTTGAACGTCTGACAAAACCATCATCATTATCATTGTGGGTAGTACATCAGTGGTTCCCACAAATGCATAACAGCTATACAATCATGAAGAAAAAAGCAAGCCTTGGTCAGGAAGAAAAAAAGCGGAATGGGAAGTTAAGGGACCCAGTTACTGAAAATAGCTACACCTATACTCAGACATTAAAAACGGAGGTGCTTACACCTTGCAAACAAACAACCGAGCCACAAATGAGAGTGTGGCATTAACAGCAGGGCGATTTCGTCACGGTTTTCACTGCTCCGCGTCACTAAGTACACTCACTTCACAGACAACTCGGTCGAACAAGAACAACATTCATGCCACTGAATCCCATTAGCCGCCGTCATCTCACCTAACGTCTCCAGCCACCGACTCTGTCAGTCGCGAGGTCCCCAGCCTGGAAGACGAATCCCATCTAGTGAACGACTTCATTTCATTGCGCCAAGTCATAATTTGTCAACCCCGCACCATTCACCAGTCGGCCGCAGCGTCGGCACATAGTGCTCGGTGTGGCAAACAACTAGTTGGCATCCATAGTGCATGCATCATCTAAGCATCTAAGTCTGTGCCAATCTAAGGATTGAACGGAAGAACTCGCGTGATAGTCACTACCAAGTACTTGCTTCCTAACCTCTTCGTTGCTTTCTCGTTGGTGCCACCTAACGCGAGCGGTCGAACGCAGACATCGACGGTCGAATACCTAAAGACAATTCACGTCCTGTAAATGGATGTAATAGAGAGGAATGAATTTTAAGAGTACCAAGCTCAATCCCGGTTAATGAAAAAATATTAAATTGACCAATTCGTCAACAACATCAAACGACGTATGTTCGTCAGGAGCAAATAAACCACGTTCCAATATAACCTAGCTCGCTCACAAGTTTATGGATATGCACACTAATTCTGCAATTTTTAAGACATTTATACCACATGGTTCCGTGGAGATGGGAATATAGGTACACATGTGGCTTAGATTCTGCCACTAAAATGAAACACACCTATCACACACGAACGATCAACAACAGTTCTGCTGAAAAAGGTTGGACACTATCCAGTTGGCTGAAAACGAAACATCCAAACGGTTGAAACGAAGCTGATATATTTAGGAATCCGAAAATAAACAGAAAGGAAAACATGATAATAAACAGCTATCACATTGTGTTGTTGATAATGATAGGAGCTATTAGGTCACATTTCCAACTTGAGTGTAGGCCGATAGGAATTGGGCGGAACCCTAGAGATTGGGGTGGGAGACACGTAACAGTCGGCAGATTTTGCCGAGCACAGTGTTTTCGAAGCGTTAGAAGAGGACAAGTTTGTTGATTTCAGTGTGACCTGCAACAATTTGTCCTCATTATTCAGACTTGAAAAATTGGGTGTCTGATGATCAGTGTAGTTAGAGGTAGCTGGTAGGAGCCCAGTAATCTCCTCTTGATATTTTAAAATTGATTCCAGGATTCGGATGTATTTGATGCTGAGTCGAAGTATTTCATGCTTACTCAACTTCTTATCAGGAGGATATGTTGGTAAGAGTAGCCGAAGGTCACCGAAAGCCTGGTTCACACTACGTTGTCTTTGTCGTTCTCTTGTCTCACATGCTGAATCGTTCTCAAACAGGCACAATTTGCTACCGATTGATCTTCGGCCGGCCGAGACATGATGCATATTTTTAACACCGTCATCGTAGGTCGTAAAGTGCTGGAACCTCTGTAATTTACGTACTTTCCGTGAATTGTGTACAGATGAGGACGTGTTTAACATGAAAAACAAAATAACCGTGTAACAGAAACGGTTCTGAACAGGATAAGTTATACACACAAAATGAGCCGTTCGCAAGCTCCGCCACTAGAAAGGGAGAGTAGACCGTGATGGTAAGGGGATGAGATTATGGTCTGTAAGCCTGACAGCCAATCAAGAGGAAGTGGGGGCACGTGTCGACGGGTGAACGCAGAAAGTGTGGTTTGGTAGATAAAACATGCAACTGTGTGTTCGCGTGCCAGAACGTTGAAAGCACCCAGCGGACAAACATAAAGGGAGACAGAGGGGTGAGCAAACTGAGCAATTTAGACCAGAACAACGATAACCTTTCCTTCTTTCCGTCCCAGAGGCCTAATTAATTTTGTTCCCTGTATCACTCAGCTGTGAAAACGTGATAAGCGAAAATATCACTAGATTAAAAGCGAAAAATAATTGATTCTAAAGAATTTTCCACAAAAGCCTACTTCGCATACGTAGAGAAAAATGGGAAATTAAGCCGGATTTAACGGGCGAAAAAACCTTGTCATCATTGGACCCAATCATGAGTGAACCGAGAAGAGCAAACAAAAGACATATTATCAGATTAAATCGATAACGAGAGAGGTAATAAAATGAACGGACAGTGTGAGAGGACTTAAAGACAAGTAGGCTATGAGGAATTATAAGAGCAAGGGGAACCGGAGATTAATCAAGTCAGCTTAGTTTAAAGCCGTCTATATGAACAGTAATGTAAGGTTGAAAGCAGGGAAGGGCTATGTGGAGGTCGATAATCGTAACGCTGGTGTACCCTTAGTTAAGAGTGCCAGCAGACGAAGAAAAAGAAATGTCACCATGTCAAACTCAAGGTCTAGATCCAGTGACAAGTGACTAGGTGGAGGCCTCTTCATGAACAGGCGGATGACTCAAGTATAACTGCAAAGCCCACACAAACATTTTTTTCACACTTAAAAACCAAACCAAAACATCCAACCGGAACAAAGGCAGCAAAAAACTAGATAATGCTCATAAGTCAACATTTTGATGGGGAAACCACCACTCGGGGCCAGAGGAAACTAAAATGAATCGAAAGGGATCCAAGAAAATAACTGTACAAAAATGAATCAGACACACAGAAAGTGACCATAAAAATATGATAACACTAAAAGAGAAATACTGGAGTTAGGGCTACCAAGAGCTTATTAAAAACAGTGACCATTTGTAATGTTACTACCAGAACCTTTAGTACTTAAGCCACAGCCAGTGTGAATCTTTCTAAATCCATTTACCTCCCATTGAAAACAATGGTTCCAGTTTGGGAAAACTTCTCACCTGTCGAAAATCTGGCATTTAGAGGGGATTACTGAGTGCAGCACTTATTTCCAAAGGATTTTTGAAACGTAACCCTACTAAATTAGTAAAGCATATAAAAGTGTGGATTATAATGCTGGCAGAAACATCCACACATGATTCGTGAGTAACTGGTACAATGGCGTCACGGTAGAAGTCCAGCCGAATTTTGAACAATACTTCAGCAACCAAATGGTTGGCCACGAACAACAAGGAGCATTACAAAGTGTGGCATTGGCCGAAGGAATAGACAGTGAATCAGAGTAACGACGAAAAACTCAGTCTACTTCACTATTTTCTGACCGGACAAGTGACACTGTCCACGTGAGTTGTCGGCTTCAAACGAATTCTCTTAACCCAAATTCTTCATAACAAAACTGGTAGGAAGTGACACACTGCTTCGAATAGGTTAAGAAGTTAGGAAATTAAATGTAAACAATTAGGTGGTAGATGACAAGTATGATAATGAATGGCCATGTGACGCAGCATCTCTGATCAATGTCCAGGCAGCCAGATGTGAAGCAAACTTTGGTGGCTTGCATTTAACATAGCAGCTCACACCGATTTGTGACAAGCGCTTTTAAGCCAATGGTAACAAAACCTTACACTTTTCTCAGTCTTAATACACTTTGGCAGGCATTGTCGTAATAGGTTCAGAAGTAGTTGGCATAAGACGTAGGTGAGGTCGTATAGATTCACGAAATCAGTGAGCAGAATCTTGTGATTGGCTAGGCCTTGAACAGTCCCACCAATAATCGCTGGATCGCCTCAATGGTACAGTACAGGTGATCAGGATACGTAAGAACCACAATTGTGGAACAAGTAAGGCCAACATGGTGAGGAGGCATGAACAAATGTTTTGGGCGTTTATCACTTTTGTTCGTTGTGTCCAAGCTCCTCCTTCCTGATCAATCTTGTCATTCCAGAAGGTAAGTTTGAGGAATCAAAAGAGCTTGGTATAGATTTCCCGCCGTTAGGCTGACCAACTTGAAGTGTGCGAATATTATTTTACTTAGCCCTTCTGCCGAAGGCATGCAGATCATCCTAAACAAGGAGAGTGACCAGACTGGCTTATTTGGAGTGTGCCTCCTACCTTCAAAGTGCAGACTGGTACTTCAAGACTACGGCATTTCCGTCCCTACTTTCCTTACTGCAGGCAATAAGCTGGGGACTGGACAATTTCAAAAACTTGAGTTGCACTATCTTGTCAGACTGTACTGTTGTCAACGAGATATCACAAAGAATAGCAATGGTACGGCTTGTGTCTAGCAAACTGTGCATTCTGCAACGGGGAGAAGACACCAGATTGTCGCAGAAAAGGGGGGGTTATATAGTACTTGAGAGTGTTCCGCTTGGGTCTATGGATCGGAAAAGTAGTCTGCTCGCGGCGAAGATGTCAACAGACTTCTGTTTGTTCACCACTGTTCCGGCCGACTAGCCCATAACAAGCTAGAAGCTCGTCGGCACGTATTCCAGGACGCTCAATCGAGTAGTCAATTAATGACGTTGTACAGCCTGTGGGCGTTGCGCCACGTCCTCCGAAGATAAATATATATATATATTACTAATGAGTAGTCGGGGATTTGGTTTATTATCAAGTTGACCATCACTCACATTTGATCGCACATTGATCTGAATGCGAACGCTGCGATCAAATAGGAGTGATGGTCAACTTGAATATATATATATATATATATATATATATATAT
>QNGE01000869.1:147818-169741 GCA_008508345.1 Paragonimus westermani
AAGTGCCGGCATGAGGTCATCTGGACCAGCAGCCTTATTACGCTTGAGTGCCGCAATGCAATTGCGGACCTCAGTCTCGGTGGGTGGTTCCAAATCTACGGACCAGGGTACTACATTACAAGTTTGTGGCGGCAACGCGGTAGAAGCAGGAGGCCAGTTAAATTGACCCTCAAAGTGTTCCGCCTACCGCTCTAACCTTCTGGACTTAGTATAAATGAGTCTGCCATCTGTCTCGCTGATAGCTTCACTGACAGACGGTCGCCTGGGACCAGTGGCACGGATAAGCTTGAACAATTCGCCAGTGTTTCCTGAAGCAAAAGCCGTCTCCATCTCCTAAACTTTTCCCAATAGCCAAGCCTCATGATCAGCCATTAGGCTACATTTCAGTTTCCTACGGACATCTCTTCTACACTTATTATATGAACTGCCAGCAGGGATGTTCCGTCTGGCTTTTAACAACTGCAGGGATTTCTCTGAGTTTGCCGCGTTAACATGATTCTCAAATCCCCTTTGGACTACCTCAGATAGTATCTAAAATATGGAGAACGTCAGTTCATATGTGATCGCCCGCGGTCATCCCACCTCCCAGGCTTTACTTTCATATACATGCGAAGGCATTTTCATGTAACACCTTGGGTCAAGTGTCAAGTACATGTACTACCCACACAATTTTGCAATGTATCTTGCGCTGGTTGTAGTATACGGTGGTCATGAAGGGATTTACTGCGTTGTAGTTGACTAAGCGTCATTGGTATGCTGTCGCGAAGCGTATCATTGTCACTATTATTGTTGACAGCAGTACATCGATGGCTGATTTTGATAGTCTTATAGTTATGACGCTTGGAATCGAACCAGTGTGGTGGACTGAACGAAACACTGGGTGCATGACAGCCCCAGATCACTTACAAATCAAAAACATAAGGAGAAACGGAGCGGGCCACGAATGGTTAGTGGATTTAATTAGTGACTCGTTTCAACACTGTTTAGGAAATGTGTTCAAAATGGTGACTTTGAGGGCAGCGTAAAAATTGTGGTAATTCAAGATTTCGAAGTGTGCAAAATCATGAGGACGTGAATTCCTCGGATTACATTCCCACTGACGCAGCATAAGAGGACCGAATGTTCTTGGTTGGGAAATAAGAGAAGGGATGAACTTAGTTTATAAAATCCACTAAGTCCATGCTTAAACACTTGATGACAAGGCGTATTGCTTTTAATAACCGACAACAGTGATTGTGAAATGAAACGAATGAAATTTTAAAAATAGACGAGTGAAAGTACACTCCCCTGAATAAGCTGAAAGCTAGATCGACACAATGTGCGGCTCAAGAGTTACCGATTTATTGATTCATAAGTCACTTGAACTAGACTTTTGTTCACATAAAACAACGGAAATGACGCAAGAGCTGGCATATCGCAATCCAGATGGTCTACATCCCTTTTCAATGTTTCCGGAAGACTATTTCGAACGAGGGACAATACATAACAACATACCGCCCGTACGACTGAAGTGTGAAGCTCTGGAGAATGTCGGGGTTGAAACCAATTACTGGCGTGGATACATCGAAGCGAAGACGCTTTTTTCACAAGTCAATCGCTTCCTTCGACGACTCGTTTTTCAATTTTCGGCAATACTGCACTTGATCTAATGTACATTAAATCGTACAGACCATCTGTTGAATCTGCAGTACAACAGACAGTGTGTGGCGTCTCATACAGCATTACCACGGTGGCCGCTTTACATGGAGTGTCCGGAATTGGTAGTCCACAAGTCCACCCTATGCCAGTTGACGCACCTGACTCTCGCTTATGGCGATTTGACGGACGGAACCATGCGTTTAACATTTGGTTATTTTTCAACAGTGATTATCGTTACTCATTTTATCTCAAAAAATTACCTAACAATTGTTAAAGCTTTGATACTTTTGAGACAACGTTTTGAAATGTGTGTTCGATAACCAGCAAACTCAGTCAAAACATGCGATGAGTTGACGCCAAATAGCGTACTGACCAAAACGTGTGCAGCTTTCTCAAATGTTACGACTGCGCTCCTGACTTCCCTCTTATCTGTTCTTTATACACGTAAGTGTGTATACTTGCCGTGAAAGTTCCGAAGCGACCCCGGTGATCTCTGTCACACGAGCAAACTCATAACGTGTAGCGGAACGTGTATCTTGTTGATTTCCATTAGTTACTCCAACCACTAGGTTTGTGATGCTCGCATTTGGTCGGCGTTTGGTTTACGAAAGTGGACTTTGGACAACCGGAGTCACTACGAGTGCCCCAGTCCTAACGTTAGTCCGCCTCGTGTGCTTTTTTCCCGCGACTCCTCTTAGTTAAGGAACAAACAAGGAAGATACTTTCAAACGTAGCTGAACACGCGGTTTGTTTCCGAAGTGTATAATGTTATTTTAAGACAGACCACTTGAGACGTGTTGCTTGATAGTCGCTAACGTACCAACCACGTACGGCATGGATTTCACTACCAGATAACACCTCGGCCAATCTCAAGTGTCACCGAAGGCCCTACGGGCTTTGTGAGTGACTGGCTTCACAACAGGTCGGTTTATCGCATTCTCTGTCCGCTCTGAAGAGCCAGTGAAGTCCGATGTGTTTGGTCAGGGTCGAATTAGTGTGACTGAGCATCTGCATAATGTGCCCCACCCATATGCCAAAGTTTGACTCTAATCGGTGGGTAGGCTCCTGGATTCGCCTGTCCGAGGACTTCAACTGAGATTGTGTCGCCACCACTTTTCGCGTGGCAATAGTGTTCTCTGTGTTAACCACTGCGCCAGTACCCTCACGTTAGGCACGACTGAACTGTCATATGCAACCACTCAGCCACATTCACCAATGCCCAGATTGCCCGATCCTGTGTACATCAATCACAGACAGTTTTTTGTAGTAAACTTCAGCTCGCAACAGTCTTCAAGTTCCTTGCGTAGACGCGTCGTCACTATTTGGCAAATGTTTTGTGTCACTTGATGGAATATGTGTAATTTGTTCTGTGATCGGAGCACGGTTAGGGATTACGGATGTTGTTTCTTCGGCTGAAAACGTAGTTACATCTTGCAACACTATCCCAGGCACATCTTTAAGACCCATGTGAAAGACGGCAATTAATTTCTTGTCATTAGGGAAACTGGTGTACACGTACCGTGGGTTCCAGTGAAGTTACCCAACCTCCCTGTGTTACGACCCCCTGAGAGAGGAAGGCAAGAACGGACAGGAAGACCGCGAGCAGTATCACGATCACGAATGAAACGCAACGATATCGCAAACGATACGAATAATCGGAACGCAAGTACTCGGACCCAACTCTCGCAACTTAGAACCCCCCAACAAGAAAGGAAAAAGACGGCCTTCAAACGAGCTTTATTTGCTGCTCAGCCCGAAGGCAAAACAGTGGCTCAAAACGGCTGTATTTATAGGTTTTCGGTGGCCTTGGTCCTAGGACACTGAACGGGCCAATCAGAAGCAAGCGCGCGAACTCGAATCTTCCAGAATGATGGCGGGCATTCGAGTTCTCAAAATCGAAGCATCTATTTCCCTTGGGAAATATAGCGAGTTTTTTGGGAAAAAGTGCTTTTCCCAACACCTCCCCTGTTGAGACTTATTGGTACCGCCGTTTTCGTGGGTCGAGCTGCATTGGACAAGTGGGCTTGCGTTTTCGGTCCGTCCATCGTCTTGGTTGCAAGGCAATCAGCTCCCTGTTCGGTCTCGGCGTTGAGGTCGCTGGGGTAACGGTCGCGGGAACTTGCTGTGTTGGGCGCTTGATCTCGAAAGTGTCGAGAAGTAAGTCCAGTGGCATTTGGTTCTCTGCTCGCCCAGCGTTTGCGGAATAGCGTGGGCGAAGTTGGTTAGCGTGGCGCACCCATATGTCGCCTCCGACGTTGACGTCGTAGAGGACCGAGCCGCTCTGATGCTTGACCGTCGCTGCTATCCAGTGGGAGTGACCTGGCCGATAATCTCTTGCGTAAACTAGATCACCGACGGCAAATCTACGTCGGGGTAGCAGCTTCTTATCTTCGGGAGGTTTTTCTACTGGCAGCATGGCGTCGAATGTGGTCCTCAGCTTGCGGCCCATGAGAGCTTCGGCGGGTGAAAGTCCACTGGGAATCGCCGGATTCGGGGTGGTTCTGTAAGTGAGCAAGAACCTTTGCAGCACTTCTTCGGTCGGTCCCTCCCCGCGAGATTTCATAAGTGCTCTCTTGAATGTGTCGACGAAGCGCTCCAGTTGGCCGTTCGATTGTGGGTGGCACGGTGGCTTCGCTGTAGAGGACTGCAATCGATTGCAAATATGTGTGATTGATAATTCTGTCAGGCCGAGTTGTTCAAGCCAGTCGAGACCAAGTAGATTGAGATTTGCATCGGAGAGGTAACAAACTCCATCAATGGTCTTGTTCTTGAAACTGACACGACAATGCAATTGCCCAGTTAATTGCACTGTACCACCACAGGCACTGGTGGCGGAAAGGGATGTCAGCTGGACTGGCGGGCGGCCAATTGCTTTCCACAGGCGATTGGAAATGATTGTAATATCGGATGCAGTGTCGAGCTGCAGACGAGCTGGGTGTCCGTTGATCAGTACGGACACAAACTTCCTGCGTGAAACGACATCGACTTTGAAAGAGGTAAGTAAGCTGTTGGACCTCGTACTTGGTTTGGAGTGAGGTGGGCGTGGCCGCTTCTTAGTTGTGCGTTGACTGCCCGGAGTACGTGATTGACAATACCCGTCTTTGTGGCCCACCTTTTTGCAACGCTGACAGCGGTGTTGCTTGAAGGGGCAGTAACGCGTGTAGTGCCATGCGCCGCAGTGCCAGCATGGAGAGGGCGGCGACTTCTTGGAGGGAGGGTTCCTTGGGCGGCTCGTGTGGGAAAGTTGTTGCTTTTGCCTTGGATATGAAACTGTGTTGACAGAGGTTGTGGACTGAGCAGGATTCTGGACCAAGGCAGAGTCGTGTTTCAGGTTCAGCAGTCGATGACCTTCAGTGGTGAGATCCTGAAGGGTAACTGACTCGTCTTGTTGGATCCGATTGAGCAGGCGTGTACGGAGGTCAGCATCATTGGGGGACTGGAGGCCGCAGACAAAGATGAGGCATTTGAATTGATCCTCCGTGAGGGAGGATAGCTTGAACTTCTCGCATTCGCGATTTACGATGCCAGCATAGGTGACAAGATCATCCGAGTCCCGTTTGGTCAGCTTGAGGCAGTGGTACCGCAAGTTGAATAGAGATGACTGGTCACCGAATATCTGCGACAGAATACTGACCGTCTCATTGAAATTGATATCGCATGGGCTCTTGGGCAAAATGAAATTGGCGTACCGTTCGTGCTCCGCAGGGCCAAGTTTGCGGAGAAGAAGCCGGACCTTCCACGAATCGTCCTGGTTGGCAAATTCGATACGAAACAGGTCATCGTACCGACGGAACCAAGAATCGAATGTCACGTTCGCATGCGGGTCGTAGACGAATTCGGAGATACCCATGGCCAAACTGTCCACAGATTGCGCACCACCAGATTGTGCGGGTTGGCCCATACTTGTATTGGACAACCGTTGGGCAAGCATCTCCATAAGCTTCATCTGTTGCTGCAACAGCAGCTTAACGTCATCAACGTCCAACGCCATTGATCAGAAATGACACCGTCGCCAACTGTTACGACCCCCTGAGAGAGGAAGGCAAGAACGGACAGGAAGACCGCGAGCAGTATCACGATCACGAATGAAACGCAACGATATCGCAAACGATACGAATAATCGGAACGCAAGTACTCGGACCCAACTCTCGCAACTTAGAACCCCCCAACAAGAAAGGAAAAAGACGGCCTTCAAACGAGCTTTATTTGCTGCTCAGCCCGAAGGCAAAACAGTGGCTCAAAACGGCTGTATTTATAGGTTTTCGGTTGCCTTGGTCCTAGGACACTGAACGGGCCAATCAGAGGCAAGCGCGCGAACTCGAATCTTCTAGAATGATGGCGGGCATTCGAGTTCTCAGAATCGAAACATCTATTTCCCTTGGGAAATATAGCGAGTTTGTTTTTGGGAAAAAGTGCTTTTCCCAACACCCTGACAAGTAGATTATAAACAGGCTGACGCCCTTCAACCACACCACTGTACCATGCTTGGTGAGCTAAGTCGGAGGTGTCGCGTACGGAGCAAACCAATCGGGAGAAAATCATAACAGGAGTCTAAGCGGCTCTAGGCAGTCGCAATTTATTGGTGGGAAAAAACAGCACCTTTTTGTAGAGGAACAACGGTGTTCATGGCTGTTAAGCGACAGGCGTCCACAGTTTGATTGCCAGTTTGTTGCTGTGTTGTTCCATGACTGCATCTAGCGACTCGGTTGTTTGGACCAGGTGCGCGTTTAGCAGCAGCTGATCGCCGTCGATAATTGGCTGACACCAGTTTGACCATCATTCCGTCTGTAGCAGCTTGTGCGCGAGCACAAAAACCGCCCCAATCCACGCTCATTACGGAGGGTTGCTCTGTAGGTTGATCTTCGGTGATAGAACAGTTTCATGAAGCGTGGCATGAGTGATCTGACGAAATGTAATGCATCTAAAAGAACGAACTCCTGGTAATTGTTAAACGCGTTACAGGATTTCTGGACGCCCAACACGGTTCTCCATAACGTTCTTTACCTTGGAGGCTCTACGGCGTCGCCCTGCTTGTCGCGACATCCCTTTCATTAATAACCTGCTGACAATGTGTGCTGAAGCACCAAGTAATGAAAACGGCTGGCAGGATTACTCAATGACAGTCTCGCTAATGTGGTCGGAAAATATAAAAGCTAAAAGTGAGTGTATTCGTCTATCTTTATGAGCAAGCAACAGTCCTTCTCCTTTCGTTCTGCATTATCCCACGTCACTGTTGTGGAGCGCCACGGATCGAGCTGCACCACCTTATAGTCAGACTCATGACCGTTATGAATAAATGAAAAGCATCGGAAGCAATTAACAGTCCCTCGAGCGATTGAGCTGCTTTTGTGAGCTTCTGCAAGGAAAACGGGGGTTTCTAGTGTGTATGAAATATGTTTACCGGGACGCGCTGAGATGGTGAAGCAGGAAGGTCCATCTGCCGCTCGATTTTCTGTAGCGAGTCGGTACACGACGTTGAATCCGGATGACGATGATTACAGTTTCCAACATTTACTTCTGTCATTTTTGACTCCGCTCCTTGTCGGTTGCTGCAGATAACGGTGGAACGCCGGTCTACACCAAGTTCAAAATGGTAGTGGAGTGTGGATTGCCCTTTCTTGTCTATCGATTCCACAATGGTGGACGCTTTTTTTAACGGCGGAATAGTACCGTTCATACGATAACAGACCACACAGGAAGAAGGCTACCGGTTGACTGTAATCGCAACGTCGGAAGCTTCTGTTTCAACCATAAAGCGGGTATTGTATTGAATAAAGGAGCATATTTTGGGCAACTCGTCCCTTAATCTCAAGGCTTTCCTGGCCTGATTTGGCAGAGGAACTATGCTTTTATGCACGTGTATGTAAACTTTATCAGAGGAGAAGTCCCCACCGTTATTAGTAAGCGATTCATCCCACAACTAGTTACTGTGATTTCCAGTTGAAAGCCATTCTGCGTGGAGAATTCATGCGATTTGAACTCAGTTGGATGCTGTTTTTGAATACTTCATAACCCAGTAGTTTGGCTTGCTTTGCAGCGATGATGCTTTTGGCTTCATTGAAAGTTAGTCTCTTTCTTGGATGCGTCTAATGAATTACAAAGACCAAAGCCATGCTCGACCGTACCTTTTCTACATGCGGTAATTTTGCCAACGAAAAGTCACTTTGGATCAAGCTGACCGACCCGTAACTATTCTGACGTGGTCCATAATCAAGTGAATGATATCATTCCGCCTCTGAAATATATCCCGGGTAAACAGCTGGACTAATTCAGTACCACCGGGCGCGTCCTCAGGATGCGGGTTAAAGAGCAACGTTAAATGTGTGGGCTGTCTGTGAAATAAGTGAGGTTCTTCTGGTAAATAATCAATCGCGGACAATGAGCGGCAGCACTACCACAACCTGATGGACCCATCGTTGGCAGCCGGCAACAAGTTCGTCAGTTTGGTACGACCTTTACACTTACCAAGTTCAAGGTACTGCTGCAAGATTGACAGGATTCTGCACCCACTCTCACTCTTAGCGTCTAGCCGTTGGATGTAGTTGCGAAGTCTATACACTTTAGGAATTGTGTCAGCGTTGGTGGAATGTCTGGTGTAATCACAAATCACGTGACAAAATCTGTGATGGTGTTTGTCAACTTACGCCATCTGTGGTGTTGGCATAATCTCGTTTGTTCAGTGAAGGGCTGAGTGTACAATGCGACTGTATAGGCGGTCTCATCGCACGATTCCCAACTTGGTCTATAAGAGGGTGTTTGTGGAGTATGTTTTCGACTATCGGTATCCCCGAAACATTAGCGTCGTGTGGTGGGAACCCCATGCCAGCAATGACAAAGTTCGCCGACGTTTCTTCGGAGCGGATAAACTCTGTCGACCCCTAAGCACGCTAATCTCACCTCACAGGCTTCATTGACTTGATCACATCCTACGAATACCAGCTCACCGCCCGCCACATCGTGCCTTGTTTGCGAGTGGTGGGTTAGGTTGGAAGCGGCAGCGCGGTGGTCAATACACGACTGATTCGGGGGTATGAAGGCACTCTCTGTGAAACTTGTTTTAGTAGGGCGTTCCCGGCTTCCTGGGTGGGATCCAAAGGACAGTGAGGACACTGTCTGATATGGCGAGTCTCTGTATGCATCTTTGTGGCTTTTCTTTCGCACCCCTCGAAATTTCCTTCTTTCGGTGCATTTCAGTTCTTTCCATATTGTGACACCTTTTCAACTGTACTTGATTTTCGCGTTTATGTGGCAACGGATATATATATATTCCTATGCATGTACAGTGTGACGTAACCGTGGAATGTTGAATATGTTCATAACTACTAGAACCATGGGGTTTACCAAGTAGGATTGCAAAATCGTGTTTTTGTCAAAGCAAGATTAGAGGCCAGCATGTGGTCTTACGGTTGACCCGAATGGTTTTTATCTTTTATCACCTGAATTTGTGCACGTGTTTTTGTCATCTCCTTCCTCTTGCGATTCTTTGTTTGTTCCGCTTATGAAAATTCACAGATATCCCGAAATCATTCTACGGTCCGCATCAGTATTTTTTGAAATTCAAAAGTTCCTCTTCCTTCACTGATGAGTGGTTTGGCCGATGCGCGGACTTAGATGAAACCTATTTGTGAATAATCTGAACTTTGGCTGGACCTCGAACCGATGACGGGAACAGTACGAAGGTGTAGCAGAAGCTCTTGTCAGCTGAACCACACCGCTACATTAAGAACACTTGCCTCTTCTGGATATCTTTTTGCCGTTACTGTTACGAGTCCAGACGATGTCTAGTGTTTTCACGGTTGTTGTAGAATCTGCTCTGTGTTTTACATCAGAGGTCAGCTGTGTACCACTAGAACTTAACACCCCGAGGTCAAATCAAGCAGATAACGACTGCAAACAGCTCGGTAATGTTTCTACAATAGAAAATACATGGATATCAGCAAATATATATGAATAGATGTATAAATCAATATGAAATGTTACATACGTTCGAAATGGTACGTCCCGAGAGAGTTTTCGACCGTCAGCGGTCGAGCACGAACAGGAAATGTCCAGATGTAAGATGGCGGCCAAGCGACTTTCATGCGGGTATAATTGTGTCATCAAACATACTACTCACAAACAAGCGAAAGTAGGCGGAGAGTGGGATGAAAGTCCAGACGGATGTTACAGTTGTATCCTCTTTAAGTTAACATGTCTGCCGCTCTACCCAACAGCGTACAGCAGACTGTTAGCTGACTCAAAATACATTTAACAGCTTGGTTTAACTTCGCACCTCAAACTGTTGAGTGCTTGCCCACATCTTCCTGTCACTGACTCGAGTTAAACCGAAGCTTAGGCCCCTTCTTTATTTAACATTTTGCGGCATCCCGTTATCAGTGCCACTAGTGTGTTACACTTTTCTAAGACATTGGTAATGGTCTGAGTGACCCACACTTGAGCCTTAATCTCGGTAGACATTTGAAATCTTCCCATACCTTGTATTGTTTTTATGTTAATCTAATATCAATACCAGCTCACATAATTGTTCGTTCTTTATGATTTGCCGTAGAACCCCCATTGTATGTACCTTTTCCCTTTCTTGTGCAGGTCAGAATGACTACCTTTACATTTGAGTGTAGTGCTGACCGTGGTTGAAATGTATCCAGAAAGACCACGGTTATGCTTCCCACGTCGACTGTGGCAGCAGCTGGGCACCCGTTTGGGATACCAACTCCCACATCCAACCCACACCCTTTCAGTCAGTCCAACGTAGTAGTTGTCACATCGCTACCTCAAACAGCTATGAACTTGATGTCAGCAACATCATTTCCTTCAGTGACCATGACAACCAATTCAATTCAGAATGCTCTGTTTACTCCGGCTATGGTACCATCACAACAACCGCCTGTAGTCTTTTCTGGGTAGGTTCACCTGTTGAATAAATCCGCTTTTCGTGCTCGTTTGAGGTTATTTCGTACATGCTGTTTATCAATTGAGTGACCTCCGATAATCGCATTTATAGTTGGCACTATGTCGACAGTATTCTCCGGTTTCGACTACTGTAAACCAATAAACATTTCGTTTCAGGAGTGGTGGTAATTTCTTCTTTGCACAACCTGGGTCAGTCGGTGGTACCCCGGTTATGCTGGCCCCTGGCCAGCCAAACCCACCGGGCGCGTTCGTTATGACACAACCGCCGACTAATTCTGGGACACCCATCCCTGCACCAGCTTCAGCCAACTGTATCATCCGGCTACCCGACGGACGCTTAATGATGTCAACACAAGCCCCGCCACCCATGGGCCTACATTCTGCACATATGTCCCGCATACCCGGAGCGCAGCCAGCTTATTTCCCTATATCAATGCCTCCTGGTTCTTCGTCAACCTCGTGTGCACCAGCCGTACCTCAACAGCAGTCGCAACAACCAATGGGAATGATTGCAACGAACCCTACTCAGGTAAGTTAGCCACATATTAACCCAACCGATATTATTCACCTTTCTTGTTTGACATTCACAGCTCGTTCTGCCGTTTAGATTTTTTTCCATCGTTCAATTTTTTTACGGGAATTTTCTGTTTGATTAAGATGCAAGGCAAACCAATTATTGACTTTTCGTCTTTTTATTTTTCTTGTTTATATGCGAATGACGGCTCACACGTTGTATTCTAACATATAACATATTCATTCAGGCTGAAGTGGCCAGCACTCTGCCTTCCTATTTAGGCAATGTTAACAGTCAACGTATTCGCCCAGTCGATTGCGTTTGTTTTCCACTTAAGGAATACGTTCCTGTTGCCTATGAGATCAGACCGCTTGAAAACGTTATCCTCTGTTACTTTTCAGTTGTGTTGCTTTCATATCGTCCCGTATCTGTCTGGTGTGTTTTTCTATCCATCTATTTCTGTCTAGGCTTTTTACATCCAAGTTCCGTCAGCTCCAGCTGGTTTTGGGAGTGCTCTAGTTGCTACTAGTTGCTCCACTGCCGCATCTCCTATGCCACCACAGCCCAAAGGTGTTCAGTCGGTCCCATGTGTTGGATCACTACCTGTCACAAATCGACATCCCATACTGCACTCCTCATCGACGGCTTCTATGCCACAAATACCGACAATAATGTCACCAAAAATATCCGCACCCAGCAACCTTAATGTGACCGCTGCACTCGGTCGGACTCCTGGCTTATTAATGTCATCAGCGCCAGTTTCTCTGTCTCATATTATGGATGCTCATGTGACACAGGTGAGTAGTCCTAATTATTCATGGGCCTGCTACTAGTTTCGACTCAATTCCTTGCCCTTCAGAATACAGCTTGAGGTTTCAATTGTGCTTCTTTTTGTGCTTTCTACCGAGCTGTATTATGCCTTGTCGTACTCTTACATATAAGATCGTAGTCCGCACTCACACACCCCCTGGTCTTATTCCTTCGGGTTTACACTAGATATGTGGTGTGTGGGTGGAACCGCAAGTGGTGTGGTGCAAGCCAATTGCGGTGATGGTTAAGCGCAAGCGTCTTTTGGCTTCGGTCACTTTGACAGGCTAATCCGAATCGGATGCTGCCAACCAAGTTCGGAGTAGGTCACTCTGACGATATTTCTAGGCTTGTCTCCTATCTTGTATGTATCATGTATGACAGGATTATCGTGAGACAGACAGACATGAGGAATTAGACGTGTTTGTTTCATCTCACTTGCTGCGCGTCTTTTGGCGTGTTTTTGTGCGTTTTAAAATGTAACACTTTGATGTACCACGTTTGAATGTGAACCTAGATGCCATCAGAGCAACCTTAGACAGGAGGACGACCAGGTTTCTTAACTAAACCCTGTGTCACACGACATTGGCTTTTTTAATAAAAGACCAAGAAATGGTAGTTCATTACGTCTGTTGTTGTGATCACTATACTGCCCAGCTCGGTCCAGTTAGTTGGCGGTGTGTGTAAACCGTCACACCAGGTTTTTTTAGTATTAGCCACTGATGTGCTGTTGTCGGTGGTGTTAGTATAAGTTACGTGTCCAACTGATTACTCAGTGTCGGTGGTGGTTGCTCTGAGTTTCAAAATCTGTTAGCTAATTTATCAATTTACTCAGATCCGGACTGAAATTTCTGATATAGCTTGATTTTAAACCCACGACCGCCGATTTGTTATCACCAAGCTATCCTCAGTTCATTGTGTTCCCAATGGTTGTTATCATTATCGTCTCGTTTTATGTCTAAGTAGGATTTTTGACCCAAAAATCCGCCCGTCTTATTGATTTTTCGCCTTGTACCTTCTCAGGGCCAATCAAAAGCGGGAGCCTTTGGGGTTAGTGTCACCCAAGTGAACTCCATGCAACCAATTAGTACAGCTTTCCCTGGCGGGATGGCTGTCGCTCGTTTACCAAACGGAACGTACACAACAGTGTCCTATGCCCGCCCACAATCGCCGCTTGTTTCGATGGCCTGCGCACCACCTTCAGGCAACGAAACTCCATTCACACTGTCGAACGCTTGTGCTGGTACCACACGAAAAGTGACAAATTCAACGTCTCGTACCTCGTCCAAACAAAGCACGTCCTCCACGTCCACAGTCAGTGTGATGCAACGGCTGGATGAGCAGATTGGTGTACTACAGACCGTCGCGAATCCAACCGAAGCTCAAGCTGTCCAGCTCAAGCAAATGATCCAGGTGCGACAGCAACTCTCCAGGTCCTCCAAACACGAGATCACTGATTCGTCCAACACATTTTCACTGAAACCTGTGTCAAACAGTCCGACGCTGGTAATTAATTCTTTTCTTGTGCGTACATTAGTGGGGTATTCTGTTTATCGCATTCCTTTTTGTTTGTCCCCTCAAATTCACGCGTTTGCTACACAATGCACCACAACAGGTCTCGTTACATACTTGTTTCTTTCCTATAATAGAGCTTCTTGCGCCTGTTCATACAAAATGGATCACATATGTTCAATATTTTTGCCATTCGATTGTTTACCTGATGATCGTGTTTCTTGAAATATCAACAAGGCAGTGTATCCCTTACACTCTCATTTGGACACATCGTTGAATGCCGCGTTCTTTTCCATTCCTACTTTTCTGTCCTTCAGCGTCGTGAGATATTAGATTTACTCGCATCCAACAACCTACTCCCACGAGTTACACCGCCTTCCACGGCAGAGACCTTTGTCGTTGAATTTCGGCTCAATCAACAGCGTTATCAGCTTCGATTGACCAGGCAGCAAAAGGTCGACATGGAACGTGTACTGTTCAGCGTGACTCAGCAGCGTCAGGCGGAAATACTGACTGTACTACAGCAAGAGCAAGCCCGACTTAACAGCATGCGTCCTCGTGCACCATTACCAACAGCCTCGTCAAATAATGTTGCCGGTTCTATCTCATCCACGGTGAATTTTGGACTTAACGTTTCAACCCAACAAATACGTTTGCAAACCCACTTACAGCCTTTTAACTCAGTTCCTTCCATTCCGATGCATCCAGCAACTGCTTTCGGGAGCTCGCCAGGATTACGGCTTGTTGCCACACGTCCGATGCTCTCGGCCCCCAGTCTTTCGAACACCATAGTTTGTGGTGGCCCCGTTACTGTTGGATCCACAGCGCCCGTCATGGGCGTGGTCGCTGCAATGGCAGTCCCTCAGATTGGTGCTCAGGGGCCAAATGCATCCAGTATGTTCCTTATTTTTCCCGATAATATTTGTTTACTGATTTCTCTCATTGAACCGCCAGTCGCCTTTGATTGTCGAGTTTACCGCTTCTTGTTGTTTTCCAACCTCATTCTCCTTCAGCTTATAAAACGACGAAATATTTATTTCTGTAGTGTATTCTCAGAACGTTGGTGCACCTATTTCCACCGTCAACACCGCAATTTCACATGGGATTCCCAGCGTCTCTGGTCCAGGTTCCGTAACTACCGGTCTATTCCTGCCGCAATCTAATCCAGCTGGTACGCAAACGTTTGTGATGCAGCAGCCTGTGGTGGTCTCTTCCAATTCGATGGGTACTGCTGTGTTGCCGAGCAACTGTGCCTTGTCGACACAGCCTCACCCACCGTCCTCAGAAGTTGTGTCGACCCTTGTTACTTCCAGCTTCCCAGGTGCAGTTCAGCAAGTTAGATCTGTAACCGGGTCCTTGAAGCAGGTACTTTCGTGTATAAATTCTTGTATACATTCTGTTTGGGTTTTTCTTTCGTATATTTACTCATGTTGCTGAAGGCACTGCACTACAAAGACGCTAGTCAAGAATCACCGGCTCAAACCTGTGTTGCTTCAAATGCATTTCTATTGGCTGTTCAGTTTGACTCTATCCCTCCCGTATATTTCATAAAGTCGTCTGGATTTCATCACATCTGTTTTTCCAAAGGGACAAAATTAGTAGTTCACCCGGTTTCTTGATGTCTTCGTAATGTCACTTATGTATCGTAGGATAGTCCAGCCTGCCTTACTAGAATCGAGCTTATAACATTCGGCAGGCTGTTCATTAAACGGCTTATAATGGCGTGATTATATAACTAGTAGTTGTCCACGCCTCTGAAGAACACTCATGACAACTTACCGGCGCAGTGCAGTGTCGATGTTGACGGCGTACTGTAGGATATGAAGATACTAGTACTTGATCTGAACCACTTTTTGTGGTACTACTTCTTAAACTGTCGTCAGTGTAACGAGTATTTCACTTAGATAGAGGTGCTGCACGACAAAGTTCACAACTCCGAGCAGTAGCTTTCGTATAACTGTCCTAATTCCGTCGCCACTTCTTAATCTTCCGATATTTTGTCTCATCTTTCTATCACTTGATCCGAAACACAGTTGTACGTGGGAAGGTGAGTAGTGTTCAGCCAAGCAAATTACCCTCTACTTGGTTACATAGAAACTGAAAGCTGAAGGTGTGAAGTTTTGGTCCTGCTGCTAGTGCCACCCTTTTGCGTCCATTGAGTTTCATCTTTGTAGCTCACAATATCTGCCTTCAAACCACTTTCGTTAATGATGTTAGTCGATCTTGTGTACCCGATAGGTAGCTAAATACCAATAGAAGCATGACATTCTTAGCTTTAATGTTTTTGTGATTAGCTTTCGGTCCCAATCGTAGTTGTTTGAATTGTCTCTGAACGATTATCTCCATAATTACTGTTCCCTGAATACATCCTGGAACGGACTGTGGTTTTTATCGTCCGCTATACGCTGTATTGTACTCCCACAGACTTCAAGATTGAGCCGTATGCGTGCCTATCTGTTGAACGATCTTAAGTGGTCGGTCGAGAAACCCTCATTACCTGGTCCCGCATCTTCGTCAGTGAATGATGAGTTATCGCCTCCGACGCCCACACAACTACTTGAGGCTTTTGCTTCTTACCACTTGTACCAGGACGCAGACAATACAAAGGAGGCAATGTTGAAAGGTATGTTTGCTACGTAACTTGACTATCGTGTAGTTGTCCATTTCGTACCAACCACCATTCCTCTCCTAGTAAGTGTTTTTCAATAGTGTTCTTGTGCGTCTGTATTTCGTAGACTTTCTCTGTGTCCTCTGATTTCCTGTGCAAGGAACTGTATCTTAATGTGTGTCATCTGCTGAGTTTACGCCGTATCTGGTATCTGATTTGCGTTACACAGTTGTATCGTCAACAATGCATCTGTTCCACCTTTTCAGTTGACCGAATTCTTGAAGATGCCACGAACCTTCTCAGGGATAGAAAACGTCGAATTATCGAAGCCGTCCATGCTGAGTTCTATCGAGAGACAATGGTAAGCTTCTTCGAGAACACAATTCACGATAGTCTATTCAACCCTGCTCTCCGAACGGGTACATTCGCGTTGCTCGAGTGAATAAACTATAAGCTGGTCCCATCATTGCATATTTCGTTCGCATGCGTTGTTGCACAGGTACTATGTTCTCTTTTCTGTCCGTTTACCTTGACCGACTGATTTTCGCATGAACTATTTCCCATTTCTCTGGAACATTAGAATCACTGCATCTCGTTTGCCGCTTTTTATGACCCTTGTTGCTTATATGTGTGCGTCTGTCCCTTGAACCTGTGCTACTAACCGAATGCCAACCGGATGCCAACTGAAGCTCTAAGTGTTACTTGGTAGGTCATACCTGTACCAAATGTCTACTCACTTCGTCGCCAACTATTTTGTACAGAAAACTTGGCTTGTTACGCTCTTGGTTGATGGCTTGCTAGCCCTTTCTTATTGTCGGAATTAGTTTCTTATCAACCTGAAAAAACAACTTTTAGTTGAGCCGCGATCTTGTTGTTTATCTACAACCTTTTTCAGAGCCAGGACATCAGTCTTCCGTACTACACGGTCGGTTGTATTTTTGGGAACCTGGAAAATGGGAGGATTTGTGATTGTCATTACTTTAAGTGTTTTATGCGCATGTGATTTCAGTTGTCAAATACGTTTTACTTGTTTACATTTACACAGCACCAGCAAGAAAGTTGGCTCGAAGATCGTTTGCTCTGTGCGAATATGGCACTAGATCTTGAGCGGGAAGTTTTCGAGTCCGAGAAAAAAGTATTCTTGGAATTGAAACATGTCGATCACATGCCAAATTCCCTAGAAAACAATGTCAAAACTTCTCATGAACAACCCGTTGAAGATGCGTCTGCCTCAACCATTACGGATGCAAATTCTTTAGACGGTTTGTCCATGTACGTCAAAGCGACTTTGAAAAACCGTCGTCGAAAGCTACCAGAGGTACCGATTCTCAAATACCCTGTTTCTCTACTTCCTCCGCCTTGGTCGGATCGGTTGGGTCCACTTGCGTATCTCCGCCCGCTCACCTTTGACCCGGACGGTAACGCCAAATTTGCATCCATTCACCTTCCACTGTGGCCGCAGCTTCCCTCCCCATCTGATTTATCCCATCTAGACGTCGCTTCTACAAGTGTTTGCGAGACATCCACACTGACAACAAGTAATCCGACTGTGATAAAGGCTGATCAAGTTGATCTTGTCCATGTGCAATCCAATTCTGTGGTGATAAATTATGTTGCTGATGGGGGCAGCAGTTCCGATGATGCAGAGGCGGATCTACTCTTGGGCCTAGATACTCGTCAATCTCGGGTAAAAAACAACGAACACCTCGTCAATACAAACGGTCTTTTGAAAGGTGCTGCTGCTGGTTCCATTGAAGGCCGTCGGGGCCATGACGACGGAGCTGCTTTTGACGAACAGTACGACTTGTGGCAAGAGCTGTTGCAGGATGATAGCATGGATATGGACGAGATGAGATCCGAATCTTTAGACGTGAACCTCGAGGACGAATGCGAATCAATGGTAAACCTTCGCTGCACTCTGTTACACTTTTTAATCGGTCATTTTTGTCCGGACTAACTTACCGATCGTCTGTTGTTTCGTCACAAATGAGATACGTTCACGAATTAGCTTAGCTATTTGAATGCCATTTTCCAAGTGCATTGTTACGTATGCGAATAAGTTGCTTGTTATTTGACTACGTTTACAAATGACCCATTTTGTACTGCATAACAGCGTGTTCGGAATTCCTCATTAGTATGGACATCACCTACTGTGACTAGTGGGTGTTCAAACTCTGGTTAGCTTGACCGCTATTGTCTAGGCTTGGACAGTCCACGTGGCAGACTTATTTTACAGGACTTCTGATCATAAAGGTAATAACGATAGTGTCACATTTACTTCTTGTGCATCTGCATTGCAGCTTCCAGAAGATACCTCGAAAAAATCATTGCGAGTGTTAGAAAATGGACCCGGCGGTCTATCTTCAGATATCCAACATTCAGAGGATCCAGATATTGATGCAGCCGTTCGCAGCATTCTCTCCTCTTTCAACTAACCGAGCATTTGTCTGACTCGCAGTCAGCTGGGGTTCGTCCAACATCTCGCTTGAAGCCTTGCTTTATCAGTCCACTGCGCCCTTGTGGCTCGGTTCACGAGTCACTGATCTCGTATGCGCATCATCTGTTTATATGTAGCCGGTTCGGTACACACAGAGTCCTACTATCCCACTTCGCCAAATATCATCTCCTGTGTACATTAATAACTATGCTGTTTGTGTATTTCAATGCTTTTGCTGGTATGTGTCATTTGTGAACGTTGCCCCCACTTCTAATCAAGCGATCCCTGTAGTCATCTCAACTTTTTCTAGTCACGAGCAAGGGCGCTTGTGCGAGACTGTTTTGTAAAACGTGTCGAGGGTCCGATCGCCGGCTCTTAGCCTGTTTCTGTGAGTGGGCTGATGAGCCAGTGAGTGCCTTCTCACATCTGTTATGTATCGTTTTTTTGATTTCATTTTCTTTCATTCTTGTGGTCTGCAAAGTCTCTGATCATGTGTTTTACTATCTGATCAGTTGCCACCGTGTTCCTGCACGTTAATCAGACGTGTTTGTCCTCTAATGTGAAGCACTGTACAGTTTCTTTCTTTTCTATACACGCTCACTGTGTTTCTTTCATGTCGGTTGCCTGGTGGTTACCTGCACACTTGGATCATATTGTTTCGCCTTTATTCGGTAAATTTCTCTCCTTCAATATCTACGCGCATCACTCTCTCTGTTTTTTGTGTAAAACAGACAGTGGACTAGGTTGATTTAATCCAGTTTGCTCTTTACATTCGTCACTGAACTCATGCACATTTTCCTATGCCTCGCTTTAAGGCTGTAATTACTATTCAATAGCAGGTTTTTCGAGAGAAAGAGAGAGAGAGAGAATACATTTTGTTTGACTCAATCGTGTTATTCCATCAGCTGGTCCCATTGTTTGAATCCTCCTGTTCTTCAGTACATAAGACGATAGGTTGATATCGCACGATTTATATCCGGACAAATTTCAGTGCATCTTTACAAGTGGGTACAACGTACTGCTTATGTGCCAACATTGACAAGCAGATAAAGCAAGAATCTCCGAATTCACAGCCGCTGTCACTACTATGTTAGCAGCAGTACCTGTGCTCACTGGTTTCTGAACGCGAGTTTAAACCTTCGGGTAACAACAGCTTCAGCCTTGCACAGTTTCTAGCTATGATGTGGAATACGGGGCGCTGAGCAGGTTGTCGGATCGCATTGGCTTTGCTTTTTTAAAATGTGATGTGCATTTGAGGATACGAGCTCCACATGGCGTCTGTATTTGCGTGACTTGTTCGATTCACATCTGAATGTGTTTTGTGACTCAGTCTCGCAACTGGCGTTCAATCTTGCCTGTGTGGAATGTTTCACATCCACATCGATGTTCGTAGACAAAGTTGGATTTGGCTGCTCACACACCGGGCGCTTCACTCGGAGTGTTGAAATCTGGAGTATTGTGAAAAACATCACTGGAATGGTAGAATTGCGATGGAATTAACGCTGAACTAAATGGCGCACATCATCGCCTCTAGAGGGGAGCCGACTCCTTGGTGGCTGTATTGAATCGAATTTTGGATTTTGTACTAACTTGTTTGGGGTGGCCATGAGGCCGTGGGATGGCCCCCATCAAAGTTACTTTTTGGGCTGTCTTCGGCTGGATCGGACAACGTACGCAATCAGTTTTGCTTCTATGAATGACTCACGGGATTTTCAGCATGTGCATTCTGACCCGTCCAGCTATTCTTACGATAAGCTACGCTAAATTGAACCACTCTTCTGATCCAACTATCGTGAAACAGTGGGTGGTCCTAATTCCAGCTTTCCATAAGGTTATACGTTCGAAAGTGACGGATGCATTTGGTCTGTAAGGTGCTTGCTACCGATCGCCCATAATAAGAATTCTGTCACCGACAAATTTCAAGTATGTAGTTGGTAGTTGGCCTGGTGGACTTTTTAGTCATTGGGTCGGGTTTTATAAGACGAAGTTGATGTCTTTAGTACATGGTAGCATCAGGCATGTAGATGATACCCTTTTACACAAGGGGACAAGTTTAATACCTTCTTCCAAGTGACCATCTGTAGGCAGTGGTCGTACGTCGAATGAACGTAAATATTTAATCGTAAGCAAGCCGACAAATTCGAGTCTGTATTTCGGGCAGGACAGCAATTCAATCCCCGTCAGATGTCACTGTTCTTACATGCCACTTATTTTCTTTGTGTGCGCCGAGCTGGACAGAACGAGTCGGTTGGAGGGCAATCCTGGTTTATGAAACACAGCTGTGGAGTTTGAGTTTCAGCCGAATTTAAAATTCTGAAATCTGCTCTGTTTAAGTTACCACCATGTAATGTCCGGACATAGGTCGTGCGACATCAATTTTCATTCAAACTTGTGACGTGAAAAAGTTGTTTCACGTCTTTTCCCTATTGCTTGTTACGCAATTGTCAGCGTACACTCAACTCATGTTTGTAGTTGGGCAAACGTTTAATCATCATGCTACCCGCTTTCAAACTTACGGACTGAAGCTTCGATTAGCCTGCTACTCTGTGTACGACTGAACAACCATCATCTGCAACAACTAGTCTTAGTACGATTGAGCAAGGCCCTTCTGAATTTGTGAAAACAATTTGCCAACTTTTGGCCTTTACGATAGTCAGTCGACAAAGTGAGGAGAAAACGTATTGGTCTGTTAAAGGCGATGATTCGCGGTCGTTTTTTGTAATAATTGTGGTGGCGTGTTCATCAAAAGTTGTTGAATGTAGCTAGCATAGCATTTAGAGGAGCCGTACTGGAAAATGCGCTTCGATCATTTTCATCGATCGTACTTAGGCTACGGTGAGTATCGTTAGCGTCAACTGAACTATGAGTACTTCTAAATGCCTGGCCTGTGAGGTGGGTGAAATTAAGTTTACATTAATGTCGCCCATACTTGCAATTAACTACCGTTTACGTCGTTTCGAATCAGTCATAACTGAAACCTGACTTCTGTCTGCGCACCAAAATCTTTTCCATATTTAATTCTTACGTTTGTGGCTTCCAATTCCGGCCTACATTGATACAGAATCATTTAGGGTAGCTTTCATTTTTTCCGGATTGTGTGAAAAAATATTTTAAAGGGCCACTTTCACAGAACTTCAGACGTCAAGATTAATCTGTTGCTTCGTTAAATATTCTGCTATCATTTACCAGGTCGCCGGTTAACTGGAAAAGATTTGTTCCTTCTCCACTTGTTTACCTTCGTTGTGTTTTTTCTTTGGTGTTTTCGCAAATACGCTTCTTCACTTTGTCGTTGTGGAATGTAGCCCTTCTATTTCAAGCGGTATTCGCTAACTTGAGGCATCTCTGGCGACAGAGGTGTATTTCTCTGAAGCTTAAAGGACGTGTATATAAGACAACGGTGAGGGCCGTATTACTTTACGGCAGCGAAACCTGGCCGCTCAGGGTAGAAGACGTGAACCGTCTTCAAGTATTTGACCACCGATGTCTGCGTTCAATCG
>QNGE01000869.1:169755-214482 GCA_008508345.1 Paragonimus westermani
GACTTCAAATCTAGCCCTCTGTCGGCGTAACCCTCTAAAGGCCTCGGCGTAAACAAAATCATTAGTTCCTCCTTCTGCCAAAACGGTTCTATGGTACGATGTGTTTGAGTTCGAGTCAGATCACAGTATAGCTATGAGTTGTGTTTAATATAGGCGAGAAATCGTTTTCAGCTATGAGCTTCCCACGTGGGTATCGTGACTGCAATAATTGCGTGGTATCATTCACCTGAGCTCGATTATCCATCTGTTATCTTCAACAGCCATAATGTAAGCGAATTGTGCGTTCGAAAATTTAACAAAGGTTCAATACGCCTCAGGATTTGGCAAGTATTTTTGCAACAGATACGCACTACCTTAAGTTCAAAGGAGTCTATGAGTTGTTTTTCAGTGGCCGGTAAAACAGGCTATCAGTTGTCAGCTACAAGTAATTAGGTGGTGTATTGGCAATGCGTGTGTCGACATAACCCTTCTCCAGAAACAAGCTACGTTTAGTTGAAGGCTTTTGGCAAACCGAGGAAGACAAGAATGGAAAAATTCAGTGCGTCGATCGCGGACCACAGCGAACCTTCATTTGCTCAGTAGTAGTGATTGTGAATTACAATATGAAGGCCATCCTGTGGCATATTAGTCCGTTCCGTTGGACAATAGAAGGCGAGTAACCGAGTCACAATTTCAGATTGCCCGACCTCTCAGCACCGTGTTGTATAAAGGATTGCAATTACTGATATGAGTTTGCATCCATCGGAAATCCTGTTTCTTCGTTCCTGAATCTCACTGCTCGCCATGTCATTAAGGATACTATCTAACACGTGCGCTTGTGGCTGCACACGGTGTGTGACACAAAGGTGATTGAACAATTCTATAAGCATGTGACAAAGATATACATTACTAACAAGATCGAAATTTGTGCCTAGTGCTGTTCGGGCTGACTGGAAAACGTATTTGAATGCTATCAAATGGCTTTCGGTTTATATGAGCTAGATCCCCGACTACCCATCAGTGATCCAGGAAGTTGACACGTGTCAGACGGGAAGACCGTCTTCCAAAACGTTCCCCACCGTCACGTCATTTGAACAAGAGAACGCCACTGACAAAGAGAGATTACTAGGATTTCTCGCTAAGGTGCATTACAGTATAACGGTAGCCGACATCGGAGCGAGTACTTGTGAGTAGTTTGGGCATATCATGGAAAGTTGCAGTTAGGTGGCGCTGTGTCTAAACTGTCATTGGTGGGTGTTCAAAGCCGCACCGCTCTTTGAAGCCCATTTTTATTGTCGGTAACGACTGCCACGTGTTACCCATAGGTTATCACGCTGCTCACACGATTTAGGGTTTTTAAGCTGCTAACTTCAATTTATTATACTGTTTGAAAATCCTGAGTGTAGGTGTGCCTACGGTGCGTGCTGGTCAGCACTTGCATTCACATGAACAAACTGCTCATTTCAATATCATGATGAAACAATACACCACTTCGACAGTCGGCATGCGTTGTAGAGCTAAGTGACAGGTTGGTTTGGTTTTCGACCTAAATGTCCTGGGTTGAGTTCTTTTCCCGCAAAACATTAGATGCTCGGTGAGTAAAGCAGTCCCGTCTGCCATTCAGGTGGTTAGGTATACTCGTAGTGCTACAAGTCGAGAAATGTGTTGTGGTCTGACTGTATGTATAGTGATATCCTAGTGGTTCTCACTGAGGTCAAGACTTAGCGTATCCACCGAAGAATAAAAATACACTGAGCTAATCTGGCTGTTTTTTAACTGTACAAAGGAAACACTTTTTGCGTACATCTATCGTCGTTTTCAGCATTGGGCAGTGCTCCTGGATACTATGGCTTGGGCTACCAGTTAGGTTATTAGGTGCATTTATCAAGTTCCATTTTTCCCATCTCAAATTTGCATGCTTTGATATGTTCGTCATTATACAGATTTGTCACTCAGTGGGAGCTGTTCAAACTTGAATGGAAGAATTCGAACAAGCCTGTGGCTTCATAATCAAGGTCTGACGTCGTTACCAGTAGGTTATATCAGGCTGTATTTCCATTTTGTTTCAGCAACTGAATGGCGTTGCAACCCTCAGGTGAACAAGAGCAATCTAGTGAGAATTTCGAACGTTGGTTGTGGGAGATCGCATCCACTTCCGTTTCCAGCTTATCAAATTGGAAAGAGCGTATCGAGCAGTGGTTAGTCATCGTGAATGCCTCAAAGTCTATTCGTGACCTGGTACTAGTGACATCCGGAGGGACGATTGCTCCATTAGAATGTCAAGTCGTACGATTCATTGATAATTTTAGGTAAGTTTCCATATATTCACTTTGGTTATTTGTATTTCTCATGAGATTTCAAGCTAGTTTAGGTTTTGTGCTTGCTCAAAGGGTGATCCTGTCAGGTCCTGTCGATCCGATAGTGTTCAGTTGTGCAGCTAATCAGTTTTTGATATTGTAGCTTAGATATGCGTCCAAACCATCATGTCCCATACCGTACAGCGGTTACCGTCTCAGTGACTCAAATTGCCATTTGCTTATGCTATCCCATACTATCAGCCTATAATTTTTATTAGTTCCATATCACGTACGCTATCATATCTCATCTCATTGGTGACTGTCTTAAACCAACAGTTGCCAGGCGACAGTATGGGTGATATTTTGTGCACAAACTGTGAAAATGACAATTCCCCCAATTTGGAAAACCACACAACATTTCGGGCATTCAGTCAGTTGCGTTACAGTTGACTTCTTAGTTGAATGCCATTAACTCCCATCTGTGTGCGTTATGTTCAAATAGGCTTACTTTTGAAGTTCGTGTTTCTTGTCAACCCATCAAGCACCGGATCGCGAGGAGCCAGTTCCGCGGAATATTTTCTACAACATGGGTACGGAGTAGTGTTCTTCCATCGACGTGGATCGCTGTTGCCTTATCTTCGAACCCTGAAAAAGAATTTACTCTTCACTTCGAGGGAAAATATCGAGACCCAACTCCCCACGGATCAAGATCAGTATTTGAAATGTTTGGACTGGTTCGAGTTGGATACTGCCGGTACTAACCTGTCCGTATCCAAAAACGCCTGCGATTTTCTGTTGCCTGTCGTGAAAAACTACAACATACACAGTGAGCATGTTGACTCTGATTCATCTGTCATTCATTTTGTTTCTATGCGATTATGTAGCACTACAATACTCGCTGCTTTCTTCCCTCATACCCCATAAGATACAAAACCGCTAACGAGCTGTTTGTTACTGCTCGCGTAACGGAGAATTTGATAATACAGTCAGCTCGGTTCCCGCGTCCACAATCACCCTACCTGACTAGCTTACGTATCCGTGGTGGGTAAGACGCATTAGATAAGAGACTAGTCGTTTTTTTACGGGGTTAACCCGTTTCCCCAAATGGACATCGACAACGACTTGTTTCTTATCTCTATGGACCATCCTCTATGCTGTGCTTGGTTTTGTTAACACATCACATGCAACAGTGAATCTGTAGCGGTAAAAGTACATATGACCAAACAAACACCTAGGGAAGCATATGGTTCCAAAACGTAAGCGCCATCCATATATATATATATATCTTCGTATCTCAACTGGTAGAGCGCTTGCCGCGTCTAGGTATGCTGTTCCGACCTCTGGTTCGAATCCAGCCGAAGGCCGAATTCTCTGCGTTTTATTCTCTTATAAAATATGCATATTATTTCAGATTTAGCATGGCATAACCTGCTGTATAAGATTACAGTCATAGCGGTGCTAATTCACGGCTGCGAAATGTGGTTCCTAAATTTTGAGGATATCAAGCGTATTGCGAATTTCGATCGCTGATGTGTTCAGTCGCATTCACTGGATGGAATCAGATATAGATATATACGTCTATATGGCTACGGATGGTGCCCCTACCGCGTACTACTAAACCGGATTTCACCTTAGAACATGTGATTCAGTCTAATAAATTAACAAACGGAAATGAGTGTGGTTACTAGTAAATTAGAAACAGCTGAGGAAATTCACAGCTCATGGCGTGGACATTGTTCGGTTTTTCTTCTAAACGTTTGCGCGCTAAACAACGGGCCCAGAGAACAGCCCAGCACCAACAACGGTAGGTCATGCGTACCCTTCCGATTGACGATATCGTGATCCAACTTAGTGAGTTGACTGGAAGCATTAAGCGAGACTGCGATTGGCAGGCTCATTAAAATAAATGCTGTATCGTTTTACTGAGTTTCCTGAGAAATTAGTGCAACTAGTGGAGCGGAGCGGTGAAAGCCGCAAGGGTGTTTTTCTACAGATGCCGTTTTACCCTCACTTACAACTTGACTGTCTGTTTCTAGATTGTAGTAGGTATCCTGACCTTCAATTCAATCAGCAGTTTTAAGAAATAAGTCTCATTCCCCTGTTTGCTTTTATGTATAAACTAGTACATCTCCTCATGAGCGTATTTTTAACTACTGGCATCAGTCACTACTACGTTGCAATCGATGGTCATACATTTATTTACCAAAACGTCCATTCTCAGCCTTCAGAAACACGCTGTTCATTCTTTCTCCAAATCAGTTAGACACTTGTTCTGTTGTGTCCTGTTCAAAGATTAAACATGGTTAGTTGATCTGTCCAGCGTTCGACATTGTCAGTGGCCCCGAGTTGCTCTAGAAAATGAGCATTGCAGTTTGAGAATTTCTGGAGTAGTATCAGTATCTTCTATTACATAGAACTTTGAGTTTTGAACAAGGACGTGTCGATTTGTTTCATTTCAGTTTACTTCAACGACTTTACTGTGCCCTTGTTTCTATTAACGATTGTACAATGGAGGTAACTGCCTTGTGACTTACTTGGGACCTCGAATGCTTCAACCTATTCATCTTAGTATCTCGCCTATGAAGCCACATTATGATGGGTGAACTTGAGAAAAATATTGAATATTTATCGGTTGTGTAACTTTTGAGGGCAGTTTTAAAGTAATCTGTAAGCCTTTGTTGTGGAGCACACAATCTGGTTGCCGCACGTCCGTCACAGTCTAAATATTTGTGTTTCGCTTCATGTTCAAACACTGTTGGCTCGTCACGTTCAAAGAGCAAGCCCTCTTGACCCTGCCCTTCGAGACGGTTGAAGACTATCTTGTCGGTTTGCATTGGTTATCTAAACGTTTGATGCGTTTCGTTATCGAAGAGTCCACAATATGTCGTTCCTTGTGTTGCTACTTGGCTGCGGCGGTCTCTGATTTCTACTTGCCCAAAGCTCAACGTCCGCATCATAAAATGAAGTCCATACCTGGCGAATCACCTGGACTGACTATCCGGTTGCACAGTGTGCCCAAATTATTGCGTCCGCTAATTTCCAACTGGGCACCCAAGGCATTTGTAATCAGCTTCAAGGTACGCTTATGCTGTTTACTATGCTCATTACAGCGACGTGTGTTGTACGATAGCGTAATCATTTAATTCCCTTTTCCAGTTAACCAAACCAATGCGCCAAATTGGTTGCCGCCTTCCATTTTACGGTCATCATTTTGCTTGCTTACTTCGGCAATTTTTACGTTCTTGATTGAGAAACAACATTGCAAAATTTTAGTTTTCTGATAGGGTGTTTCCTTCTACTGTATAGAACGCAAAATAGTTCAGTTTTTTGTTCTTTAACGCAGTTTCTGCGCTCATTTATTAGTTATTAGATAAAGTCATGCAAGGCTGCTACTGATTGAGATCACCAATGACGAAAGACATGTCGCGACGGTAAAATAGCCCGTTTATTCTTATCAGTCGTGACTGTAAAACACTGGATAGTATGCACTGTAGTGTCAACCGGAACGGGGCGTGTGCATGAATTTCAGTGGATTGTGATGCCACACTAATGCCGTGCACTGGGTGGCTGTGTTTGGCTCACTATACGTCCTGAATCAATGCTTAATTTCAGTAAGATGAGAATTGCGCATCAAAGTGTAGAGGTGGACACAGAGCCATCCAGTTGACGGCACACGCAGGGAAATTCATGCACGCCATCCATACTGGTTGAACCAAGAAGAAACAGTGGGCACAACACGTGGATTTCCATCTGAAAACTCGGACTACGCATTAACAGGTTAACCGAGTTGACCTGGTCAACAGCGTGATCTGTTATCATGATCCCATTTGAAATAGAAGAGGTCGGGTTTTCGCTTCCACGCTCTGTTGCATCATCGCACGTACCACGCACTTGAACGTATGTTCAGTCAGTCTTAAAGACACCGATCTGTCTTACGTGTATGGGTGTCGAAATGTTAACATCTTACGATATTGTTTCTTTGGTCAGTGGTGAACCGGATCAGGGAGACTCGGTGTTTCATATTATCGAAACGCTTGGTGCAGCACCAGTATGGTGAACCACTCAATAAGCCCAATCACCTTGCAATTTAAACTTGATGTCTTTATCGTAAGTCATCGATCTGAATAAACGGGACGGTCGCTGTCTCCTCTTGAGATGACTGAGCGTCTGCACATGTTAAATCTATCGTGCCCAATGCGAGACTAACGCCGCAGTAGTCCACAGGATTACCGTATTAGAAGAAAGGCCGGAATTCTAATTTCGGTTGTGGCAAGTAGATACATTACTGATATGCTCTAACAAGAGCGAACTTCGGATCTAGTGCCTCTTTTCGAAAGGGGTGAGCTGGAATGTTTGTATGAATGTGAAGTATGCGCTCAGTTTAGTGAGGTTCCGTTAATATCAACCAAATCCCATACTACTCCTGAAGCGTCAATCAACAATGACTTGTAACAAGCAGAAGTGAATTTTTGACTCACTATGCACACGGTCATTACAAATCGGTATTTAGAGTTGTAGCAAATACCAATTCAGAGACTTCTCAAACGAAGCAGCGATCCGGACTACGATATATTTGTTGCGCATAGTGCGTATCTTTCCAATCAATAAACTAACTAATGTTATCAACCCGCTTTTGGCGCGCCAGTGTCGGACTGAAACTATTGATTCGTGCAACCTGAGAAAGGATTTTCCTCATCCCAATGAACTGTACGAAAGTTCCATTAGGCTCCCAAGAAAATGAGTAACTAAACGTGTACATGATGTTTTCGCAGCCTTCACCTTTATAGATAAAACCTCTCCCACTTTCATCGCATTTAACGCGACGGGAACGCCATCAACTGATTGTTCTCAGCTCGAGACCGATCGCGATCAACTATTGTCAAACGCAAGGCATTGTCTTTCGAACTGTCGATCTCATTTGGTCGTGGCCAATCAACTAGAAACGCGTTTCAACGAGGTCTGGCTAGTTCACCGTCTGAATAATCCGGACAAGTGCGTCTCCGAACACATTCAACTTACTCCAGCCGAAGCGCATTGTACAGAACTGGATGAAAAACTCGTCTCGCGCCTGGTCGATATCCACCGAACCATCCGACAATCTTTGGTCTCGAAGTAGGACTTCCAATTTGATACACGATAACCATCAGCCATTGTGTTTACATTGCATTCCACGATACTTAATTGTTTAAAAAAAGCGTTGAATTTTAGAACAAGCTTTTGTTGTCATATCGAAATAGGAAATCGAAACTCACTACATAGACTCCTATTGTGCATTGTCTCGCATAAAACGTACTCTTCAAGAGAGGGTGCTATCGCACTTTATGCAAATGGTTTCAATTGTGCGCTGCCAATTCACCAACAAAGCCATAACTCGGGGTAACTCAACCACGGTAGAACAACTGTTCAGCCAATTATCGTAATTCTCGTGAACGTTATTTCGTGCATCTTTATGGAACAAGGTCTTGTGAATATGTTGGTTAAAGTCAGAAGTGGCACCATAAACTGAACCGAGGAATTTTGCTACTTCGATTATTTTGTTACTCCTTCGATGAATCCTGGTACACACGACTATCCATCCTTATTGTCTCTATCAACAATGTGTAACACAAGACTATTTCCAAGACGTGTTTTAAAGAATTCAAAATGTGCATATCTTAACGAGTTCCGGGGAATACTTCCCGTTAACACTTAACTAATACCCTACCAAAGATCCAGACAACCATGGTTCAATGCCTTTTTGGATAAATTCTCATAACAACAAAAGGGAGAAGTTGGAGGGAAACGAGCAAACCCAGGTTACGCACGTTTAATCACTTGGCCCCATTACATCTAAGCTACTTTACGCAGGCCCTGAGAACTGAACTGCAGCCTAGTTTTGGTATCCGAATAAAACACCACGGAAAATACTAGGGTGGTTCACAAAAACTCGGACGTCCGCTTGAGAACTCTGTCAACTCTGTCCCCACGGTCATCCGATCCGTCTGTTTGACCAACGCACCAGACGTTGGAGTTATACATCAAAACCAGGCGTCGCCATTTTCTCATCCGGATTTCAAATTGAATTCTCGTGACCACCCTGTACATAATAGAACAGAACCTGGAAATACAGAACCATTCTGGACATATTTTGCGCCATGCGACCTTATGAAACACCCCGAATCCTTTCAAGAGGTAAGTGAAACGTTCAACGATAGTGAGGCACACAAGTCGGTTGCTGAGGGCGGGTCAGTTTGTAAGACATATACTACATATTCTATGCCTTTTCTACACATCACTTTCACGTGACCACGCCAGTTTAAGACGGTCCGCGGGACTTTCTTGGTATTCTTCGACCACTGTCCCTAGCGTCCTCCAAAGTGGCTCACGCCATCATGGCACACAGCGGGAACGCATACACCGTGGAAGCAACATGGCCGGGTCAAGTCAGCGAACGCTCGTTGCACAAGCTTGAGCTATGGCTGTGTTCGCTAGATTGGGGGGTGCCAATCCAATCTGGGTCACACTTGCCATTGGTTCAATACATTCCAGTTACCATGGCTCATCGACGCTTGCTGACCCGACTCGATTAGCCTGCTATGTCAAGCACCCACGCAGTTAACGCTTCAGCAAAATGTGTTTCCACTGCAGTAGTATGATTCGTTTAGTCTGAACGACTCTGGAGATGTAGAAAAACCGCTTGTCATCTTAAACTGACATCGAATCATGTGGAAACGACATCGAGACATCTCAGTGGAAAAGGTGTTTGACCTTTGATGACATTACGATCTACTTGCCACACTGGGCATTCTGACAATGCTTTATTCTAACCTAACACAGGCAGTTTGCTTCTGAAATGCGCTGTCAGTTGGCTGTGCAGTTTCGTGTGTTCATTGACGACAATGTTGCGTCCTAGTCGCACAATTAATCACCTTTACTGCGTTCGCAGATATCACGTCGTGCCGCGTTCACATTTTAAGGATGATTCAGAACGCCCACTGAATCGAGGGCTCGCAATCAAGCCCTGCAAACCCTAGTCACCGCAGTGTACCATTCATGTGCTCCAGATCAAGAAAGTCACTAGGATGATTGACCTACTCAAAGTATAAAGATGTAACTTAAACCCACTCCACATCTGTACTTTAAGCGAGCGAGATATGCTTTTGACGAAACCCTCTACAACTCACTCAGTAAATGCAACCTAGTCACAAAACGTGCTACTGGCACATAAACATTCCATTCACTGGTATATCCACCTACCACCGTGTATAAATCAGGGTTAAATTCACAAACTATAGGCGAAGCAAACGGAATGCCTATATTGCTGAAGCAACGCTGCCACATTCATTACGCATGTAATACACCTCACCTTAAAACAGTCCATTCAATGAAGATCACAACAGCCGTCGAAATCTGTGGCGTTTCACCGGTTGGTCTGTCGTGACTACAAGCGTCAGGGATACGTGCGTGTTCTGATCGATGGGCGGCACAACACTGTTGCATCTGACTTCTGCAACCACTTTCCTAGCTCTCCCTAGTGAACCACTGGACCACTCTGTAGACTCGTATCCCACCAACAGACGGTGATACTCTGACTTGATGATATGCACATTGTGGGACAATTCAGGTGCAGTTTCAGAAACGCCGTCAGTGGCACTTTCGGTAGCTCTAACACGCTCTGATCACCGAGAACAGTCCGTCTGTAAATCAAACCAGGAGGTAATCCAAATTGGAAAACACGATAGGTTCTAGCTCGTGCAATACCATGTGTTTCGTGATGCGACGCGATACATCGGGTCACACATGAGCTACATTACATTCTCACGGTTGTTCAAACTTAAAAACGATCGCAGTAACAGAGTTCAAAATCGGAACCACGTGATTGCTAGTTCATTGCCTTTATCACTGAATGACCATTTATGGTGCCGGTAAGGTATTCTTTTTTGAAAGCCCAAGTGCATAACACCAACGTACGAGCAGCATTATTGCGCGGCCGCAAAGCCTGCTTCACTCGTGCGCAGAATGTTCGGTGTCCGCTTTTGACCATTAATGCTCACCGAACATTATTAGATGGTAGTGAGAACACCATGTCAACAGCGACGAAGCTCGCACCGTGTCTTCAGGATAGAAAGACTGTCGAACAATGGACACGTTGTGCCTTGTTTGCCAACGGTAGGCTAGGCTAGAGACGGCAACCAGCGTATAACCCAGTTTCGGAATGTGAAGACGTCGATATCGAAGTTCGCTTCGGTAGGATGTTTCGATTTCATGGCTGGCGTCCAAAGGATAGTGAGCGCTATCTGAGTTGGCGAAGGATAGAAGCCAGAGATGCTTGTGCTGTGAACACCATTTTGATGGCTCTTCCAACATACCTCTCATTCTATCTTGGACAATCCAAAATTTTTCCCGTTCGTTGTGGCACCTCTGCCACCTTATGTGACCGATTTGTGTTAAACAAACATGAGGATACCCTTAAATACATTACGTGGGATTTATTTATCAGCAGTACCCAGCTGGAACAAACCGAGATAAACACTCGTACCACTTTGAAAACCGATACGTAACGCTAACACCTCGTAACGCCATCCTTCCAAAGGCTCCCAATCATACACTCATCGATCGCGATGGAATTCCAGGAGAAGCAGGTCATGTGAACGACTAACAGCTCGTTTTGACGGCGGTGACAGTTGCAGAACAAGTATCTCTGAGAGCACAATGTGCTGTACATTCCAATAATAAAGCCGATTGGAAAATCTAATCACTGGATCTCACAAGCGAACGACGTTCACATTTATGGGTGGCGTTGAATCATTGACATACAGTCGGATATTTTAAATCCGTAAACAGCCGCAGATCTCCAACGCACAAATGAACGGTATGAAGCCCATCTTTCCCGACAATCGTTACGGTTGTGATTAGAAGACAGAGGTTTCCTCCTATTGTATAAAATAACTTTCTAACATTCAGGTGGCCTGCAATTGAGCCACCTCCGGAGTATTTAGATCAAGTAGTCGAGCCAACAAAAAGTTGGAAACGACAATCGGCGGCCGAGAATTATGAAGGTGGACATTATACAACGTCTTTAGAAGTCGCCGTACGCGCGATCAAAATGCATTGCAAGTAAAGTTGCAAAAAGTATTCAACGATAACTGTACTGATCTACATTTGAGCGTTCGAGTCTAGGTTATCCCTAATGCTATTGTCGACATGCTGTCCAAACCACAAACGACCTAATGAATCACACATTAAACACAGACTTATTAGGTGCAGAGGAAAACCTGCATTCCCGTCATTAGCTCAGTAAGTTTATGGAAAAAGTGTCCCACGGCTAAACCATCAACTGACTCCATAGAAAGAAAACGTATCTAAACAGACTTTGTATGAATATCTTGGGCGGAAAAAGTTCAAGTCACACAAAGTGTGATACAGAGTGAAGAGCAGGCGGAGCAGAGGAAAATATGAAACAGGGATGATTGCAGATTTGGTACGATGATAATGGTATGCTCTGAGAAATGGCGGACCAGAAGTGGATGGATGACCGCAGGCCGAACTGAGAAAAGATTTGGAATAGAGAAACAATAGAAACCTGAGTAAGATCGCAACAAATTACCAATAATGCTTAAGCATAAGTAACGCTAGCAACTGCAATAACTAGTTTCGTCACTGTGACCTTGCTGGGGACAAGTTTCAAATCACTGTTAACTCACGTAAATCACGAGACGGATTTCGCAAGCAGATTTTGCGCCCGGAGAACTGCTGTCTTGAATGCTTCGGTGTCCGAGTCATGCTAAAAGGTGCAAGACAGTAAAAATATTAAGATGTGTATCCTTCATTAGGTGACAGATGAAGTAAGCCAAAGTGTGAACAGCTGACACTAAACCATTGTTGATCGATCGGTCGTCACGTGAAAATAATTCTTACTCGATCAGCGGAAGAAGAACGATGAGTATCGGAAATCAAACAACGAAATTCTTAACATCCCACAGATGACGAGCAGCAAAGGATTAAATGACAGTCCGGATAAAGCCGCCAGCTTGGAAAATTGTAGATTTCACCGAAATTGCTGACCATTACACGGTGACTTTTTGAATTAACAGGGGATATTTTGAACTCCCCAAGGGACAAGTTGTGCACGAGAACGGTATTAACAAACGAAGTAATTTTCAGTCTAATCTCTCAGTAGTTGGGCCGAATCGAAGGAACAATTTAAACTGTCTGAAAATTCATGGGCCCGCTACTGAAAAACAGTCAACGCGTTTTGGTCTATACACTGAACTGCCTGCTTTTAACTGGAGCACTACTGCCAGTGTTGCCACAATGCTCACATCTGAATGGATAAATATGTCGGACGCTAACCGGGCCATTCTACTACTAATGAGCTAGTTTAGGGAGAATATGTGCCGAATTCAGGAAAATGACAGCCAAATCGATGAACAGAGCAGATGAAAGAGTGACATGACACGGTTTGTGCTTGAGCAGATTTCATCTCATCTCCACTACTGTTTGTTGCAAACGAGTTACATGTACAAAACTCCAAATCGCAAACCGATCACCAAAAAGTCAAAGTTTAGAACCAGTTCGATTACCACCAGAGTAGAATCAACATCACAAACAGCCCTTTTTGTAGACACCAAATGGGGTGAAGGTGTCTGATTGCAGTGGCGTTGGCATATCATAGCGAACGTTTGTTTCGAGTTGAAAACAGAACACAAAATAGCTTTGATGTGTAAGTCACACGTTTAGCCATGAAGTGATGCTTGGCGATCGATGACGTCTCTTGCTGTCAAGCTGCCTAACTGCGTGATTGTCTGTTGGACCCATTTTGGTAAGTGCTTGGAAACCCTGGTTCCAAGCTGGCACTCAGTTCTGCCACCATACGATGATCCGCATCCACAGACTACGTTTGATTTAGTCAAATGAAGCATCGGTTGCTTGAACGGGTGTGTGGAGATTCGAACCCTTCTGTGTACGACTACTGACTTCGCGGTAAAGAACGTGTGGACAACAACTGAGTTTAAGCGATGTTTGACACACATTGTCTCCTTTGAGAAGCAGTTGTAAAACTACAATCTTTTTGGGGTCTGCGGGTAGCGGTTTACTTCGCACATTATTCATTAGAATTTTTGTTACAAATCCTTTCAGCCCTTTGTCAAGGTGAAGAAGGGTTATTTTTCCGTTGTCGGTTAAGCGTTTAAGAGCACCGACATACTCCCTTGTTAAGGAACATCTGTGATGACTAGAAGTGATTCTAAACTGGTGCTCAATATCGATAAGTTTTGCTTTACATCAATTCCTGTGTTCTGAAACTGGCTGCTGGTAGTAGCTCTCAAACTGTATCTTTGATTATAGAATTTAGTTTGGTATGAGGAGTACAACATTCTACGTCAGGAGATAATGTATCAAGCTGCAACGTGTCCAATTCTCTTGGCGATCAATTCGTGATATATTTGTTTGGGTCTTCAGGAAACTGTTCCTCGGCCACGTCACGATTCCAGGAACCTACAAATTCATTTGAGGCAGACGGCTTAGTCCTTCTTAAAGCAATGCAACAAAAATTTCCCAATGTTGTTCGATACATCAAGTACAATCCTTCAGGCAGGGATCGTCTGTTCAAATACACGGCGAGGGTATTGGGTCATGCGTTACATTGCTTCTGCGAATGGAACTTTCGTAAGTCAACGTAGATTGGTCTTTGATCGGCACAATCACACTAAGGTCATGTCGTGTTCTGTTCTCAACTCGAAACAAACGTTCGCTACGATATGCCAACACCACTGCAATCAAAGACCTTCACCTCGTTTGTGATGTTGATTCTGCTCTGGTGGCGATCGAACTGGTTCTAAACTTTGACTTTTTAGTGATCGATTTGCGAGTTGGAGTTTTGTACATGTAACTGGTTTGCAACAAACAGTAGTGGTGAAATCTGCTCGGGCATAAACCATATCATGTCCATCTTCCATCGGCTCTATTCAAATGTGCAACGAGAGATGGTTGTTTCAGATCTGATGGAGTGAGTCACGAGTTTAGTCACCAATTGTGCATTGACGTATTTACACTGATCGGAAGGAAGTAACTGGGTAATCAAATCCAGTGGGACAGAGATACGGTCAAATAAAATCTTCTAACAACGGTTCGTCTTACTCACTAAAGTCGATTTTGAAACTTCACCAAAAACACTAACCTTGAAACGCACTGCCAGTGTTTCGTGGTTTCCAGTTCCTTCGCTGTAGTCTACACCCACCCAACACACGCTGAGACCACTGTTACCCAGCGGTTTAAATGAAGGGAGATCAGCTCCGATCGGTTGGTTCACACAAATTTTGAACACTTGATCACGGCGCATCAAGAGCCTGGCACGTTGAATTGTGCTAATTTCAGCCGTTTCCGGTACAACTTCACGGATACCAGCCTGAAATCCAGCGGGAACTGTGTGAGGCTGGATCAGTACTTTCATTTCACCTACGCCTCGCTCCTTCCATGCACTGTCCACATATCGGTAAAGACGACAACGTTTGAGGAAGAGGCATAGCTCGGTTTCTTCCCCGGATTTGATCTTTGAAAAACAAGGTAGTTGGAGAACGACTGGTTGTAATAGTAACTAGAAATGAAATTCTGAAATGCACGTTTATCTAAGGGAATTCAACCTGATTAGCTTTCATGATGGACCGGCTTGCAATCCATGGCTAAAGATCACGTATGAGGTAGTATGGACTATAATCCAAGTCTCTGAGGTCGAAACCCCTGCAGAGACGTCACATGAATTTCCATTGGTCTTGCTAATTAAGCCGAGCAGTATATATATATATATATATATATATATATATATATATATATATATATAGGGCGTGAAGTAATGAGAAGATGCGGTTGACCTGCTCACCTTCACAATCTCTGGAAGAGACACAACTGGCTCATAATGCGGATCATGATTCTCTTCATTCTCTTCCGCGTTTCCAGCTTGTTGTTGAGAAGTTGCCACGGAAAACAGCGGTTTGCTTGACGTGGCCCAGACACTTCCGGACGTTGATTGCCCATGTGAAGTGGCCCAAACGGGCTTGCTGTCCTTAGAAAGGCCCGCACTTAGTGATGAGAAATCAGGAAGCCCAGCATTTCCTAATCAAAAAAGCAACAGATAGGGATAAATTGATAATTTCAGCAAAACAACAATGTTAGTAACGACCAGCCATGTATCCATCGAATAGTCACATCCTAAACATTGATATGCGTGATCCGGTTCTTAACTAAAGTGTAGTAAGGTTCGCCGAGCGAACACGTCACGTTGGAAATCAAACACACTGTTATACAAAAAGTAGCGAGATCGGAAGATAATTCTGTACGGTGGACAGCTCAACAGGATAAAATTGGCGGAATACATTCATGCCGAAATTAGGGTTGCCCAATACTGTCTTGGTATGACGTACAGACTGTTTTTTTCTTTTTGTGTCGGCCATAGTAATAAACCTGTAGAAAGTATTTGAATATGAAACCAAATTCAGCGCCTATGCACTTAAACACGTTTAACAAAGAAACGTTTGTGTACTGTAATGCGTGTGGCTGAGTGGTTGGTAACACATTCCAAGCAAAAACAGCGGATGATTGTCATTGTGCTAAACAACCACAGATTTGGACATGTCCTTATCAGAAATAGCCCGATTACGAACATTCAAAGAACCAACGAACTGTTTCACTTTCTCCAGTGAAACAAATCCATCTGTCAGACCATTCTAGGCTTTCTGTTGGATAGACTAGTCCGAAACCTTTTCTTAGAGAGCTTTATGTTTCCCTTTTGGCAGCCAGGCTACATTTCTCTGTGTATCCAGTAAACTATCTTTCCATGTAAGAACCGTACACAAGATATTCGCCGCAATGTTGTATTGAGTTGCAAGTCCAATTTTTTGCGAAAGTGACGACAACAATTGCAGTGGTTAAGTAACTCACCTTCCTTTTTCAATTATTGTAGTAAGATGTGTGGAATAGAATGAGGTGGAGCTGTATGAGGCACTTTCACAGCCGACTAATTGAACATCTCAGCTGTCGTGTACGCGTGTGTCGTCAACCATTACTGTGGGCAACTAAAGTTACTTGACTGCAATTCTCAATCCATGCGGGAACATGATACGACCATCTTTCTGAATGCTCCGTTACGTTTCTCGGCAGAGCACTCAGTTGGAAGGGCACACTGTTATCACACCATCGCTCACCGAACAATGTTCATAATAAATATTCCTCGGTTCAGTTATCCGTCAAACTTGATGGACATTGCTCATTCTCGCTAGATTACCCAAAACAAAACAAGCAGGCGGTGTGTCCATTCAAACCCCGAGGGCCGGCCGCTTACGATTTACTCTCTCTCTCTCTCTGGTGCGGTTTTGATAACGTGCAGCATTGTAAATCAACACACGTAACCAGTAGGCGATATCTACCATGAACCAAACTCAAAGAGCATGGCGAAATTTAGTTTTGAATATGAGCCATGTACCTGTAACCGTCGACACACATGTTGGTGGCATGGGACAGGTTGAGTTGTGGTTGGTATTTGTTAGAGCTGATACAAGTGAAAGAGAACAGTCGATTTGCCCACATCTTCCCACAAAGATGTTTTACAATCAAACACCCTCTTTCTGGCCAACTTTTTTCGTATCGGCCTACCACTGTAGATGGGAATCGCCAACTAATATGTAGTTTAACCAGTAAAACATTTTCCGACGAGTCTTAATATATAGCAAAACTATGATCCATATGGTTACCACAGTCCATGCGCTTAAATCACATCCCCGACTTCCAAAAAATGCATGTGTTGCAACAGTTTTAGTAAGAGCGCAATTTAAAATAAGTTTGGCTCAGTGGTCTAGTTTAACCGGACATAGCAAACGGGATAAATGACGAATGAGGTGGCCTTCAGGTGCAACTTACCAAATGGAACGAAAGATGGTTCCGTACTAAAACCAAACAGATTGTTTGTTGGCTCAGCAGTGGTGGTTGCGTTACCGTTGAATAAACTTTGTGAGGGTGGTGTATGTGAATGATCCACCGTATCATCACCGCTGGTTACATCCTTCTTGATCTCACCATCGGTTGAGGGAACGGCTACCTCTTTGTCTTTTACGTGCTCGCCGAATGCACCAACAATTTCGTAGCCTGCTGATCGGACAGCTTCTTCTAATAAGGCGTCTTCTTGAGCTTCTTCTTCCGCAGTCAGGACCTCCCTCTCGCCCACAATACGTCCGTTTTCGAATGAGTAGAATTCGTCAGGTAGTAACAGACGGCGAGCACGCCAAAGTTGTTCTTCGCTAACCTGGAGAAGTGAATTGATATTAGGGAGTAACCAAGTTCTGTCAGCTTAGCTCTCGTTTTTTAACATAGCGGAGAACTAGTGTTAGGAATTAGCGAAGCATAAATGGTAAATACCACACCAATCCAAAGAGGTCACCCAACAACTGTGCATCAAAGCAATGTACTTCGTGAGATGCTTCTCCGTCACCAACCACGTACACAATCCAATCCTGAAGTCAGGAAAACAAACAAAACCGGCATAAACAATGGTAACCTTAAATCAAGCGAACATACAGATACAAATAGAACAAGTCTGGGTAAAACACGGCTGTGTTAAGGTAGGCTAATCCAGATTGCTGGAAACTAACGCAACTAGACTGTACGCATACGAAGAAATTGCTCTGAAAAAACCTGATCATATTCGCAAATATATATGTAATGTATTTATTAGTAACATATATACAGTAGTTGGAAGCTGCGAGTGACAAAATTCACGGATATGAACAGGTTTTTGTACAGCAGTTTCGTCGTACGCGTTAATTGTATATAGACATATGCATAATTTATTTAAAGTAATCGGAGAAGGTACACACTGAGTAGTGAACGATTTATTGTGACGTTTCAAATCCACACTAGGATCCGTTATCAAACAAATGTGTCGGAGTGAGATTGTTCTGCCGCTCACCGTGTCCGCCTGTCGGTCTATCTTCGCTCGTTTTTTGTAACAGTGTCAACGATGCTGACGAAGTGGCTGCTTATGTCTGTGTCGATCGAACGAATTCCGCGAATAGAGAACTTCCAGTACAAGCTGTTTACCATCCATTTCTGTCTCCGCGACCACTTTCATATGGTCTATACTGACGTCGTCACCTGATGCCACGGTTGTGACCTAGAGTCGGCTCGTCGCATCGCTAATCTTTGTTCCTGCACGCGTGTGCACAGCTGTTTGCCTGTCTCCCTCATATACTTTTGATCACATCCGAGGCATGGAATCGCGTAGACCACGCCGGACTGTTCGTGTGGTTCTGCATGATCCCTAGCATTCATCAGAGCCAAACGGAGTGTTGAGTTTGGCTTGTGTGATATTTGGATGCCCCGTGGTTGGAGCATCCTTTGTAATGTACCAAATATGTACTTATCATTAAGTGTAAAAGGTGAACACAGAGTGATGGGTACTTACTGAGACATTTCAAATCCACACTAGGATCCGTTGTCGAACCATATATATATATATATATACGGTTACGAATAAACGCAGCACAGTAGTACAACCACGAGAAGCATGAGTAAAATGACGTAGGCTGAAAGATGACAGTAAGTGGGAGAGGCTGCCGATCGTCCGTTGCAAAAAGACTAAGTATATTATTTTTATTTTATTGTTACATAAGTGTATAGTAAGTATTATAAAATCCAAGTAGTTTTGCACAGTGGTCGGACGGAGATGGCGATCGTCAATTCTACTGAGGTAAGCTGATCTCGGCTAGTATCTCTTATCAAAAAATTAAAACAGTGTGATACAATCGATGTAGACAGGTCGACGAAACGACAGTCGAAGTACGAGAAATTGAGGGCTCAAAATTTGGCTACTGTGTAGATAACATCTAGACCGCATGCGATGTAAACTGTTAAGCAATAACAATTGTCCACCGAATTTACACAATAATATAAACTCACATCGAGCGGCTTCTCCACAACTAAAACCTCATCTGAGTCGGACGTCTCCGTTTGATCCAAATCTACAGGTTTCTTTTCCGTCTTGGCCGTAGAACATAACCGTTTCTCGGTCCTCTTGACCGCATCCTCAAACAAGTCCTGGAAATTCCGCGCATGTTCTAAGGTTTTAAATCGGACGGCGAAGGTTTCCTGTCTCCCTTTCGAGTCGTCCACTGTTAATTCATGCTCTGTGGATGTGTTTGGGTCATCATTAGCTGACGACTCGGTGAAATCGATCGCCCACCAAGTCCAAGCACGTCCGTCCGTTGAGCCCATCGGTTTTAACTGCATACCGACAGTAACAGGATGGTTACAACACACTTTCAGCACGTGATCACGACGCATTAGACAACGCACAGCTCCAGTAGACGGGGTACGCAACAGTTTCAGTTCACCGACGCCACGCTCCCGCCACATGCCGGAACCCCATCTATAGAGCTTTGCACGTTCGCAGAATATGACCTCCTCGTTTTCCTCGCCCGTGCACACCGTAACTTTTGCTGGCATAATAGACAACACCGGTTTGAAATTTAATTTTTCCTCGTCCACCTGCTCTACTTCATCGGTATCTTGATCATCCTTTGATGGGCTAGCAGCTGGCTGAGATTCATTTTGCGTTTTGTTGACACTACCAGGAAGGCCAAAATTAAAACTGAACCCGCCAGTCTGTGATATTTTCTGTATGTCGCCGGTCAAATCCAGAGAAGCAAATGTGCCGCCAGGTTTATCAGATTTGTTTTTCTCTGCGGCTGGTTCTCCCGTCGCAGCTGAGGCACTTGGATCTTTACCAAAAAAGAAGATAGGATGAGGTGCGAATGTGGACTTTTTGTCCGAGTCAATATGTGTTTTCATCTCAACTCCCTTCGGTGATGTGACAGTAGTGCTCAAACATTGCGGAATTGAAGAAGTGAGAGCCGTTTGGGTTTTCTGAGCAGTGCCAACGAAACTAAAAAGAGGTTTAGAAAGAGTCACAGACGTGGTTGTTGGATCGGATCCGGCTGCTTTCGGTTGGCCAAACACAAAACCACTAGAGCTCATTGTAAACCCTCCAAAAAGTGGCGTTGGTGCAGACGGTTTCGAGGAAGGTGACGACGATGGTGACGAGCCCGGCTTTGTTGTATTACAAGCAGGACATTTTTGAACAGAATTACCGTTATGAATTAAACAAACAGGACAATCCCACGAGCCGGGTTGTGGTGCGAGTTTGGAAAGGATGGAATCCGTAGTGCCGCTCGTAGGTGACGCAGGCTGAGGTTTCGAGATTTCTTGCTTATCATTTGGCTTTAGTGTCTGACAAGCAACACATTTGACAGCATCCGCTGAATTTTGCAAGAGACAGGTTGAACAGTTCCATTCGCCAGGCTTTGGACCAAAACGAACAGCCAAACTAATGGAACTGGGACTCGAGGGATTCCCAGTTATTTGCCTTAGTTCCACAGACGAGGCATTTTGTGATGACTCAGTGGAGAGTTCAACTGGTGTTTGTGTGGCCAGTTTGGTGATACAACTATTCATGGTAGTTAGAAATTGAGCAAGGGTGTCGCCAGTCTTAAACTGAATCATAAACGCCTCGTCTTTTCCGTCGCGTACCTCGGCAAAATCACGAACTGCCCACATGGCCATTCGACCGTCTTTACTATGTGGAGTTACCTTGAGGTCGGCTGTAATTGCATGATTTGCACACAGCTTCTTGACCTGAAAGTCAGAAATACACAACCATTTTATGAGGTAAGGTCTAAGGACGACAATGACTACGGAAAATGTACAAATGAGTGTCAGAAACCTAGTTAAGTGTTGAATGCAATTGGGTACGAAAGTGGTTCCAAATGGCTTCAGGTCTAAAACAAAGTAAAGACAACTGACAAATAATCAAGTTGGTTGGCAAAACCTGAACGCTACTCACATTTGATTACAACCTCTGATCCTCCGCCGAACAGAAGCAACAGACTCGAGTTTCGCTACTGCTAATGCCTATCCTCGTCAAGATCGGGATGTGAGCTCCAGTCTAAGGAGGCCATGTAGGCCACTGCGCCACTGACCTCACATAAGACACGGAAGAACCAGCACATCTTAACGCACGGCCACATTTGCCGGTAAAAACGGTTAGGATGTCTAACCGTTTCGAAAGGAGACGCGGCAACGGTCCTGTCAGTTTAAACCACTGATCCTGCCATCAGGACTTCTGAGCCCGCTTAAAAACAAGGATTTCCTTCGGCTTGCAACATTACCATTTATTGCTGCCGGCGTCCAATCAATAAAAATCGAACACCACTAACATCTGACCGCAGTTCTCGCTTTCAGACTTGCAAAAATCAAATTATCACAGAGTACAAAACCATTACTTTGGGCTGTAGAAATAAACCAAAAAACGCATCCGTTGAAGCCCACCTGATCACGACGCATCACAAGCCTATACTTGTCCTTGTCTGGGTCGTGCAGAATCCGCACCTCGCCAACTCCTCGTGTCTTCCATGTCGCACTCGGCTTATCGTAGCGATAAAGGCGTGCACGATCGGCGAACAAATGCTGTTCGTGTTCCTCCCCAGTCTGGTGGTCCACCAAGTCCGGCAACCTTTCCAAAACCGGTTTAAAGTCTACTTTGGGTTCATAGGCCTCGGGAAATTGGTCATCATCAGTACGCGACTTGGCAAGGGATTGGGATATCTGAGGCGATCCGGATGTTTGCGACTTGGAAGTGAATAAATTCGGGGAGTCTGATTTCCACATAGAAAGAGTTGATTGACCGAATCCGACCACAGAAGTGCTACTGAGCTGTAAAAAGAACGAGTCACCAGGAACAATGAAGAGCAGCGTTGTGGAAACTTAGCGCGAAAAATTAAACGCAGAATCCTTTTTTATCAACTGACCAACCACGATAAAATATGGATTAGATGCTGTTAAGGTGTCCGAACACATTTCAGATAGTCGTGATCGCTACATCCTTGCCTCTAAATTACACGAGTTTAAGAACGGTTTGCTGACGAGTATAGGTAACAAAGTAGGCAGTAGATGAAAAATAACCGATTAAATGATAATGGGAGAACAGTTGAACAAAACACAGTAAGACCGTAACGTGGCCGGTAAAGTAAGAGAGCGAACGAGCAGCGGTTGGAATGTCAACACCTCAGATAGATGAAGGCATGCAGTACAGTTCCGCAAACGACCAGCACAAACATTAAAGAGGTTCATCAGAACAGAAAGATGGCATCCAGCGATTTTAGCGAAACACGCCGAAATTGTTAAAACAGCTGCTGTTGCGGCAATTTCAAACTGGTTGATCCGCCACCCGAAATTCTACATCATCGTTTGCTAAACAACTCAAGACAGTTGAAACAATCCATCAGGTTGCCGAAGCTTTGATAACATAATACCCGGGGTAATTATGTGAGGGTCACTAATCTCTGTTTCTATTTGTTTGATACATATACTCCGCACGCTGTATGTTTGTGACTTTGTGTTAACATCCCGCTACATGTCTTCCTTCTGTTCTGATGGAACTCAATCTTTCGGGTATAAAAACACAGACTGTGAGCAAACGAAGAGATAATGCCGGGGTACAAGGTGGTATACTTGCACGTGCAAGTGAAAAAAAATGTGCCATATATTTAATGATAAACAGGATGTAGACAGCACTACAGAGTCGTCATACAAATAGGGTTATCACGACAAACCACTAGGAAACGCAACCTACTGAAATACTTAGTCACTCCTACACTAGTCCGTTATTTGGACGCGGTATTAAGGCTTGTGCATTGCACCTATACGGGGGGGGGGCGCCGTGCTAACTAGGACTTCAATCATACTAGGTCCAACCATGAGAGACAGGCTAGAACGAAGCGGTCAAACAAAGAGCAAATGCAATCGCGGAGTTGCATGTAACATCGCTGACTGTGTGGGAGTGCTTAAAAAGTGGAACACGATCCGATGAGCATGCAGCAGAATTAGCTTTACTATTGTAGCACTGCCGTCTTCCGAATAAGAGAAGAGGCTAGAAAAGACGTCTTCAAAAAGAGCACTCCGACCGCCCAACAGTAAACAGTTACTGCCGATGTCCTAGTCAATACAGTCGAAAAACTTCCAGCGTGATTAAAAACTTGTAGCTCTCAATGCATCCACGGCGCGCAACAGTAACGAGAAACAGACGGTACCATCTCATTCACAGCGCCCTCGTACTACGCAAGCTTCTCACTGTCACGAGTCGCCTTTAAGTAGTGCTCCTTTGGTGGGTTCTCCCAAGAAAATCCTACTTTAAGCTATCTCGCAGACTTCTGAGTAGAAGACTTGCAATAAGATCCTTCTTTTGTTGCATAAACGACCGGGAAGTATTGGTCGGAAGTATCATTCTCCCAACAGGGACACTATTCAGCCATTACCATCTCACGTCAAATGGGATGACCGGTTGGGCGACGGAACCATGCTCCAGTGCGTACTTCGAAAAGGTTGGAATACGCGACCAATGGGTCAAATTGTGTAGCCTGCAATGGTCGGGTGGCGAGATTCACGTGCCCGCTGGGCGCTCACTGAATCGGACACTACTGAGGCTACCAACAGCTGGGCAAAACCGAACGGTGGACAAGTGGTGACATTATTGCGAAATAAGAAAACCGTTTATTCCGTTAAATGAAATTGGTAGGTGTAGCCTTCCCAAGTTGAAGGGATCTCGTGTTCACTTTAAGCACCAAGTAGAAACGTCATCTGAGATCGTAAAGTGCAGTAGCCAACGGCGTGCCTGCATTTACAAAATTTCTGGTTGTTCTGTTTAGGCTGGTTTGGTCCATTTTTATCCAAGTTTGGAAACTTCACATCTCGGATGTTTCACGTCACTGCTATGGTGAGTTGCGGATCGAGCTACAGTACCTTCTAGTCAGGCTCATAGCTGTTATGACTGGAAAAAGTGAAACATCAGTGGTCGACATTGATGCCTAACGGTTATCGGCAAATAGTTAATCAAAAACGAGTCCTAGTTTATACGTAAAACAGACGCCCGGAATGTTACTCGACATCTAACAAAAGTGGTATGTCTAAATTCAAAATTTCAACGTTTAGATGTCCACACCTACAATTAAAATGAGAGTGAAAGTAAGGCAGTATCTGCAAGACAGTTTCCTCGCGGCTTACACTACTATGATTCAATAACTGATAAATGCAACGACTATTATAGTAACAAATAATCTAAGTTCAAATAAGTATGACGAGTACAAACCAGTCATGCATTTTATAGTTCACTGAACACAAAACTAAGTGAAACGATTAACAATGTGCACCTTTATAAAAAAAACCCGCTGTCAATCATGAATCAAAATCACCTTCTCTGATGCCGTTGAACTGGGTAGATTCTTTGATGGCGTAGTATGAGCTGGCGAGAAGTTGGACGAAACAATAAACGGTGATTTGGGAGAAGTTTTCGGGTTCTCACATATGGATGTCGGTAAGAAGCCGCTGTTCATAACAGTGTTGCTCCTAGCAGTCGATTGACCTGCGGCGGTCGTATTATGTTGACTAAACGGAAAGTGTGTTCCGGTGTCGGTGAACGGGAGAGTAAGTGCAACAGAAACGTTTGGAAACGCCAGTTGATGACCATAATTATATGGCCATTTTTCTGACGAAGGTGCGCTGTCAGACGGTCGAGAATGATGGGCCAAATCACGAGACGGCGATGATGTTGACAAATGACTCCAACCTGCAGTGACGTAATCAAAATCGAAAAAAGTTAACAGTGCGCGAACAAGCCGAATGGATAACCTAAACAAAAATAATCGCGTTGCTTGAATAGGCTGTCTAGTTTTCACAGTAACTGGTGTCAGGCTCCTTGGGATAGAAATTAACAGATACATGGAAACAGTGAAAACTAACATCGGCAAACAAATAGCACACAAATGCGAAAATGTGAGGAGAAAGAAGTCAGAATAAAGATGAACTCGGAAGCAACACTATAATAAGGACAGTTAGAGAGATAAAGTTGATCGTAGCAACACTGTGCCAGTCAGTCCCATCTTTTACAACTCAGCCCCAGAGCTCCCTCGTCCCTTCCTTAGACCTAGAGTACGAGTTAATATAGGTGACTTCAATATTCGCACACTAAAACATATCGGTCAGCGGGCTGCTCTCGCACGAACGTCAGACTCTTTAAATGTTGATGTCTGCTGTATCTCGGAGACCAGAATCCAGGACAGTAGTCAATGTGTGGAACGAACAGCACCCGCATTGTCTACCCGATACTGGTTGTACACTTCGGGTGGTACCACGGCCGCCGTTACCGCTCAGGTTGGAGTTGGTGTAGTCCTCCGTACGACGGTCTCAGCTGCATTAGTAGATTGGATTCCTGTCAACAGTAGACTGTGCTGTCCGCCTGACAGGTTCTGTTAAGGGCAGTTGAAGACACAATACTTCCAGAAATCTTTTCATTGTGTCTGTTCACACTCCTACTGACTGTAGTGACGTCGGCGTCAAGGACGCGTTTTACTCGGATCTGGCCGCTCTACTTCGGTCGACACGTGGCTTTGATATAGGCATTTTATCCGTAGATATGGACGCTCAGGTCGGCCACCTTGGTGAGGCCGGATCTTATCTAGGCGGCAGGTTTGGGATAGCATCACATCGCCCAGATAACGGCAGGCGATTGTTGCGGCTGTGCGCTGGGCGCAAGCTGTTTTTAGCTTGCACTAGTTTTAAGCATCGTGCACGTCACTGTTATACTTGTCGTTTGCCTTCGAATCAGGCCTGGTCTCATATCGACCATATAGTTAGTTATTTAGTTATAGATGACGGGGTTCCATTCAAGATGTTCGATCTTGTTGCACCAAGTACGTTGTCGTTTTGTTCTTACTTTTGCTAGGCAACGACCCCACCGATAGCAACGACTGGCTTTGCCATCCGTAAAGCATAAGTACCACACCAGCTTAGAAAGCTGCCCTAGTAGTTCTCACTCCGAAGATCCTAACAGTTGCTGGACTCAAATCTCACAGGCCATTCGGGAAGTGGGTACTGTAGCATGCGGCACGGAGATCCATGGGTTGAACAGACATTGGATCTCGGAGAAATCGCTGGAGTTGTTAAAAGCCAAACGGAACACTCCCGTTGGCAGTTCGTATAATAAGACTAGGAGAGATGTCCGCATAAAACCGAAACGTGGTCTAAAAGATGATCGCGGGGCTTGGTTAGTGGAAAAAGTCAACGGAATCGAAACCGTTTTTGCCTCAGGGAACACCGGTAAACTCTTTAAGCTGATCCGCGTCACTGATCCCAAGCGACCGTCTGCCAATGGAGGTATTAGCGAGACAGACGGCACACTCATCCATAACAAGTCCACAAGATTAGGGTGGTTGGTGAAACACATTGAGGGTCAGTTCAGCCGGCTTCCTGTTTCTACTGTGCTGCCGCCACAAACTGGTAATGTAGCACCGTGGTCAGTAGATTTGGAACCACCCACAAAGACTGAGGTCCGCAATTGCATCCGGCTCTCAAACGTGATAGGGCTGCTAGTCCGGATGATCTCGTACCGGCATTTTTCAAATAAGGTGGGGAGATGTTATCGGGGGCCCTGACTCAGTCGTCTCAACCTTTGTGGACGACGGAGACAATCCCTCTGTGCTGGGAGTTACGCGATAATCGTTCCTATATTCAAGAAATGTATCAGAGGCTCTTGCGAAAACCACTGGAGAATTAGTTTGACCCCAGTTATTACTAGGGTTCCGGAATCCATCACACTTCGTCGACTCACTGCAATTCGGGAAGTAAACATTAGGGAAGAACAGGTAGGGTTTCGTCCTGGGCGGGGATGTAGATATCACATTTTTACTCTTCACCAAATTCTGGAGCAGCGTCATGTATATCGTCGGCCAACAATTGTTGTATTTCTCGACTATCAAGGTGCGTTTGATTCAGTGGATCGATCTACACTTTCAGAGTCGTTTAAACGCAGGGGTGTATCGAACAAGTACGTGAACATACTGTCGGCGCTTTATTCGCATACTTCAGCTCAGGTTAGGGTTCACGGTGAACTATCTAACAGCCTCATCATCAGGAGCGAGGTGTGTCAAGGCTGTCCACTTTCACATTTTTCGTTTAATTCCGTCAAAGACGAAATAACGGAAGATTGTCTTCGGCACTCGCAAGATATCGGCGTGAACCTCCTACCTGGTGAAAGACTGGCTGATCTTGATTATGTTGACAACAAGGTGTTGCTGTTGGACAACTTTCGTGCAGCACAAACAATGCTGGACGCTGTTTCGTACTCCGCTAAGTACTTCGGGATGTGCTTTTCAGCCTCAACGTGCAAAGTGCTTCTGCAAAACCGCTGTGATTGCGTAAATTTGATGTTGGATAATGAGTTTATGGTGGTTACTGACAGATTTGTGTACGTGAAAAGCTACACCAGCGATGGTGGAGGTGCGGTGAATGAAATAGCAGGGCGTATCACTAAAGCCAGAGTAATATCTGCCAATCTGGGGGCACCTCTGATTAAAAAGAGGTACCCCTCTGAGGCTCGAGGATCACGTATGTTAGGCGTCAGTGAGGTCTATGTTACTTTACGGCATCGAAACAGTCGCTCAAGGTAGACGTGAACCGTCTTCAGGTACTTGACCACTGATGCCTGTGTTCAGTCGCCCGCATCGGGTGACACCAACGAGTGAGCAACAAAGGAGTTAGGAAGCGAGTATTTGGTAGTGATTGTCAAGTGAATTCTTCTGTTCAATCCTTACACTGGCATAGACTTAGATGTCTAGGCCATAAATGTACTAAAGAGGTTAGCCAGTCGCCTGCCACGCCGAACACCCCCTGTCGATGCTGCGTCCGACCGGCTCAAAATGAGAGATGGACAGATGATGATCTAGCGGGAAGAAATGAAGTTGATTATCTAAGAGTTGGCCACTGTAGGTCGGACTCGTCTCTGCAGTTAAGATCTTCGCTGGAGACCTTATGTTACATGGCGGTCGACTGGGATCAGTGACGTGGACATTGTCGTTGTTCGGCCAAGTTGTCTGCGCACTTAATGACGCGACGCAGTAGATGTCTCAAGTAAACACTCTTGTCGATGTCGCCATACTTCCAACTGTGGGTTGTTTGTTTGTTTGGAAGATGCCGACACTTTGGTGTTGCACGTTCGAGTACACACACAGCTGTTTAATAGTTGCCTCCCTTTCATCTACTTCTGTGTCTATGGCTTGCATTTCCTTCAACTGCATGAGAGCTGAGCATCCGCAAGAACCACTGGTATATTGTTGTATTTGACGATGATGACAACGATAGTGATTATGCCAGTTATTTACACCGTAGAAGGCAGATACTCTCGGTGCCGCCGAATTCGTTGGCAATGACTTAACACTCTCAATAAAGTCTAATCATCTACGTCTGTGGACGTTCAGGGTTTGAGTAAATGAACATGCATGGTTCGCACGCTCTGTCTTTTAACCTTCACCCAACCCATCCTGGTATACTGACTGGTGTATGCGGTATAGTGCAAATATCGACAAGTAAAAACATCAATACATTCAATAACCTCTACCTCCGGTGAGCACGTCTCATAGCGTTCAACGCCAGAGATGATCCAAGATGGCAAATGCTGCTCTAACCTCGGAAGTGCTGATTCAAAATTAATTTCGGACAGCCCATCATCAGCAGAGGCTGAAAAATGAGAGTAGATACTTGAGTGTTCCGTTTTGGACGGTTTATGCAAGTACTGCACAGGTTGGCTACCACGTAAAAATTACTGAAAGACTCAACCTAGAGGTAAAAGAAAATGGCAGCATACCGTACACTAAAAATGTTGAACAGCCAGCAGTTGATAGAAAGATACAGAACCAAAAAGTGTGGTAGTTGTTCTGTGAATTAAAGTGTATTACCTGGTGGAATGGCGGTGGAGTCCGGAAATAGGGCATTCGACTGACGTGAAAGCAACCCCATCAGATCGTGGTTAAACGTCGTTAAATCGCTAGCACAAACCCTACTGCCTATCGCAGATGAACTTAAGGGTGCGGTAACAATAGCAGCTGAACCCCCTCCATGTATTAACTGGCCCGATGATGAAGCCAACTGGCCACCGAGAGTGTTCTGAAAAGGTACAGTCCATGAGTTTGGAACAGACTGTGCAGGTAAGGGTCCGAAGTTTGGCAACTGGGTCGGCGTCAACGGAATATTTGGTCCGTAGAATTGCATTAATGGAGGAGAATAGGGAAGTTTGGAAAAATGAGCGTTCACTGCTGCAATAGCAGCAGAAGCCATTCCCTCTGGTAACCAACGTCGCAATTCACTGACAGTTAAGCTTAGTTCATGAATGGGTATTTGGAGTAGATTGATCGTATGAGCAAAGCTTTCCGGCAACGGATTTGGTTGCACTGTCTCCTTATCCATCTTTTGCTGGCATTCCACAAATTTGTTCATAGTCTCAGTTAACTGTCTGCTCGTTTCACTGAGTTGTTTGGATAATTGTTCGTTGAGCTGTCGACTACGAGACAACTCCGTTTTCGTCTCAGCCAGCTGGCAAGATAGTCCGTTAACTAGTGATTGCCAGTTGTTCATTAAACTCGCCATTAGGAGATCCTGAAAACAAATGAAAACGAAGAGGAATTACCAAGCCAGAATATATAGTATGCCTCTGAGAATACGAAGAACACATTCACGCTTAAAAAGACGTTCCCGCGGATGAGCAGGAATGTGACTAAGCCATTTATGGTAAATAAACAGAAACATGGGTACAGAAGTAAAGTCGAGTGCGAGTTTGAAACATGAAAGCAAAATTTCCTCAAATAGCAAGCCAGTTGAAACGTACAGCCGGTGAATAAGTGAGGATGTATGTACCTGTAACTGGCCTAACAGAGCGAACTGGGTACTAGCATGTTCCCTTGAAAGATCACCACCCAGGTAGGTACTTGAGTGAACCGCAGGTGTGTTCTGTGGAACTTCGGAGACAGCGGCACCACGCCCAAAGCTTCGAAACCCTAATGTACCAGTAACGTAGCGAGGGTTACCAAGTGGTGTTGATCCACACAATGAACCCGGGTCATCCGCTACAGGCTCATTCACGTTGACAAATGAAGAATTGAAATTATTTTGCAAAAATTCTTGGGAGAACGAACTGTTGTTCATGTTTGGTTGTGCACTAAACGATGTGGCTTCTTCGTCACTCTGGGATGAATTCTGGTCAACATCGATCGGAGTGCACTGAGGAAAACAAGAATACAGAAACACTTAATACTAACGAACAAGTAACACAGCAACGAGACGCATTACCGAAAACCCTGTTTAATAAACTATATAACGGAACAATTCATTTCACCATAAACGAACAAACTGGTGTCCTTTGCATCCTTTAAGGCGTATAGTGACTTAGTGAGAAGTACTGGGTAAACCCATCGTAGTTATTTTGACCGGTTTCGTCAGCTTTTAGGTTACTAAACGTCTGCTGTCATGTTGACCGGATGCCAACCAAGCTGCTTACATGTAAACCAAATAAGGTCCAGATTTGTGAAAGTAGGAATGAGTCAGTGGCTGTTCGGAACACGTACGGAGCTTGACGAGGGAAATTAGTAACCGGGAGGTCCCAAAAACAAGAATAACAATGGTAACCATTCCAGTCACCTGAATCAACTCAACAGCTACCTCGTATACGAACATATACACAAATGTTTCTCTAAGAAAGAGTGTGTTTCTAAAGAGACCACCCGTTCGGTCTTGTGGAGCTTCTATGCGAACCTACAACTCTACACAGACCACTAATACTCCGTAGAGATCCTCCATGGCGTTTATCGCACCAATTTTTAGGTCGTGATACCTACGCGAGACAGGTGGCCCGAAAGCCCGAGTTGTCCCACGTCACTACTAACATTGATTTATCGATCTATTGAAAAAAATGACACCCCCATCACTGGTATGTCGCAAACCACAGCGCACTAGTGGACTACGAGCATCCATCGACCTACATTCTAATAAATTGCGATGAGATGAAAGAAACTGCGATTAGCGCTTCCGCATTGCTAATCAAAAGAACAAATTAGGTGGAGGGGCTTAAATAATGGAGAAAAGACCAAGCAATCTACTTACCAAATCGGATGTGGTACAGCCTCGCCCTAAAAAGCTACGCGCACGTTGTATATCATTCAAGGGATCAACAATTGTTGAGTTGTTCAAACTCCCGTCGACATCGTCCATGTCACTCATATCTTTGATGACCTGACTAGTTTCCGCGTAACGGACCATTAGGTTACCACAGAGACGGTAAACCTTACGAGGTAGGTCCAGACCATCCCGTTCCAACAGACGAATCAACAGACGTAGCAAGGCTTTTTGCTCGTTTGAGAAACATTTGCTCTCAACGAAACGTTCGTCCAGTTGTGACAACAAGTGACGTACGCCAAAGTTGCACCAAACTCGTATAATAGACCGTGGAGACTCCGCTCTCGGACACCGCACTCCTAACCACCAGTCGTAGATAGACGGCAGTGCGAACAGGGCGTGATAAGCCATCTGCGAATCGAGGCTGCTCATGGAGGACATACTGTGTCGAGGTGAATGTGGGCTAAAAGTGGAGTACACGGAAGTAGACATTCGAAGATAAACGTGGTAGCGCTAAAAGCAGATAAACAACGTACAGCGGTGCTACCCGAACATTTGCCAGGATGAACAATTAACGGTACTGTCAACAATGCTCAACATTAAAACTTATAAGGTTAGTTCTTTACAGTGAAGTAACCTGGAATGACTATGAACGACGGGAAAAATGACGGCAAATACCCTCAAATAGTACAGGAGTAAACACGTGCCAGACGAGTAAATGAGGCATTCATTCATTCATCCATTCATTAATAACGGTATTGAGTCTGGTAACAAGGTACTGTGGCTTGAACCGCCACTCTCCCCAACAGTGACGTGAAATGTCCTAGAAGAAAACGTCACCGAAAAGGTTAAGACCGGTTTCAAGAAGTGTAAACGCAAGAACTGGAAATGGTATGAACACGGGTACATCATCGATTGTGGCACATTACCATCTCGGACTGCACCTCTAGGCAGCGATTCGAGTGATCCAGAGGACAACAGACGGTCGGGTGACACCTTACTTTATTCAATGGGACCGTCAGGGGCTGCATATTTCATGATCACGTTACCGTTTGACCACCTACCTACAATCTCAATAGTACGAACGTAAGCGCGATGATGCGTTTAAATCTGTCCAAACGGTAAATTCACTCAGTTCGAACTGTTAGGCATAAAGGCATGTACTTTGTGAAATGTCAACTGCGTTCAGTACAGTTATTGCAAAGAGAAAAATGGATGGCAGCGAAAACTACGCATACCTAGAATATTGCCATTTATCCGTAAAAATACCCATTGCTCCTGCACAAGTGGGCAGTGTGCGACTCTGAAACTTAGATATGGAACGTGGAGGCGGTGGTACTCCGAAAGTCTGGTATTGTAAGGCTGCCTGCCAGTAACCAGAAGCCCAATCTGCAATCTGGCGTCTACGTTCATGTGAGGTTTCCCGAAAAGCAACAAGAGTGAGCGAATGCGCAATACGAAATAGCAACGGAACGGACAGGAGACCCGAGTGTTTGCCGAAACAACGTGCCGATCGTGCCTCCAGCCGAAGTTGGGTCAAACCGCATGGTAGAATACCCGGAGGCCGAGAAGGTCCTGATGCTCTGCTAGAGAAAAACGAAGGAATGATAATAAAAGCCAAGTCAGTTATTTGCCCTCTGCTTCGCAGGTATGTAAAACGAGGTTGTCCTTTGGAGATGAATAACACGAAAGCTTGGAATAACAGTAGTAGGTTCAAGATTCATGTGTCTGAGCGAATGAACAGTTTTCGCAATCTTAGTCTACAGGGAAAAAACGCTGATGTTCAGGTTGGGAAGTTAATTGCTCAAGGTACGGAAGGCCTAAGTACAACGACGAAAGAAGCCAATGCTGTCAGGCAACACATAGCAAGGTAGCCATGTGATTAAATAAACAATTAAACAGACAAACGATAGCCTGAGCCAAAACGATAGTGATGGCCAATAAAGCAAGCAAATCAGATGAACCAAATAACTACAAATATGAATGCGTACATCTGTGCGAAAACTCAAACAGTATATTTGGAAGCTAGTGCATAATAAACATCAAGCACAAACTCACTCAGTACCGATACGCAGCACACACTGTACGGCGGCTTCCCACCATTGTGTTTGAGTCTCACTTGGGAGAGACGTTTTTGAAATCAAGCAAAGTGGTAAGGTGAGCCAATCCAGTCCAAAACCGACATGAGTGGCACTGAGTGCAGAGTGGGCATGAGCGGAATTGGTGGACAGACTGCGAACAGCAACGTGTACCAAAGAGGCCAAGAGGAAGCACCCCATATCCATCTGACATAGGTCACTCATAGAAATGCAATTCAAATTTTGGAAGTCACCGGAGCTGAATGGTAACGGCTTGGCAGTCACATCAAGATTCGGAAAAGCCGTGGACACAACTAAACAGAGGAAGTTGCAGAGCGCACACTTAGGTTCAATGACAGTGACTACACAGTAAATCATGTACTATGTATATATGTATGTGGGCTTCGCCTGGATTTGAACCACCGACAGAAACAGCATGCCAAAGGTCGCTGGTCCAAACACAACCGGAGCGATGATTTTTAAAAATTTCGTCCCTTCTAACTCATTAAATCTGCCAACCCACACATTGGTGATACCATAAGTTTATTAGTGGTCCCTACTGTACATTACTACTCTAGAAAGTTGCGTCATACAGCGGCTAGTTACCAAACAAAACTTAATTTTCAACGTTTTGGTTCAGCTTAGCAGCACTTCTCGAATCCATAAGACAGGGCTGTAGACTGTAAACAAGTTGTTGAGATAATGTCACAATTAACCCAAAAATGTTCTTTTCTCTTTACCACTGTATGAGCCTCCGCTTGAGCATTATAAATACGGTGGAGTCTTCCAGTGTATTTGAACACATTTTGGTTGAGATCAAATATACTCTTGGCTGAAGGTTCCCTGTCTTCCTGTCTTCTTCATTTGCAGTAGTTCGTGCGTCGTCGTATAGTCCGTGATAACGCAGATCGTCAGTGCAACCGTCGTAGCTAAGCCGGGTTATCGTGAACGCTGGGCGTTAGTGATTTTGCATCAATTGTCAAATCCACGCGGTTCATAGCAGCTTTGGCGACGGGGTTTTCGGATTCATGGCCACATCATATCCTCCGATCCAGAATTGAAGCAAATGATGCAGGCGCAAATACGATTGATGGAGCTCGTCACTACACGGGTTGCCACAATGGGGTCATCTACGCCTTCCGTTGATCCGCCGCCCGTGGATCACATGGCCAGCAATACCCACGAGTTCCTGTATGACCCTGATGCCGGTGTATCATTCGAGTCGTGGTACAAGCGGTACGAAGATGCTTTCACAGTCGAGTTGGCCAATCGAGACGACGAGACCAAGGTGCGCCTGCTTCTCCGGAAACTTGGTCCGGCAAGCACGTCCGTTATTCCAACTACATTCTCCCTGCTGAGCCACGAACGCTAAGCTTCGCGGACACCGTGGAAAAACTGAAGGAGATATTCGGGGATACCTGTTCTCTATTCAACGCCAGGTTTCAATGTCTCCAACTGGTCAAACGTGACAATGACGATTTTGTCACATACGCTGGTTTGGTCAATCGTAAATGCGGTCGGTTCAAACTCGGTTCACTCACTGAAGACCAATTCCGCTGCCTGGTATTCATCTGTGGTCTCCAAGCTCCCAGCTACGCTGATCTTCGAACGCGGCTCTTGACCATGATCGATCAGCAACCCGAGACAAAACTGGAGAAGATGGTCAACGAATGCGGTCGACTGATCAACCTGAAACGTGACTCCGTGACGATCCAGGACCCGGACCGAGCCCCTCGTTCGTTGCACATGGTTTCCAAGCCAGCCTCCTTCTGCTTGTCGTTACTGTGGTGCGTGGCACTTCCACAGGTTCTGCACCTTCCGGCAACATCGCTGCCAGAAATGCCACATGGTCAAGCACAAAGAGGGGTTCTGCCCGAAACGATTGGCGGCCCGGGGCAAGCCTACCTCGGTCCCAAGATTCAAGCACCATGGCAAACCGGTAGGCAGATCATCCAGTCTGCTGGCCACTTTCAAAGTCAATGTCGCGGAGAATCACAAGTTCGTGTCGGTCCACATCAACGGTTGTCTGGTTCGTCTACAACTGGACACAGCCTCCGACATCACGATCCCCTGGGCTCTCTGGTGAAAACTGGGCAGCCCTCCTGTCCATCGATCATCCCAAACCGCCACCAGTGCTTGTCGTGGTACCGTGCAGCTGACTGGCCAGCTGCAGTTTGGTATCATTCCGGGCAACAACGATCAACGGGACGTGTTACGTTTCCGACTCTGACCTGAATCTCTTGGGTCTTGACTAGATCGAGCAACTTGGCCTCCTGGATCGTCCCATCCGGTTAATCTGTAACCACGTGCGGTCCGTTGACACGCATGGCGATCTGTCCGAACATATCAATCACCAGTTCGCTCCGGTGTTCCAAAATGGTCTTGGTCTGCACCCGCACTCGGGCCACATTGCACCTTCGTCAGGGAAGCCAACCGGTCTTCCGACCCAAACGGCCGGTACTATATGCAGCCCTTCCTCTGCTCGATCAGGAGCTGCAACGTTTAGAACAACTTGGTGTTATGAACCCGGTCGCATACTCTGCATGGGCCGCACTGATTGTCGTGGTGAAGAAGTCTAATGGGTCCAACCGGATCTGTGCAGATTTCTCCACTGGGCTCAATGGGAGCTTAGAGGCGAACTGCCATCCGCTTCCCGTTCCCGAAAACCTGTTCACAATGCTTAATGGCGGTACATGCTTCGTTAAACTGGACTTGGCGGAAGCATACTTCCAAATCGAGGTCGCACCGGAATCCCGTGAACTGGTCACGATCAACACCCACAGAGGTCTCTTCCAATACATCAGGCTCCCGTTCGGCGTGAAGACGGCACCCGCCATCTTCCAGCAGATTATCGACGCCATGATCTCTGGTCTACCGAGTACAGCCGCATACCTAGATGATATTATCCTGATGGGTCGCTCAACTGAAGAACCCCACAGTCGCATCGTGGCAGTGCTCCAGCGCATCCAAGACTACGGGTTTCGACTGAAGTCCGAAAAGTGCCGGTTTTTCCTACCGTCGATGAAGTACCTGGGCTTTATCTTCGACTCTGCCGGTCGCCATCCCGACCCGGAGAACATTCGAGCCACTCAACAGATGCCAGCTCCTACTGATGTCGCAACGCTTCGGTCTTTCCTTGGACTCATCAGCTACTACAGCTCATTCCTGTCAAGTTTACATGATGTTCGGGCCCCGCTAGACCAGCTGCTACAGAAAGGAGCTGAATGGAACTGGTCGGCTGAATGCGAATCGGCTTTTGAAAAACTGAAGACGATGCTCAGTTCAGATCTCTTACTGACACACTACGATCCATCTCTCCCAATCGTTTTGGCCGCGGATGCTTCCAACTACGGGGTTGGGGCAGTTGTTTCGCATATCTTCCCTGACGGTTCTGAAAAGGCGATCGCTCATGCTTCCCGTACACTGAGTCCTGCGGAAAAGAACTATGGACAAATCGAGAAGGAAGTCCTGGCTATCACCTTTGCGGTGAAGAAGTTTCACGAGTTTTTCTATGGTCGGCATTTCTCACTGCTCACCGACCACAAGCCACTGTTGTCCGTGTTTGGCTCGAAGAAAGGGATCCCGGTCTATTCCGCCAACCGACTGCAACGATGGACAACGATACTACTGGGGTACGAATTTTCGATTGACTATCGACGCACGGTCAAGCCGATGGTCTGTCACGCCTCATCAGTAATCACCAGGTTCCAGAGGACGATACAGTGATTGCATCCTTGTCATTCGAGAACGATGTACGCCGCCAGCTCAACGATGCTATCCGCGGAATTCCAGTCACCGCCGATGACATTCGAAACGCAACCGCAGAGGACCCGGCCATCGTACGAGTCATGGAATACGTTCGATCTCGTTGGCCTAACGTTCCATTGTTCGGAGAAATCCATCAACTATTCCTTCGACGTGAGTCCTTGACCGTAGTAGACTCTTGCCTCATGTTCGCCGATCGGGTCGTGGTTCCTCTCTCTCTCCGACGAGCTGTTCTCCATCAGTTTCATTCCGGTCATCCGGGGACAAGCCGAATGAAAGCGATTGCACGCAGGTTTGCGTACCGGCCCGGCATGGACGACCACATCTTGGAGTCGGTCAGACGTTGCTCGAAATGCCAACAGGCCGCTAAGCTTCCAAAGAAGCAGGATCCAGCCCCTTGGGATCTTCCGAAAGGTCCTTGGTCGCGCATCCATCTCGACTTCTTTGGACCTATCAATGAAGTGATGTACCTCGTCCTGGTGGACGCGTATTCGAAGTGGCCGGGAATCGTCCCAGTTCGTTCGGCTATATCTTCAACCACAATCGCAGCGCTACGGAAGATATTCAGTCAGCATGGTTTCCCTGATATACTCGTGTCGGACAATGGGTCACAATTCTCGTCCGCACAGTTTCGCGATTTCTGCAGCCGCTCCAATTTCCAACATGTGTTCTCGCCGCCGTATCACCCACAATCCAACGGTCAGGCCGAAAGGTTCGTCGATACTCTGAAAAGAGCACTTCTCAAATCGAGTGGGGAGGGGACGATGGATGAGATTCTGCAAACCTTTCTGCTGGTTCGTCGGTCTACACCAAACCCAGCAGCTCCTGATGGTCGCTCGCCGTGGGTCGCAAACTGCGTACAGTTCATCAGGCCCTCACTCCGACAGACACGCTGCCGCATCAGCCAGGCCAGACGGAAGCTCACACTGAGTTCTCTACCGGTTCACCAGTGTACGCGCGTGATTACCGTCCTACACACGAGGAGTGGATAGATGGAGCAGTGAAGGCTCGCAGAAGAAAGGTACTCCTCGAAGTCTCGGTTGGCAACTCCACCTGGATTCGCCATCGAAATCAGCTTCGACCCCGGCATCCAGATGCATCAATGCGTGGAACACAACAGTCGCTTCCGCTGGACGTTCTACTGGACACGTTCACAATCGTCACGGTCGTCAGATCTCCAATTCCTATGACAGACCTGTGCGCTGACGACAGACTGCTTCGGAGACGATGGACAGACCGAGTGGGACATCCAGTCCGTCCACTACAAGTGAATCCCATGGCCAAGCGGTATGGATGATAAGGCTCAAAAGGGAGGTGATGGGACAACGCCACAATTAACCCAAAAATGTTCTTTCCTCTTTACCACTGTATGAGCCTCCACACTGTATGAGCCTCCGCTTGAGCATTATAAATACGGTGGAATCTTCCAGTGTATTTGAACACATTTTGGTTGAGATCAAATATACTCTTGGCTGAAGGTTCCCTGTCTTCCTGTCTTCTTCATTTGCAGTAGTTCGTGCGTCGTCGTATAGTCCGTGATAACGCAGATCGTCAGTGCAACCGTCGTAGCTAAGCCGGGTTATCGTGAACGCTGGGCGTTAGTGATTTTGCATCAATTGTCAAATCCACGCGGTTCTTAACCCAAGTAATGATGTCCATCGATCCCAAATACTTCAGGCCGGCATCGCCCAACCTGTTGAGATGGGAGCTCACCATCTAGCCAATTGAGAACACGTACGACATTTACCTTCAGATTACCCGCACACGCGTAAACAGAAAGATATTTGGTGCTAACACCACTAGAGCGTGAAGACCAAGTGTGCTATAAACACCTATAAACTGTTAGATGTGACGTGGAAATTCTTACACATCCTATTCGAATTTGGATGTGTCGTCAGTTACCAGAGCCACTGGAAACCACTAACCAGTGTTTCATACTCCATTGGCCGGCAACCGTTAGCCAGGACGAGCAGGACATCGCAACAATTCCTCAGTACATAGCAAAAGTTGAATCCAAAAAGTGGTCTTCATTTGCTTTATCCAGTTACGTACATTATAAACCATGAGACCTCCTGAACTGTAAGCAGTGTAATTCGCTTCAGCTTTCATCCATGTACGCCTAGTATGACGTTGACAGACCGCAACGAAGAAGGGTTATGATGATCCGCCTTTACTCATTCTTTGGAAAGAAAGAAAATAAGACAGACGTGATGTAGTCGAAATAATTAAGTGAGCGATGGGGTCACAGTAAGGTGTGATAAGTCTAAACCTATCTATTCATGTACGATATTTAGGGACCGCAACAGTGCAGAAATGGTCGGCGTGGGCTTTAGCAGATGCGCGCATTTTATTACAGGGTAAGGATGCACAACAGTAAAATCCAAATAATACAGAAAACAGTGTACTTGCATTGCGACAGGCGGGATATGAGAACACACTCAGAAACCATCATCATCATCACCATAGACAGCAATACATCAGTATGAGTCACTGACGCTTAACTACCATACAACCATGGAGAAGAAAAAGCAAACCCTGTATAGGCGGAGGGAGAATAAACAAGGGGACAAGAATGGACCTAAATACTAAAAATAGCTACGTCGATATTCAAACATTTTATATCGAGGTGCCTACAACTTGCAAACAAACAAGCTGTAAGTGGAAGCAAGCTGCCAACAGCAAGACGGCCATCTTACGGCTTTCACAGCCCGGCATCATTGAGTGCATTCACCTTACAGACAAATGTCGCAAGCAACGACAACGTTCTCGTCCGACAGTTCGACTGGCCACCACCGATTCATTTAAGGTCTCCAGCCACCGACTGCCTGTGTCGCGAAGACCTTAAGTGCAGAGACGAGTCCGACCTACAGTGGCCAACTCTTAGATAATCAACTTCATTTCTTCCCGCTAGATCATCATCTGTCCATCTCTCATTTTGAGCCGGTCGGACGCAGCATCGACAGGGGGTGTTCGGCGTGGCAGGCGACTGGCTAACCTCTTTAGTACATTTATGGCCTAGACATCTAAGTCTATGCCAGTGTAAGGATTGAACAGAAGAATTCACTTGACAATCACTTCCAAATACTCGCTTCCTAACTCCTTTGTTGCTCACTCGTTGGTGTCACCCGATGCGGGCGACTGAACACAGGCATCAGTGGTCAAGTACCTGAAGACGGTTCACGTCTACCTTGAGCGACTGTTTCGATGCCGTAAAGTAACATAGACCTCACTGACGCCTAACATACGTGATCCTCGAGCCTCAGAGGGGTACCTCTTTTTAATCAGAGGTGCCCCCAGATTGGCAGATATTACTCTGGCTTTAGTGATACGCCCTGCTATTTCATTCACCGCACCTCCACCATCGCTGGTGTAGCTTTTCACGTACACAAATCTGTCAGTAACCACCATAAACTCATTATCCAACATCAAATTTACGCAATCACAGCGGTTTTGCAGAAGCACTTTGCACGTTGAGGCTGAAAAGCACATCCCGAAGTACTTAGCGGAGTACGAAACAGCGTCCAGCATTGTTTGTGCTGCACGAAAGTTGTCCAACAGCAACACCTTGTTGTCAACATAATCAAGATCAGTCAGTCTTTCACCAGGTAGGAGGTTCACGCCGATATCTTGCGAGTGCCGAAGACAATCTTCCATTATTTCGTCTTTGACGGAATTAAACGAAAAATGTGAAAGTGGACAGCCTTGACACACCTCGCTCCTGATGATGAGGCTGTTAGATAGTTCACCGTGAACCCTAACCTGAGCTGAAGTATGCGAATAAAGCGCCGACAGTATGTTCACGTACTTGTTCGATACACCCCTGCGTTTAAACGACTCTGAAAGTGTAGATCGATCCACTGAATCAAACGCACCTTGATAGTCGAGAAATACAACAATTGTTGGCCGACGATATACATGACGCTGCTCCAGAATTTGGTGAAGAGTAAAAATGTGATATCTACATCCCCGCCCAGGACGAAACCCTACCTGTTCTTCCCTAATGTTTACTTCCCGAATTGCAGTGAGTCGACGAAGTGTGATGGATTCCGGAACCCTAGTAATAACTGGGGTCAAACTAATTCTCCAGTGGTTTTCGCAAGAGCCTCTGATACATTTCTTGAATATAGGAACGATTATCGCGTAACTCCCAGCACAGAGGGATTGTCTCCGTCGTCCACAAAGGTTGAGACGACTGAGTCAGGGCCCCCGATAACATCTCCCCACCTTATTTGAAAAATGCCGGTACGAGATCATCCGGACTAGCAGCCCTATCACGTTTGAGAGCCGGATGCAATTGCGGACCTCAGTCTTTGTGGGTGGTTCCAAATCTACTGACCACGGTGCTACATTACCAGTTTGTGGCGGCAGCACAGTAGAAACAGGAAGCCGGCTGAACTGACCCTCAATGTGTTTCACCAACCACCCTAATCTTGTGGACTTGTTATGGATGAGTGTGCCGTCTGTCTCGCTAATACCTCCATTGGCAGACGGTCGCTTGGGATCAGTGACGCGGATCAGCTTAAAGAGTTTACCGGTGTTCCCTGAGGCAAAAACGGTTTCGATTCCGTTGACTTTTTCCACTAACCAAGCCCCGCGATCATCTTTTAGACCACGTTTCGGTTTTATGCGGACATCTCTCCTAGTCTTATTATACGAACTGCCAACGGGAGTGTTCCGTTTGGCTTTTAACAACTCCAGCGATTTCTCCGAGATCCAATGTCTGTTCAACCCATGGATCTCCGTGCCGCATGCTACAGTACCCACTTCCCGAATGGCCTGTGAGATTTGAGTCCAGCAACTGTTAGGATCTTCGGAGTGAGAACTACTAGGGCAGCTTTCTAAGCTGGTGTGGTACTTATGCTTTACGGATGGCAAAGCCAGTCGTTGCTATCGGTGGGGTCGTTGCCTAGCAAAAGTAAGAACAAAACGACAACGTACTTGGTGCAACAAGATCGAACATCTTGAATGGAACCCCGTCATCTATAATTAAATAACTAACTATATGGTCGATATGAGACCAGGCCTGATTCGAAGGCAAACGACAAGTATAACAGTGACGTGCACGATGCTTAAAACTAGTGCAAGCTAAAAACAGCTTGCGCCCAGCGCACAGCCGCAACAATCGCCTGCCGTTATCTGGGCGATGTGATGCTATCCCAAACCTGCCGCCTAGATAAGATCCGGCCTCACCAAGGTGGCCGACCTGAGCGTCCATATCTACGGATAAAATGCCTATATCAAAGCCACGTGTCGACCGAAGCAGAGCGGCCAGATCCGAGTAAAACGCGTCCTTGACGCCGACGTCACTACAGTCAGTAGGAGTGTGAACAGACACAATGAAAAGATTTCTGGAAGTATTGTGTCTTCAACTGCCCTTAACAGAACCTGTCAGGCGGACAGCACAGTCTACTGTTGACAGGAATCCAATCTACTAANGCTGTATGCAGCAGATAGGGCGACCCGGTTTATACTGCGAGACGGCCGATTCCATGTGGAGTTACTGGTGTTGTGATTATTCATGGTTGTATGTGGGCCCAGATACTGCTAGGACGTCCAGACCTAGACAGAAGAACGATTAGGGTTCTCAACCAAAGCCTTTGGCTCAAAAGCCTGTATTGCGAGGCAGCGGGTGGATGGCAATGTCCCAGAACTGGCACAGTTTTCGGAAAAAGATGCCAACCTCCAACCTAGAGGGCCGGGATACTGCGGTTTGTCAGACCTCTACCTGTTGGCCTGTCTGGTATAAGTAGCTCTGTTGCTGTAGTCACCATCGTCCAGTTTAGTCCAATAGGTCATCGAGATGCGCAAGCCGTCAGATCGCGTCAAGGTCTAATCTCGCTGTGACATTTGTTTGATAAGCTGTTGGACGCAATCGACTCAACCTACTCTACCAGTCGTATTTGCGCTAGCAGACTGAATTGGTGTTGTCAGAATGGCGGTTGCCAGCTTACGTCATCTGTGACGCGTGTGTTTGGTTTCTTTCGTTGGGCGAGGATATGATGCAGCTCGCGATTAACCTTATGCGGCTGCGAAACCTGACCAACTTTTAATGAGTGTTCAGAAAGTGTCTGTTTTACAGTCATCCGTGCTTCCGAATCACTAGTGGCGTTAGCAGTGACAAAGTTTTCCAGTGCGTTTTCGGTACTCTCAGGACCGTTGGCTAATGAACATATCAGTCACGGGTTTCCTTGATTGAAGCATGTCTTGCAAAGCAGCTGTCACATCTTCCATCACTTTGCGTTTTGTTTGCGTATTCTCTCTTGGGCTCTAGTCGATGGTCTGATCGTGCGGGCACTTGTGTCTAGGCCTCTGTTAGAAGAGTGTTCCTTGCTCTCAGGCTAACGCCCGAATGTATGCCGAACACCTTTGGTTTTTGACACCGTCTGACGCGGTCAAAGGCAATCGGAAGCGCTCGTGCTGCGACTTATCTGTTACAGTGTTTCCTCATCAATTAACCTGTTAATCCTTGTGCTTTTTACAGCGTTGGTGATCGTCTTCTCATTTTTCACCTTCACTCCCATCTCAGCTTCCTCATATCGATGCCGGGTGGTTGTGACGGATTATGGTGTTATGCATTTCAATAGTTTTGCCGGTCTGTTGACCACAATCACTCATCGTACTAGTCACCATCACCGTAGTAGACAACAATACATCAGTGGTTCACATTGATGCTTAACTGCCACTAAGGGCTGGTTTGTACGCCTGATGTGAGGATGAGGAGTTCTGTGCTCTACCGATTGAGCTAACCGTCGCCAAGAAGAATTGCCGATACAATTATCCCGACTTTCCAGGGCTAACTCTTTCCAACGGCGTTCAAGATTTTATCGACGTGCGTTTTCCGAGCTAGACTACCGTTAAAGGTCACAACGACCTAGTGTCGATAATATATTTGCTCTTTAACAACTTGGACTGCTGCGCATGTCGAATGTTGATCGTCGATATCTGTTCAGTGATCCCTTGGTTATCCACTTCGTGAACCTAGTGGTATCGTTCATTTGAGAGCGGTGCCTCGCGATATCTGCTCTCCTTTGAGGGACTTTCGATCAATTGCTGATCAGTAAACCTATTCAATTTGGGTGTCATTGCCTGACGGCTTTATTGTTACCGTTTGATGCGCTCTCAAGCTGCGTTGGCTGGCTGTCATGGTGGTATGTTTGGGTCCCCTCTTGGTGACTTTGTCTGCATTGTACTATATTGCTGACATTACCCTGCAGCAAGTCCACAATCATTACGCTGTCTTCTGTACGATCTGGTATGGCTACCAGTAAAGATGTTAATGTGAAGATTTCGACTTGGCTATCGAAGGTTGGACTGGTGTTTTTCATTCTGAGGCTAAGTATTATGAGTTCTCACAAAAATTCCCAAGGAGCTGTAGAATAAAACCGTGGTGAGCAATTGTTTTCGGTAACTTGTCATTAGACCTTAGGAGTTATGTAGGTAGTTTCGACAAAGTTAGAACTACGTAGACAACGGAAAGAGGTTTAGCAGAATAATGCGTTACATGTTACTGAAAATTTACAATCTAGCCACTCCAACGACGGAATATCAGCGTTGATGATGACCAGTTTGGAGTTGCACACACTGTAACATCCGTT
>QNGE01000870.1:0-49759 GCA_008508345.1 Paragonimus westermani
TAAATTGAAGTATACGTCACTCATACATGCTGGTTTTGTCAACGAATCGAAACTGTTTTTACCGGCAATCTGTGACTTCTCACGTTTAGTTACAGCTGATTATGGTATTAATGATATCTCATCCTTATAGACAGCAATATACCAGTGATTTCCAGCAAGACTAAATTTCCACACAATCCCGAAGAAAAAACAAGCCATGACCAAAAAGAGAGATGAAGGTACTAATGACACGTTCTAATCACACGTTTAACTCCAAGTGAACTACACCTCGTAATCAAACAGCCGAGTGATAAGTGAACGTAAGGCGCCTTCAACAGGATAATTTCCCTACAGATTTCACAGCGTTACGTTAGAGACAGGTCGACCAAAAAATGACAGCATTCACTCTTCTGAACCCGACCACTCACCATCTCACCTAACGTCTCCAGCCACCGAATCGGTGAATCGGAACTCTCCATACTAGAAGACAAAGCCGACCTAGAGTAGTTAACATCTTAGCAAATGACTTCTTTTCTCTACGCTTGAATAGCAAAATTTCCAATGTAACTAAGTTTCAAATGTAGTTTGTTTCACCTTTTTCGAGAAGCGAAACCTGTAAATAGTTGTTTGTGTTATGCTTCTTTCAGTATCCTGAGCTTTGCAGACATATATTGTTTCTTGTATTGCCTATATTTACTGTACTCATTGTTACCATGCTTCGAACAGTATTGCCACTCATGCGTTCCATTGCCTCCATCTCACGGTATGCCAAGTCGACTGTATGGTCACGTGTGTCTTTTAACTTCCGCTGTTCAGCTCTTGATAGACAACTACTATCAACAGCAGATTGTCTATACTACTCTTCTAAGACGGATCAAGATAATTTGCTGCCGGTGCTGTCGTTTGCCCATATTCATCACACCATCTATCACACGTTCCCTACTACCGCCCCCCTCTGGAGGAAATCACCGAGAAGAACTACCCTCTCCCAAGAAGCGTTTTTACGAGGCACAACCACGTTTCTATTAGGTAGCCCCTTTGGAAAAACTACTTCCCAAACCACACATAAGACATTTACTTGAGACGTAACTAGACACAGCCTCTGTAAGAATAAGCATGAAGATGGACATATCAGACTCCATCTTAGATCACAAAAGTCCGTGTAAACATTTATGCGGGGGGTTCTGTCTAGAAAAGAACCCCTCAGATTTTAAGCAACGCGTTCAAAATTGCAGCTGGTAAGCTACAGCAAACAACATAGTACCATTTGCTAGCAGTAACATGAACGCTATCCAAATCATTACAAAGGCCACATCTTTGATCTTGTTCCATCATGAATGGTATTTATCGTTTTCATGATGGGTAGACACTGTTAAAAATGGAAGTACTTAAACGCTTCAGGTAGTTCGCGAGAACTCATTTATTAAAAAGCCTGCTATTGTACTCAATTCATAAAATTAAGCAATAATGATCCATTAAAGAAGTCACAATCATCACGAGAAAATCTCTTGCAAAAAATTAGCAATCGGTTAAGGAAGATGAATAATATTACAAAAGTGTGACAGACAGACACCTGAATATATATTGGTACAACTGATGCAGATGTAGCACTGATGTGACCACAAAAGACGCTTGGTCTGCGAGGTTGTTTCCCGCAGGAAATTCCGTACAGGTTATGCTAGAACGTAGGACAACGAACGCATCCACTCAGTTACATGGTTGACGGGTATGCACACATACATAGTTGACAGTAATACACTGTCGGTCATCTTGGTGACACGTTCTCCATAGTGCGTACACACTGTTTCAATAGTGGCTTCTGGTCTCTCGTCTACCCGGTGTTCAGCCTTGTCGTTCAATTCCTGAATGTACTCAGTATACTACTCACAAACGAAGCGGCATATTATACAGGAATGAGACGTACTTGTCCTCCGGCCAAAAATAAATGAAACAAATCCCTCTCCGTCTTTTTTCCATATTTCCTTGACACCCCCAAATAACCTAACGACTTACGTTCAAATATATTTTTTGTCCACAATATACACTAACTTTCTCTTATTCTTCGATGTACTGATGGTTGTGTGTTTCTGCTTATTCAAATTTCTTGAATTATATCCGTTTTATTTGGCTGTTTCCTAGGTTGGAGCACCCGTCTATTAGTTCCGACTGTATCTGGTCATGCAAATGCACAGTAGTAACTGGTAACCGGATTAAAACTCGGTAGTTCGTTTTCCATTTGCTACATATTGGACCGAAAATCTTTCAGATATTATTAAAACAATGTCACGTTATCTGTCCTCAACAAATAATAGTTTGGCATGCATCACAGTCATAGCACTGTGAGAAACTATGACAAGTCTGCAAGACCACTGTGTAATATAACCCTATTCACAGTGTTCCGCTCACGTCAGTTAATTTGTAAGACGTTAACATTCACCGGACTCATAAAGGAACACCTTATTAGGACATTTTCAGGCAGTTGAAACGTTTTCTTGTTGCTTTCGAGTACCGTGTGGATTATACAGCATGAGCCATTCCGTTACTGTGCACAATCGTAGGTCTCGATCGTTTGCTTTAGAAACCAACCTAAGTGTTTTGTCTCGTCTACTCTCTCTCACTATCTACTCTTCTCTCTCTACTCACGATTTCGTGGTTGCAAAGAATGGTTAGCTTGGAATTTTTTTCTCGCAAACAATACATTACAATGTATGTGAAAACATAGAACAAACGCGAGCACTGTTCCGCATACCTGATATGTATCCGCATCTGCTGGACAGCAGTGCATCCTTGTGTTTTGATACCTCGTCACACATAGCGCATGCCACATTTCCAATAGTCACTTCTAGTCTCCCGTTTTCCCAACGCTGAGAAGTGTCATGTAGTTCGTGCGCGTATGAATCGTGCCCTACTACCCATAAACGAAGACGCTTGTTATATAACACCTTGTCAAGTAGTCGTCCTTCTAAAAGAAGCTAATTTTCAAGTCCTCACAGTCAGCATTACCACCGGTAAGTCATGTCTCACATTCGAAACCATCTTACCTCAATGAAAAGTTTTTCACACCTTAGTAATCTACTTGCACGTAGTCGCGCAACGAAGATGAACCTCCAAGGAATCTGGTTATTCGAATTCTCGGGAACATTTTGACATCAAAATATTCCCAAAATTCTTTGTTCTCAGTCTGAGTGTAATCATATTTGAAAAGTGAAGGGTCATAAAAGCAATCTGCAGAAGCTTGAACTATCTCATTCAGAATCTGACATGATATTTCACAACATTCTTGTACACTGGTCAATGGTGTTAAATTCTCTCAGATTCATTCAAAAGCTTCCGTCATTTATTAGACAAATGACAGTTCCACTCACTTTTATCCTAACTTCCATGCACTGAAAAAATGTTGGTCGTGTAAGTTCAGCCACATCGTTACTACTGCGCAACGACCGATTTCAACAGCGCAGTCCAACAAAACTCCGATATGTTGACACAATGGTCCAACCGAAGCGATGGGACGTAATGAAGAATGGGGTGAAGACAAGAACGTTGCATCGGTCAAGCTATACTCTGTCGATAAACAAACTGTAGCATATCATAGGAATATTTATGATCGCTGTATCTGGGTCACGTCGCTCAGTTCTACCAACCTAGTGTGTTAAGTTTGCTCTGGTCACAGACGCTACGTTACGAATGTTTGAACTAAGACACTCGACCAGCTTAGCGTGTAAATCAGTAACAATGCATGAATCGGAAAATCAGAGTTTCGATTCGTGTAAATTCCCAAATTCCTCTAAAGTCACTTCATCAATTGACTGCACGACTAGCGACAACCAGGCTGGGTGCGACGCGAAATTATGGCGCCTCTTTTTTATGCATCAGCTTAGCCTGAAACGCTGTCACGCAGTTGGTCTGATCATAAGACCGGGTGAGGTCTACCATTTCGGACTTTTCACTTGTTAGACTGATCTCGTTAGATGCTTGTTATTTGTGTATTTTTCTGTCATGTTCCTCTGTGATCAGACAGAGCTGTTTTCGGATGGAATTTCGAGTTCATATTGGTTCATTGAGATCCTGGTGTGAAGACGATTAATTACATTTTTAAAAACCACCATGAGCAACTAAATAACACATGGGTCACGTAATTACTAGCTCTGGGAGAAATAGCATTTTAATGGCTCAAGCTTCCGAAAATTGGATACCGTGAAAGGGCTGAATAAAATGGGTTTTTGGCAAAGCCCTTCCTTTCCGTCACGTTCTTAATATGAATAGTTTTGACATTCCCAGTTTCTGGCAAACGAAGTGGAGTCCAACCAATTTTAAACTATGTTTAAAAACGTTCTGTGAACTCTGACTTCATGAACAACTTGAAGCCATTCGCCACGACGGGTGTTGGGTTAAATGTTAACAGTATGAAACAGTACTGTTGCACATTTAGGTTGAAACTATTTCCGTCTCTTTTGTTGCAAACAAGCCACTCGAGACTGTTGAAAACAGCTGTATCATCATACCTGCTAATAACATGGCCGATGAGATTTCCGTAAGGATTACGAAAGCACATAGTGCTTCGGAAGAATCACGGGCCACCGAAAGGGACTAGTGACAGTTTGTTGAATGTACAAAGCACACTGTCACACAAGTCAAGTCACATACACTTTACCCGTATAATTAAACATTCATATACCTCTGTTCACTAACAACCTCTGATCATAACAAGCGGATCAGAGGTGCGCTTTCCGTGTGATCACGGCAACGAAGTACGCAAAGAACAATTTATCAATCACATCTAGGAACTGACGTGGATTAAATTAGCATCTCCGAGGTGATTAACTCATGTCTTAACTTAATGCCCAATTTTAGGGGTTACTGTGCACGTCCTGATCACCACTGAGGTGTTGGCAAGTCTTACCAGTTATACACGTGTCTCAAGTGACGAATAAATATTGGATACAGACAGGCATCTCTTCGGTTACACGGACAACCAGTTCTGCTATGGGACGGAAGAACAGACTAAGCGAGAGAACTGGGAAAATCTTTTAATCTAAGAATGATCATCACTATCACCAAAATTGTCACTACTGTCATTAGTACCACTAATGACGGTGGCGGTTGTGCCAGTAAAACCATCATTACCATCGTTATCTTTGAGAACATGGTCAAATTTGCCATCAGATTCAATACATCATCATCATCATCCTACGTGACGCTGCCAAAACAGTTGGTAATATCATCGCTGAGCTATCAGATAATAATGAGGAGAACAAAAGAAGTGTTGCGGGTTAAGAGCGAAAGCTCGGGGAGTGGCGGAAATAACAGGAGAGATTTCTTGTAGTAGTCGAACTTCTGAGATTAAGTAGTGGACTAGCGCTCGCCCAATGCTAGTCTCGACGATGTAGAACTACAACACCGGAAGTCGTATATATAGTTGCGAATCTATTCTAAACCACAAGTATTGATAAAGACATAAAAAAACAGTTTAACAGACAACGTGGAGCGATGTTACACAAATCACTAATTTTTCCAAATGTGTGAACCACGGAGGGCCCTCCTAGTTAATGGTATTCGTGTCGTTACGATTATTAGATCTGAAACTATAGTGCGTTGTGGTCTGCTTACAGCCGCCCTGGAAGTTAGGATCACCAAACTTCTCCAAAAACGTGTATGTTGCTCAGGTCCCTGGGCAATGTTAACAAACAACCAAGATACAAACTAAAGAAAGTCAGCTTCCTAACTCGTCAGTCGACTGGTTTTGGTGATAACTTAGTCAAACGTCGGTTACATGTAAGAAACTGATTCCGATCAGACGTTATCTTCTCCTGAACCACACGTTCCGCGTCCACACCCGGGAAACACAGAGGGATTATGGATAACAGTCTTCACTTGTTTTGAATTTACCTGGTGTCTGCTTGACGCTGAGTAATTCCGAGACAAGGTAAAAAATCCGCTAAGTTTCAAAAAATTGGTCGTACATCATCATATACTTTAAAAAAGAAATGTTACCCATTACGGTAAGTGGTAAACTTTATACAGGTGCATTCCCTGAAAACGGTTGGTCCTAGTGTCTACCAGTCTACTGGTCGACGGTGGTTTTGACCCACTCTGGTCTTGTCCGAATCCCACCAATAACGGGATTGAACAACCAACGTCCGAATAAGTGCCGGAACGGTAGGCTTTCACAGTATAATACTCCAGACACTTGTATGATAGATCAGTAGGTGACGGCCACCGGCGTTACAAGGTTGAAGTTAGATTGCTTTTCCCGACTGATACGTGTATCCTTCTCTTGAAATGAAACTTAACAGTTATCTGCGGCCGGCCTGCAAACAGATGGACATTTACGACCGCCACGGATGGTCCCAATGACCATCAGTAAATTGATGCACAGCTCTTTCTAACTTCTTAAGTCGTATAGGCACCACAGTCACCCGAAAATCGGCCCCACCAGTCCATAAGTATTTGACTTGCAAAAAGGGTAGCACAGGGATTAAATTACATGCGGTTATTGTGATTTGGTTATGTTTGAAATCAAATGACAGCAGACAATTTGAGAATAACTTGTTAGTATTCAGTAATAGCTGTTTCGGTAATGTTTCACTCAGACCCGGTGGACCGGAGACAGTTTAGAGCACAGTTACTGAAACGAAGACGTTCACGTTCAGTGAGTACTTGAATCATGAAGACAAGAAGGTACTATAAGTAGACTCGATAGTTGAGCCCTTTCCGACAGGGAGCAGTAAGTCTTAAATCTATTTAACAGACTACAGTAGCGGATAAATATGTACATCACTCAAACTCACGCATTCAATAATCCATAATTTTAAACTGTCTAACGACGAATACTCTCGAAAACTAAGCCTCTACTCGGCTCTGTTAGGCTACTTTTGTCTTCATCGTTACATGCTTCCATTCTGCCGCAATGAGCAACTCGAACCTAACATGGACCCCTATTTCTATGTTTTTAACCTCTGGCTTATTACTTCAAATCCTAGTGTAGCGAGAAGGCTTCCAACAAAGCACAATCTTTATTGTCCAAATCGCTAGTCACATGCAACGCGCGCTCTCTCATTTATGAGTCGTAATTCCAACCCGCAGCACCCCCCGGTTTCCGTTCACACGTCGTGTGCACTTCTAACCGGTTTACGTGTGTGACCGGTGCCTTCTATCGGGGGGGTTTCCGCTTGCCATTCCTCGTCTGTTTGTCCGATTCCGTTGCGCGTTGGCTCGTCCGGCTGCTCNCGAAAACTCGCACCTCCGGCCTGACAATCCACCACACTAGTACTGGCTCACATCTTGTGTGTTTTACCCACTTCAAAATGATGGCTAAATTTGAAAATACAACTGTATCGGAAATGAAATGCCACAAATAAACATCACCATCGATTGGTCACAAGTTGTTCTGAAGGTCAGCGTCAGCCCATTTGTACAGCCTTATTTAAAGTAACTAACATTGCACACTTTGCAGATTTCTTTTGTTTTCTTCAAGGACATGAAAATATCAAACTGAACTAACCAGAAATAATAGTGAGATAAAAAAAACTAGTGACTTTATCATTTAGAATCTTTTGTTCTATTACTGCGCCTGAATGGAACAATGAGAGGGAATGAATCACGTACTGTTCACGAGTTTTGATCACATGAAAACCTAAGTGAGTTCAACGTCAAAATAAAAACACCACATGAAATAAATTAAGATGTTTAGCAGACTAACATGAAAATGCTGGAAACCAAGTACCAAACTGAATGGCGTTCATATCTAGTTGCGGACTTTACATTCGGGTTGACTACTTAAAGATGAGTATAATTCATATGAGAAATCATCACCAGTATATATCCTCACCACTACTTTGATTTGCGCACCACTCCAATATCTCATGAAGCGACCATGAAGTCCACTACATTTCTAATCTTATACCAGCTACGACCGACCAAATATATTGAGAAAATCGGTCGCAGTAACTTATGGGTAATGCTGTGTTTTCTCCTGCCGTAATCTGGAAGGGTACAAAGTGCCTGTCCTGTTGACTTCAAACGGCAACCCCCTCGTCCAGACTTCATATTTAAGTACATAAGTTGTTAACCTTCATGAACGAAATGTTATGCAATACTTAGTAAGCGGAGATTCGGTCGGTGTGCACTAAGTGTCACTCAGCCTTTGCTGCCACATTCAGATTTATGCAGATTAACTTTTCTGCTAATCACTAACAGGGTAGCAGCAATGTCAGGGTACATTGTTTCTGAACACTCAAGGAAGGTTTTGCCTTCTACACACCCAAATTTAAGTAGGGCGGAAGATGTTTGTGGCTGTGCCGGAAAATTACCGGCCTGCGTCAAAACTTTGTACTGTTCACTGAGGAAATACAACGTGCTTCGCTACTGCTAATACTGAGAGTTTTTTACCAACTCTTGTGAACAAACATGTTTGTGACTGTAGTTTCCGTTATTTGAATGCAAACTGTTTAACGCGAATAGCTTGTTGTTGGTTTGCCCTCCGTATGTAACGCATATCACAACTACACCATTAACCGCATAAACACCGTTGCTGTCAAGAGAAAAGGTGATTTGGAAGGTGGCGCTATCAGTTGACCCTGGCTACACGCAGTGGGGAATGAGAGTACGGAGAACGGGATCTCCTAACACCTTTGAATCCCGATTACGAATTCTATCAGTTCCGTCAATGTACTTAACATTCCTCTTGAACAAACAATCAGATTCATAGTCAGAAAGCATACGACCGGATAATATTTCATTTACCACTTTGGAACTAAACCCAATGACGCAATAATGACGTCATTCACGCTGCAACTATCCAGCAATGTTATCACATCTCTAATCCTAGGACCAACTATCACGTCGTTCTCCCAGATGTTAACAAAGACCTTTTTAGTAACAATACTTCAGTGACCAACACATGACTGCGACTGACCCACAAAAGTATTAAGTAGGATAGATGAGGTTTACACAGTAAAAACCCTATATCGAAACCTGAACAGTTCAAATCAAAACATTTACACCTTGTGGAGAAATAGCTGTATCCCAAAGGAGAATAACAAGGCAACTAATAGACCGTCGCGGCCACTACTCTACAGCCCAAATCTACAAACACCTGAATTTAACGACGGCAATACTTCGGCAATTGAACCGGATTATCAAACATTGGTCGCAATATTTAAAAATACAGACTCTGAGTTGAGAGAGCCTGAGCCAACTTGTGGAAAACTTCCCTTTGTAAACGTCATCAGTTCTTTATTCGTAGTCATTACAGGTCTATCAAACGTCATATGCGAACAAAACCGAAAGAAAGTGAGGATTTTTTAATTGCCTCCAATAAACATAAGATCTATTCTATTTAGTAGGCGAACCAGCTGAGAACTATCCGCAGCAGAACGCTGAATGTTTGCTTATGAAGAGGGTTTGTATGGGACCAGTCTAGAATTTGACTCAATGACTCATAATGTGGGTAGTAGTGAAATTTGAAAATGACCTGCTTCGAAAATTTGACTCACCTCTCACCTACTGTCACACCGACCTGCATCAACGCAAGTGCTAGAAGCGCCTAAAACCACGTGCAATGTTAGGGCATGGATTTTATCCCGCCATTTAAACAGTAGCTGTAAAAGGTTCGGAATGATGAACCTCTAACGGTGGTTTATGATAAATGTGAACAATATTTAGAGTAAAAAAATGGAAGACGTTAGTAAAACAACTTTCATCACCATACTAGGTGGCAGTCGATAGGCGTTTGCAGTACAAATTGAGACAATGTCTGTTATTAACAAGTAGTGTGGCAGATTTATGAATTTAGATGAGACCCAACTGTGAAAAGTCAGGGCAGTCGATCCCCTGAATCATTTGATGGATTCCATATGAGACAGTGGGACGGGTGGGTAACAGAGTCCAATGTCTGTTATGTCGTTATCAGCGGACAATTCCAGTGGAGGGCGTTTATTTACCTGCTTTGGTTACTGTTCAAGTGGCTTGTTTACTTTTAGCCAATTGTCTGCTGGTTCCAAATCCAAGACAATGTCTGCGATGGCACAAACCTAGTTATACGCGTATAGCCTTACATTTCATTTAGACTACTGCTCTCTGGCCAAAGGTAACGGAATGGTTTAGAGTTGACGGATCACCCACGAACACCAGCTATACGTAGCATATATTTTACACTTTGTCCGCCAAACGAGGCTCACCAGTAGTCACTCAAGGAGCTCTTCTAAGATTTCACTCTGTGAGGCATCTGGGTATCTCTTTATTGCGCAACTATAAGTGGTCACATCTTACGAAAAACAAATCTGTCTTCCCATACTTTACACTTCGATGACTTTTTTACATCCCAACTTCATGTTGATTATGTCTACATTTAATGTTTTTTCTATATAGATTCACTTGTTCAATCATGTTTTTCTCTCTGTACTCGTTTGAAAAAAATACAACTTTATCAGTAATGATGCTCAATTATATTTCCAAGCAAACTTTTTTTCTGGTAATCACGATTAATTTCTTCATATAAATCACCTCAATGCTTGTAACAAACTTTATCGGGAAACCACTTTTCGTCACATCCACCCCATCCGTTGTGGATCATCATAATCGTTTTACGTTCTTCTGACCCCGTAGAAAGGTCAGATACACCACATCCTTACCGAACGTAATGAGTGTTGTCAAAAGTTTCGAGCACCTAGCATCGGAAAGTGACTGTAACCTCGTCGTTTTTATGTTTACAACCCCACCCCACCCCGAGATTCATGGAGAGCAAAAAAATTCGTTCATAACTTGTGCTCTCAGGTACTCAAGAAACACACAGATCAAGGCAAATTCAACAGAGATTGTATGTAGCTACATATATGGTTTTTTTGTACAATTTCTGGTTGACAATGAAATCAGCTGAGTGAAGTCAGAGTTCTGAAGGCAATGAACTGGTGAGTGAAAGTCATTAAATTGTAAGAAAACCACATTGAATGCCAATTTTGTCAGTATACCGATATATGTATAGCTATGTTGCCTGCTGCCGGAGAATTTGGTGTTTTTTGTGTATATTACCCTTGTAATAGAACAAACAGAAGATTGTTAATCAGTTCCTGCAGCTTTCAGATGTAACGACCTATTGTTCATGCTAAAAAAACGGAGATGAAGAACTCTCTGTCGACTTTCTAGGCTGGTTTTGCAAAGTTGAAAATCGGCAATGATTGGGGGTTTCCGTGTATGGTATGTTGGTCAGGTCGATACTGCTATTTCAACTCGTTGCATCCACTTGACACGAAAAGAAAAATCATCTGACCCCTCATCAACAGCAAATAAAACGTGCGTCGGTGAACTTTCTAAAGCAACGAGTTTTTCGACAAAAGCGTCATTCAAGTGTAGTGTTTCCAAACGAAAAGATCTGGCTGAAAACTCTATAGAACTGCGAAAGCTGCGTTCATTTGTGGTTGCTATACGGCTTTTATTAACCGAAAATCTACACAACCCACCAACAGTAGAGCGTACCTAGATCAAAAATATGCTAGTGGCCGACCAATGTGCATCCCTGTTCACCTGAAACAAAAACGAATGCATGTCGATTGAGAAAGACACTCAGTAGACGAGATCTTTCTAGTGTACTGCGCATATATTCTACCATGAATGAATTTCTAAAAACTACGCCGTTCTCAACAAGTAGTCAACCTGGACTGTAACTGCGCTGATTAACACTACAGAGCGAACGTCGATGCACCCTAAGTATCCAATATTTGTAGACCAACAAACAAATTGTTCTCATGAAAGCATTCACAGTGAATGTGAAATCATTTGCGCAGGAGAAGTGAGCAGGTGGCTAGAAATACGTGTTGTTGAACACAATAAGCAGGAACAATTCCTTCCATAGAAAGTATACCATCCTTTAAAGCTAGAGGAAGATTTGGCAGTCGCTATGCTTACACCTTCGAAGAGAATCAACGTAGGTTTTAGCCAAGCTCGAGTGATTAGTAAATTTCCGTTACAATGCGGAATGATGTTCAGCTGAATCTCTTGCTTTCCCATTCAACACGTACGCGTCAATTGCACTGTGTGCAAAATGGCATAGGCTGACAAGCAACACCAGACTGAAAAGCGTTTTATCTACATAATTCCTACATTTAGCAGTTACTGGATTCAGTCACTCAATACAGACACCGTACGACGACCTAATCACTACATACCCTACCTGACTTCAGTTCCTTTGTGAATGGGACACCTGACGAGGGCTACCTGAAGTGTTTGAATCGTGAAGCATTAAGATTTATTCACACTATTGCTACATTCAGTTCAATGGTTAATCCTGATATCTGTTATTCGAATACGAAGTCCACAAGAGGACTTCACTTCGTACACTCTCTTCATTCACAAACGTGTAACACTCAAAAATAATTAAATAAACGAACCGTCAACTAAAATAAAAGAGTAATTACTCATGACTTTCCAAAGCTTACTTGACTCTGGTCGGGAAAACTAAAGCAAGCGTAATGTAAATGTCAAATCTGTTTACCCGCGTGACTGATGCTTATGGCGAGCGTTTGATAAGGTCTAAATAAATTTGGGCAATTTCGCCTGGTCGCACTTTGTTATCACACGAAACGATGAAGTTACTTCTGCTATGTTTCCCGTTCGAGCTGAAAGCGTAGCAATCGACGAGGCTGATCTTTGGCCGGTTGATCGACGGCTATCATACGGTTGAAGCAATGGCTGGTTCAGTCACTCTGGTAAACGCTGCTTGTTATTCGACAGTAGAAAATGCAATACCAATTCAATTCCTCTCAGTTATATGCACCGAGTAGCTAGCCATATTTCACTCTTTTCGAAGATCGGTACAATGCCACCCACTGGTCTATTTCGTTACATTTGTGTCACATCATAGCTGAATATTTACTCAGAGAGTACACATAGCTTTTAGTGACTTGAATTATGCGTAGAAATCTTTCCTGAACAGTAGCACATAATGTCAATAAATTCAGACTACTGCAACAATCGCCACTTTAAATTTAATCAGTGAATGTCCATACGAAACGTTCGGACACTTGGGAGTCAAAAATATATTAGTCTTGACCGTATTGAGTAAAGTAACTCAAGGATGTATATTTTGCCAATAATAGTGGTTAGGTTGAATATCTACGCTTCATGGGAGAACACCATGGTTATAGGGCTGTCAAGATGAACAACTTCCGGGCAAAACATCCTTTGCATAGGAAGTCTATTTTGAGTCCTTAAAGAAACAAGCTTTTCATCAGTCTTAATCACTTACCTTATCAGGATTGAACCTAGGCCCTTCCAAAACATCAGTTTATATCAAAACGGAATTAAAAATGTGGCATGTGCAAGTTACAAAATTCAACCACACTAGTCCACTAGCGTTTCACAGTAGACAAAGGAATAGCAACCTGGAGCGGTGAAGTACACGGAACTGAATAGGTCTCTGGTGGATTGAAAGTGCTGGAAGAGTTTCTCAAACACTGAACACCATCACGTAGCTGTTTGTGACTGACGACGAGCGATTTTAATGGTGCATGCAAACACGAGTCATAGGTTTGTTGGGGATGAGCCATACTCATATTTGATCCGGCCCGACGTGGACATGGTCTGGGCAACTGTGATGGATGCGCCGGTGGGGGTTCCACAGTGAAGTAATGATGCAGAAGAGCCTGAAAAAAATAAAAGGTAAGGAAGTTCCCGGATATTGCAATAGAGCTTAAGAAAGCAGTAGATTTTGAACTTGATAGCATTCTACCTGGTTACCATGTATCGACTGACATAAATGTAATGGGAAGTTATTGAAGAAAATATCGACTTTTAACAACCTTCTCAAGGTGAACACTCGAAAACACAGAAAAACAATTACGCGGTTACACTGAATCAGCTGTACGTTATAATTGCCTTTTACTTACATTTTGGACGGAAATAATTAACCTGCAGACTGTAAAAACTGTACGGCTCATTCACGTCCTTGTTATGAACATTGTTTGTAACGTGGAGAAGTCATCAAAAACAAGCGAAGCATAAGACGATGTGGCCCACGTACATTAAACAGGTGGCAACTCACAATCACAAGTGAATATTGTGTGCTCCTTGATGTATAGAATTCCGGTGGTAATTCAACTCACTTGTCATTTGCACAGTCATTCACTGAAGGTTGGTCTTCACACCTACACCTATGACACAGCAAACAACATGGACGTACCTAACCACCCATTGTTGTTTCTCAGATAAGGCCTTGAGAATTGCTCCCAGTTATTGGACCACCGATGTCAGTGATGAATTCATACGGTCACTGATACTAACTAGTAACCAATAATATGAGGAAGCAGATACATCCTGTAAAATGTATCATACAACCTAGCCTTTTAATGTTAACTTTTATATTAGCAAGTTGCTAGTAATTATTGTTTACAAAATACGAACAAGAGTTGCATAAAACATACGGATAGTTTACAATACACGATTCATATGCGGACACATTTCAATCCAACATTGTAAATGCATATAGCTATACTTCAGTACAAATTATTATTTAAAAAATACCTTTAAAACAGCCAGAACGACTGGCTCCAGTTATTGTTACTACAGAAGTGGCGAGAACCCCACAAACTGTTCGCTCGTAACACAACTGGACTTCAAACATTCAGACAGGAACGGTTTCAGCACACTGCTGTGTTCGGTTGGGCAGTGTTCGGTGGGGAACAGGAAACATGCTTGTCAGATCCCGTTGGCATTGCATCACCAATGTATGATGCGTAATACACGATACAGATGAGTCAGTTCTACCTGTGGCATGTTGTTTGTCTCACTGTGCGTTTGCTCCGTCACCCGCGTTAGTAGTTGGTGATCAGTCCATCCTACGTAGGATGCTCTGCGTTCATATCGATAACCATAGATAACCGTGGATCTAGCTGAATTGCAAAAATTATCTTTAATGCATGACTTTGGAACCTAGAAGGCTCTGAACAAGCGGTTAGAACAACAACTTTATATACTCAGTTGGTACAACTTATTGGACGACGCTGAATTGACTGGCATACCTCGTCGCCTCCACTGAAAAGGCTACGAACTGTTCACTTTCAGCACCTCTTCAACCGTAATTCTAGTGCACTTGCGTCTGGTTGGTTCTACCTGTGTGTTCCCTGGACTTCATTCATGAAAACCCGGTATAAAAGGTTCAGAACGTCAATACTGATTTAGTTAAGTGCGCTCACGGTAAGTACAGCTTTAAATGGAACGTTTACTAATCATTCAGTTACTTCTTCTACAGTGAACCGGTTAAAGTGAAAGCGAAGATCCGGGTCTGTAGAGCTTTAAAAGTCCATGTAGCTCCTGAGCTTGAATTCCAGTCGAATTGTGCTGCTTACAATCAGCATTGTTAGCAAGGCTAACAAGAAGTAGTCGGTGTAACTTTCTCTGTTTGTACTTTGTTCAGTGCCAACGAGGTTCTGTGGCCATTCTTTCTTTCAAACTTTCAGAATATCAATCAGGATAAACTGTGCCTTGAAGATGTTTTCAAAGCTGTCTATCAAAACTGTGCCTGCTCCTTTGTCTGAGCAACAAAGCCCAATAACTTCTCCACTTTCACAGTTTAAATGAGCTGAGAGAATTGTCAACCATGGAACACAATGAACAGTTTGGATGCTGGCCAACTCCTATTCTTGTCTGATGTAGGCCGAAGGTCAAAGACTTGGTCAAATGTACCTCAATAGAGCTAACGCCTACAGGCAAGATACAACAGTTTAAATCTTAGAGAGAGCCTCTATTTGGACTACAGTTAGTTCGTAGTAAGCTTTGTTTCTCACAAACTCGCGGTGATCTTTCTTTGGAACATATCTTTTCGAGAAATCTCTTTACCAACTGACTGCTAACTCAGACTCCTTAGAGTTCGCCGCCTGTCCACTTTGAAGAATAAACGGTTCGTTATATGCATTCAGAGACTTATCCGGAAACAATCCAGTGATTTCAGTCATCAATTTTTTTATTCAAGTTTGCAATGAGAAATTAATGTTATAAACGAACAAGTGTTAGTAAAAAATGGTACTTCAAATTACCTAAATGACCTTCTTAGAAAATGACTTAAGCACAAACGTGTGTAAAAGAGCCAGGACAACAGTATACGCCAATATCAGATTGCTGTTCTATCTTCAACTCGGTTAACTTAGAAAACAGGCGTATTGAGAACCGAATAACCGGTAATTTGGTCTATATTTCAGTTGTAACACTGCACAGCCGACTGTCTGGGTGTACACCAATTTTTAGGTGACTGAGCCCCGTGGGACTGACATCTCATTTTCCATTTGTTCTGTTCTGCATCCTGTTACAGACATGTGAACAAACCCACTTGAGGAGAGGAAAAAATTGAGGGCTGCAACAGATACAGCCACGCATGCCAGTAGTTGTCAAAGGACTCCGGAACTCAGGCGATCCTACTCGATGATGTCAAAGCATGCCATGTAAACGGAGCGAAAGAAACAGAGATTAGTTCAACCAAGGCAGGACAAGAAACTGTTAGCGCCCAGTACAACAAGGAGTGATTGAGGGTTCATATCGACGCTAAAACATAAAACCCCATAAAAAAAGGATGGAACACGATGAAAAACACATCACGGCTGCAGTGCGAAAAGAGTAATAAAACCATTTCCGTTAGTCGGAGACAGATTTAGCGCCGCTTTTTATAGACTGAAATACATTTTTTGTTGACTCATCAAGGATAGTCAGTTCTCTTTAGTGGGAGACAGAATAATCTGGATGCCTCTGACATATGCAGACGTCATCGGAAGGAGGACAGTGTAACAACAACATTCATTGATATTGTTGAGTTATACTTTAATCGACCAGGATGTAGAAGATAGGTATCAGGATGGTGATTGTCACGTTTGAAAGATGGAGCGCTTTCTGTTGACTTTATTTTATTTCGATAAGCAAAGTGCCGTAATTTTCTGACAGGATAACATTTCAAGCCATACACCCTGCACAATAAAGGCACTGTTGCTTCTTCAGTTATTCTCGACCGCGCCGATTATGAGATTGGAATATTCTCCCTTTCCAAATCTGTCAGTTCACATTCTGGTGGTATGACGTGGACAGAGAAAACGTGGAGTACATTGCTAGTCATATGGGACTTAGTTACAAGACTAGTTTGCACCTGATTCACAACGCCCTGGCAAGTGTTTTGTTACGAAGTGAAGCAAAGAACTACAATGTTCACATCCGTTTCACCACTGAGGCTGTGTGCTTAACAATTCCGTGTTTGTGTACATGACTAAGAACTATGTGAGGAATATGGTATTTATTATGTATTTTAAGTGTATTTGTACCCATTATATAGAGAACTAACAACCTGCCCGACAAGTTTCAGTCTACTCTGATGGTTGTTTCTGGGCCCTACTCATAAGCGTATGTGTCTGAGGGTTTAAGCATGATGATGCAGTTGTGTACACTATGAGGTCATTGATACAGTGGTCAACAGAGTCACCCCTCAGGAAAGTGGACCCAAATTCAATTTACGGTTGAGGGCTGAACACGAACAACGGACTAGATCCAGCAAGAGTGAATCTCAAGTTTAGTGATTCTTTCCTAAAGCGGTCGACTGACGAATCCAGATTAGTCCAACAGCGACAGTTAAATGTCACTGGTGTCCGTTTTTTTTTCGAAGCACAGAAAGGGATTTCACGGAGATAAAGCTAGCGTGCGCCACGCGTGACATTAGACGTATGGGAAGTAGCACATACTGCCTATATTGGTCTGTAAATTTGACCGTGTAACGTTTTATACGACTGATCAAACGACAGTAGTAACGAAATAATCTGAAACCGAAGTTTAATCAAGCTATATTCTTCAACATCGCCATAATTAAGCTCCTACTAGATATTAGTAACATTTTAGCCCGTTTACTGCTACAGTTTATACAGATCTGAAAAGATCCGGTAGTGTGATTTACATTGTAAATAAGAGAGGCAAGCAAACCGTTTGCATTAGAAGACAGAGTAAATGGGAAGCAAGAAAAGTTGTTTGCTGATGTAGAGTAGACCGTACAAAACAAGATTTTGTAAACATTTTTCCCTACCAGCGTGGGAAGTCTCAGAATCAGAAACTAGACGGATTAGCTTGATGAAAATCCACTTTGATCTTTCACTGTCAATTTGTAAATATAAAACCGTTCTACCCTGTTGACCGCACGTAATAAATGACGGTTTTCACTGCTGACACTGTTGGGTTATGATTGATATTGAAGAAAAATCCTTTTGAACGTGGACTGCGCCTAACGTTCGTAATATTCGACATAGCCAGGGACTCAACTGTAGTGAGGAATCAAACATGATTGAGAATGCTTCCGGAGTTACCGACGTTATTCAGTTGGCCAACCTCTGACAAACCATATTTGCCGAGTAAACGAATCACTCTGCTGTGAAAACATTACAAACAGTTAAATCTCACAACACACAGCCTTACGTCGTCTTCCAGTTTATCCATTTATCGGTTATTTCAAAAGTTCACCGATGAGCCGTTTCATCACATGAAGCGTTCGGCTCAAACACTGGTGCATACAAACAGGTATACGCATGTGCGCGTTCACCAACTGGGCTCCGACATAACTCGCAGATGAAATAAGCCCTCGTTCTGAAAATGTTGAGACTCCAGGTTATAATACCTGGACGATTGCCCACGGTGACTGCTGGACAGCATGGTACCCTGCCCCGACTGGTGATAAAATCCAGGTCGCCTTAAGTAAGGAGTGGGGCAAGCGATTGGTTTTGGATATTTAGCCAGTGGTTTTTTTAGTGTTCGTAGACAAAGTAAGAGCACTGCTCAGTCTTCTTTCAAGGCAAACTCATATAAACAAGGCTGGAGCAAATTCAGCTGATACAACTCGACCGCAGCATCGTCACACAATTCAGCATAATATTAACTGTACTGAGCACGTGACTGTGCCAGAAAACAGCATTTTTTATTTGAGAAACTTGTAAATACCGGAAAAAAATTGATACAGCATTTGGCCAGGAAGAACTGAAATTAGGTGATGTGAAGAAGATAGCTAGTTAACATTGTTTTACTTACTTTGGTGCAGGAAATCCTTTCATGAGGCGGATAAGTTAGGAACCTTTTGATCAAATCCACCGCTTCAGGCGGTGCATCTGGAAGGACCTCTTCGAATGGTTTCGGTTCACAAGTGTTAAAAGTAATTTTATTATAGTCTGGTAGGTCCTTGAGTTCCTAAAAAATGATAACAGGATGGAAACACCACACAAAAACATATGGATAGGCCAAACAAAAGCATTAACGTTACTAGTTTGAATATGATTGGTAGACAAAAGAATGCTCAAGTGAACATCAGGACTAGAAAAACCATCTGTCACTTAACAAACCAAGCTATCCCCCTGTCACATCAAACACTTGGCTCTTCCTCGTTTTTCAGTTGTTTTCTTGCGGGATCCTTATGGAACCTGTCTTGACGTTGGCTACCATCTCCTGAGACTTCCAGGATATGCAGGTTTTATGGATCGTGAAAGACTAGTCAGAAGTACATAAACCTGTAAAGTTACCTGTCGCTTGCAGGAGCGACAGCCAAATGTAGAGTATTCCTTGTTGCTACCAGATTGCACGATGGTAACACTCACCGTCATCACTGCTAATGAGCCAGCAGAGTCATTATAGCATTGATCCATACCAACAAAGCTTACATTTCGCTACTCGTGAAAAGTTTGAATATCCATGTCAAGCAATTAACCAGTTACCCAGCTTCTGAGTGATTGTGCGACATTTGTCTTTGGGTAGTGGCAGTTGAACATTGTGACCAAGTTGTATTTCTTACAGAGACGTTTCTGTGAAAACCTATCCACTTATACTAGTGTATACTCTGTATTCCATGAGATAGTACTAACAGTTTGTAGAATTACTTCCTAACACATGCATATTATCAAGACCGTAAGAAGACATACGATCCCAGATGCAAGCATTTCGTTTATTCACATCAATCGATTACACAAGACATTTCGTTACATATGTTTAGGGCATGGTGACAAAACAATGAACAACCTAATCACAACATGTCACCTGGTTGACCCTGCCGCTTAGTTTATGGATCTACTGTGCAATTACAGCCCTAGGTTTTTGACGTTTTCCAAGGCTTTGTTAATCAAGTGTCTCGCACCGGCTCCCTGATGACAAAAGATGCTGACGCAATCAATTTCGTTACCGTGGCAGTGAAACCGTTTACCCAACCTTGATTGTACAAGTATGACGTCCGTTCATTTCCTTGTTTTGTCACCATGCAACCGACTGATGAGAATAAACGAAATGTTTGCACCTTGCAATGTATGTTTTTCTGTCGACTTGATGACCTGGATAAAGAGAACTCGTTGTTTCAAATACATATTAATTACAAAAGCAGGCGGTTGTTCTCTGTTAAGCCGATATACATCGGGTACGTCTATTTTGGCCGTACTTCACAAGCCCGCATAAAGTTGAGGCGAATTATATGGACAACTTTTGTACTTCCGTAAGGAATAGCAAGAGGCACGGTTGGAAGAAAGCCCTGGTGAATTTGACTCCTGCAAAGTAAGAACCACTAGAAGAAGAGGATCAACCTATTCATCATGCAAACAGTATCTCTAGGAAAGCAGCAGTATGAATAATTTTGATTCACAGAAGTCGGGGAGAAGTCAGATTAATGGGCACTGCGAAAAAAATATTGGAGAACTCTAAAATGTAAACGTACCGAGGAAAAGCACTTATATTTTGGGTGGTAAGAAGATGAAAAATTTGAGGAAACAAAGCACCTTGATTTGACTTGAAACTAGTGAAGGCACAGATACATCTTCTATGCCGGCAGACAAGGTGTACTGGATGACAGATAGCGCACAAGGAGATGATGTAAAGAGGCAATGCTCAGTATAGACCGATCAGCCTACTGATACATCGTGAACGTCAGCTTGATAGTCGCTTACCACACAAGTTACCTCAATACACACATCAGATAAAGTTGTTGTAAGGTCGGGATATCTTCATTTACTGAAACATCTTGTTTGTTTTCAGCTACCTGATCGCCTTTGAAATGTTCGGTGCGATGGGGGCCAATTGTAACGCGATCCATAATTTTCACTCTACTAGTGAAAGCAGATATGTTGGTCGTACGTAGACGTAACTGGGAACAGGCATCAGTAAACGGGATTTCACGTAGCGCCATTACTGCACACAAAACGGACACAATTGCGGCCTTTGAAATAATGTGCCGTCCAAAACAGTGACATAGTTTGGAATTTTTCAGTGGCTGTGGCAATTCGCCGGAACAACTCTGTTCTGTGTGCATAGAAACGATATTCGCTTCTTTCGTCTTACCTTGACAACTCCTACTTATTTTGCTGCGCCTTCTTTCACTCTCTTCTGCATTTACTTATGCTTTCGCCAGATACTAATCTATGGGTTCAGCTTGACCCTAGCGAACCCAACTTTCGGAATCCAAGTCACTGTGACCAAAAGCTGTCAACACTGAGTGTCGGACGAAAATTTCACGAGTTTTCTACATCTATACCAAAATCACTAGTAATGCCATCATCGTGCCACTCTGTCTAGGACGCGAATGATTTGCCACCAACAAACTTACTGTCTGTCTTCTCTTGCTGCTTTCTGCTCACTTTAAACAGACTGCATCATTCCCACTGTAATAATAGATGAGAAGCAAACGAAATGTTTTTGTACAGGAAATCTTACGCTGTGCAACTCGTTTTTTCCAGCGGATATCTCTATCTGACGATTAGGAAGTGAACCACCGTGCAGTCAAATCTGTTAAAAGTTGTGTACTCGTGAAGTGCGTGTGAATGTTTAACAGCAACTGGAGCTCATCATTATCAGATCCTTTTAGACTGACCAATCACTCATCTAGCCCATTTTCAGATTGCCGTGTACCTACGGAATATTGATGCAGCTAAAACCCGAGGAGAAACATTAAACAAAGAAACGGTAAGGTAAAGGTCGTTTCTGGCAGTGTTTGGGCTGGGAGAAATGGGGGTGGTAATAGCTTACCTTCTGTGCCACATCACTACTCGGTCACTAACCAAGGCCAAAAATAACAAAATGTGACGAGGACAGAAAAGAAGTTCCGGCACGACCGAACACGGTGCTTCATCATTGTGCCTCAACCCCGTCACCTCCAAGAGTAGATCAGTGGCTTATGCCAATGTTTAACCGGCATAGAACCACAAGGATGAGGATAAGCTTTAGGCTAAGGACAGTGGCAATCAACGATCATGGAACTTCGCTAAGGATACTTGCTCTAACCGACCGTTTCCCGTGTGTCTGTTTTCTGTGCATGCTAAAGAAAACCGACGTGAACTCAGTGCTCTTTACTTTAATCGTACAACTAATCGCACTCATCAAAGGTTTGCCCTCTTTTAACCATCCGTTTATTACTCCAATCATCAAGGTCGTTTCGCTGGTATGTGTTCGAAGGTTGTTTCATGCACTCAGAAGTTTTACACGCTTTTCGATTGACGGGCCTCTGCGTATGGCTAACTGGGAGTGGGTCTTTCGTGCGCTTTCTCTTTCCCTTTCTTGGATGCTCTCGTTGGTCGTAGACTGGACTAGAACTAAGTGTTGTTAGAACTATACAGGTTGTGTCCCAACCCTGCCTCTTTATTTTGGTTTGATGCATGTTAGGACCACAATTCAACTACTCCCAAGCAAAGGCAGTCACAATTGTTAGAATACATGCGTCGAACGCACACCCTCTTATTCACTGTAAGACAAAAGTATTAAAAGGAATAAAACTCAAGTCCGCAAAAACCAGCAACTTTAGGATACCTACACCTTCCTAAACAACTACCAAGCTAAAACGGGGACTAAAACAACACCTGCGAAAGAGGTTTTTTACTTTTCAGCTGGTATGCCTCACTGAATATCAATATTCTTTGAGTGACTGGGTCAAACAGTAACAATATTTTCATCACCGAACCCTACTACCTTCTGTTAATACTTCCAGTGCAAACTCAAGTAGGTGACGAAAATCTCAAACCGGGAGACTAACACAAATTGCAGTTCCAAATGAATAAAAAGTCATGATATAACGATAAACGAATAAGACAGAATGGGACTCGGTGTGTGAAAACCTCAGGTTTCATGAGGATGGTAATGACATGGACAAATAGAATGACGATATCAAGCTCGAAGGAAAATCATATGTCGTGATGGCTCAGAAAATTATTGACAACGACTTTGATAACAGTCGCTGACTATGGGCTAGCCATCGTTTCTGACAAAATGGTTGGCAAAGGAGAGTGGTCCATATGAAGATGACGTTCAAGAGAGAAAGAGAACACCACATACATAAAAACACACGTATGGGTAGAATTTCTTCAGCGTATGTGGAACGGAAGAGCTGAAATTCATAGTGCAGCTCGAACGTAAGAACACAACATTACCTTGCAGTCCTAATAAAAACCCACATGCCGATTCGGACCTCCGCAACTTTGCAATAATTAAATTACAGCTATAAATATTTTGCAATCTGTTTTCTGACGTTCTCTCAAAGTAATAACTAGGGTCCAGTTCATGTATACTAAAGATAGAAGTATCTTGCAAATAAACATGCAGTAAAAATCACAATGCGCTTATGACAAGCGTAAAACATAGGCAGTCAAAAGCAACATGTGACAACTCTGATGCTGGCAGTCAGTGATTTTGAGATGAAAGTGGGCTTAGAAGCCTCGAATGAGAAAGCACTTCAGTTTTAAAACTGGATTTAAAACAGCAATTACACCCAAACCAGCACTGGTGCGTACAGCTCGAATACTGAATGGGTACATCTTAGTTCAGTGAACAGAAAGAATAGTGAGTAAAACGTAAGCTACAAGGTTCCAAACAAACAGCGGCTCAACTCCAAAAAGCTAAATGAGATAGTTTTCCGAATTCAACAAGAGCAAAATATCCTTATGATAGTTACAAAGCTCACGGAATGAATTTACTGAAAAACACTTCAAACTATTTTTAGAACACGTCTACATGCATCCTGCATACATTATGTGTTACCATAGTAACCCCGTAATTAAACAACAAAGAACCCGGTCCATTTGTCATCAACACTAACTTTCAAATACCAGAGTCTTACATACCAAAAATGTTTCTCAACAGACAGGTGTCATTAGAACTATTGAACGGTTCCTATATGCACATTTTTTAAGTAGTTGCAAGATCGTTCTATGATATTCTGCTTTTGAACGTACCTCAGTCACAAACCACATGAGCTTTACTCATTTTGCATCAAGTACCCATCACAACAGTAATGTTTAAGACCAAAATGTTCGTATTTATCTCGCGATACTGAAGGTGACTACCGTTTCTAACACTACGTTGTTAACATACATTTATATAAATGCGCATTTTATTGCATACCGTTTCTGTCTGCCATGGTCTAGAAAAACTAGTTCTGTCGTCATTAATGCAGGTCCATTATATTCCCCCCACCCACTTCACCTTATGTGCTTAGAACGGATGCATGAACCATAGACACAATTCGGGTGTGTACAACGTCCGTTACTTCCTTTTGTGGCCGATATTTTGTTAACAGTTTGATCGGTAAACGACGTCTAAGAAACTCCCTGAGATTATTAGTTCATGATTCATTGGGAATGGTATGTGCAGTCTCAGGATGCCAAATGGGAAAAGACGAAACGAAAATAAGGACTTGCTACGACTGAATGGATTTAACGTAACCGCTCATTAGGAACGGTCTAATTATCACGTCAATAAACTTCAATTTGCTGAAATTTGGACCTAACTGTCTGAACATCTATTCGAGCAGAGACTATTTTCAGGTATTTAGGTTGAACGGATTTGGACGATTTTTTATGACCGATACAAACAAGCGTAAAAGGCGTTGTCCTTGAGAGTCCTTCGTTCAGTGATCTCGACAGGTTTTTACATCGAAAATACTGGCGAAGTTTTAAGTTGAATCAGGATCTAGCCACTCAAATTACAATTTGTGGAACCGTCGTTTCATTGACACGTAAGTCAACTAAAAGCAACACTTATGGAATTCTCCTCCAAGTGCAACGATTAGGTTGTGTCACCGTACATTGCAACACTATGCATTCGTTCTGTGATAAAAGTATGAACTGTGCCATCATTTCTTATGTCACATTACCCTAAATGCCAACGGGTCGTGTAACATGTAGGCTGCTGTCATTCACAAGTTTCATTTTCATTAACACGCTTGTATCCGACTGTACAAACAATGTGAACACCAGTTTTAGGTAGCACACTCGCGAGGATGAACAGAGTTTGTTAAGCTCCTCTGATAGCTTGATATTTCATATCACAATTACCTTCAGACCACTTCGGTTGTTTGCACTGTCTAACTTTTGCCGTGCTTTATCACTTAAACAGTATCAGTTAAGAACAGAAAAATTCCTGTAGCAAGAAGCCCAGCAATAGTGAATTTTAAACGACTTCAACAGAAAAACAAACACATGAGGAACAGACTGGTCGTGTTCGCTGTTCAGGTTATTGAATGATCGTGAAAGCTAGCTGTGGCTCGCTTTTCACTAGAGTAACCCTCAGCAGATCTCATGGAGTGCATTTATACATCCCCAAGCTCGTTGGTTACTGAAAGGTAGCTTTTTAAATTCCCTCAAGTATGGCGATTAGAGATAACTCAGTATACATGGAGGTGTTTTATTAGTTGGTTGATTTGAAAAGTTTGACGGGTAAAGTGAATTTTCTGCGCCACTGGTGTCATGCGGTCTAAGTGTTTGAACGCTTAACAAAATCTGTGAAGTTCTTATCCCCCAGAACCAGATCTCATAACTCTCACAATTTCTTTATCAACATGAATGTGTTCCTCAACACAAGACCAGCGTAAGTGAATCCGATAAAATGGTTTGAAATTTTTGAAAATTAAAACCAAAGGCTGTTCAACAATGGACTGCAAGTAGTTTCTTAGGGGCGACAAGAATGACCAAATTTAGGTAGGAGGTAAGTGGTTCATCTGACAGTGACAAATGAAAATTTGATGGAACTGTTCCTAACAGCACCGGTGAACAAGTGTGTTAAATAGTTGGTTAGCCTGAAAAAAACATTATGCAGCATAGCTGGCAGTCTTACGTACGAGGCTTAACAACACCAACGTTAGTTGTCAATCCCAGTGTCCTTCTCTGCTTCGAGTGCTTCGGCGTACAGGCTTAATACTTAAAAAACAGTCGGTGTTAAACCTTTTGGAATCTGAGGTACCAAATCGCACAACAGATTTATTCACCTTGTCAAACTCGTTCAACTTTGTCATTACAAAGGAAGTCTTTGTTACGTTGTGTTAGAACTTACTGGAATGGTACTTCTCAGACAGTGCAAGATATGACACAGACCCAACAATTATCAGTTCAGAATCTTGATCTCCATAGTCAAAGATAAAGCGCCCATACAACTCTAGGCATGTTAACTCTGAAGACTGCTGGTCAACTCACTTTTTGAAAAATGTTTTTGAAAGACTGCAGCTGGTAGAAACCTACTTAGCCAAAATAGATGAAAAACCTCAACTCAGATAGCAAAGTACTAGCCAGACTGCATGGGAACTTTTATCGTTAAAAGATGTCCCAGTAAAAATGATACGTTTTACGTACAACGGTGAATTCAGAGCAGTTCGACGGTACGGCTGTAAGCCTTGGCCAGTATGAACCAGGGATAGCAATCTCAGTTAGATCAGTTTCCACTGACATTCGTTTGTATCCCCATGTATCCGGAGATATCAACAGATTTTGACAGTAATTATCAAACGAACACACTCATTTAAATCCCGAAACCCTATAGTTTTGTGTGAATGGACCATGTACTATAAGGGCCAAAATACCGTCTACTACATTTAATACCCACTCCGAGCACCCAACCCACTGGCGTAAAGAATGGGGTAGTTACACGGTGGTTTGGTAAAAAAGAAAAGCGGAAGAGACTAGTAATAGGTTGGGACTGTTGGGCGTGTTAATCTCTTCTGCTGACGATCTAGTGACTACGCATAGTCTCTGGTTGAATACTTTACGAGTGTCCGTGGTATTGGTGTTGGTTTTGTTCCATTGAGTTGTCTATAAAACAAGGACATTTAATGAAACAATGGAGTGAAAGCCGCGATATCAAACTTTGGTTTTAGACCGTTTTTTATAGAGGTAGCTCTAACCTTCTATCTGTCGTTTCCAAACATATTGTTTTTCTCGTTTGTATTGCAATTCAGTGGCAGCACCTGCAAGTAACTTACTACTAGTGATAATAAGACCATGTTGGTCTGCAACATTCGTTTCAAAATGCTTGCCTCAAAATCTGCCGCAGACAGTCAGCGTTGTTTTTGTTTTAAATGCAAAACGCGGTCAAGGAAACAGTCATAAATCGCAGCCCGAATCTGTTGACTCACCAACCACGAATCTTCTTGAGGAGTTCCCAAGATTCTAATGACAAACCACAGTTGCTCAATGTCATTCTCACCCTTGGAGTGGGTGAATTAGGCACGGATATAAAGTACACAACTTACAGGGAATATGGGTGAGTTATTGAACAGTTCCCCAAATATACAACCAATAGCCCTGAGAAGAGTAAGAACGAATGAAAAAGTTAGGTGTCACTTGCCATAAATCGATACTCTTGGAGTAATTCCTAGCCCCGTAAAGAAGTTCCGGAGCGCGGTACCATCTGCAAAGACCATAACTACACACGTAATAGGTTAGTACCTGGTAGCAACCTGGTGACTATACAATCGATCATTATCATTGTGGAATACTCTTGCAAGGCCAAAATCAGCTATTTTTAGTATCCCATCCGTACTGATCAGAAGATTAGCAGGCTTCAAATCCTGTTAAGTAATGTAATTAGAATGCAGATGTTTACAAAACTCACGCGGTGCATTATTCCATTTTCGTGCATCACTTGAACTCCAGAAAGGAGCATAAACATGTAACTCTTGATATGAGAAGTGTTCAAAGGGTTTTGTGGATTTCGGATCATCTCACTTAGATCCGTAAGCATATAATCGAAGACCAGCACAAATCCAGTCCCATGGGGAAATACTTCACGAAGGCGAACAACATACGGACTGGACCCAACAAACTGAAGAGTCTTGATCTCTCTAGTAGCATGTCAGTGGACACAAATAGATGGCGAACCTGAGAGCCGTGTTTGGTATACCATCGACTAATTTGCGAAGGGGGATTTTTTTCAGGGCAACAAGCTCATCTGTCTACAATTGAACGCCTCATAAACAATAAGTATAGAACAGCAACTTCAATATGCTTGGCTTTCATCACTATTCCATGAGCTCCTTCTCCAATACGACCAAGAATTCGATAATGTTCCATTTAGTACTACAGGCTGATAATAACTGATGGTATATGTTGTAAAAATTGCTGTTTCACGAAGCGGTCGCAAGACAACTCTAAAATTTGATATAAAAAAGCCATAAACCAGAATTCTGGTGGAATCGACGTGAGAAAAATCTGAGGGATTTCTTGGTTAGATGTAGGGTTGCCTTCGACACTGTTAAGCTCTTGTAAACTTTGCATAACATTCGGGTGTAAATTTGAAACCACTTGAGTGAAGAGTTGAATCCAACGAGCGTCAACTTAACACTATACAGTGAGAACGATATCTGCGTATTTTGTCACTTGGTGGTATCGCTTGACAAAGAGCCTATACAACCAGAAGGAATGTTGAGCAATCCCCCACCGCTAGTGTGTGTCAAAACTCACAAGAACAGAAACAGCGGAAACACATTATCTTTTAAAAGAAAGCAGACTTCACCGTATCATTTTAATTGGACTGTAGTCATGTTGGTTATGGTTAGTCAATTTTTTATCATTCCCTCCGGAGTTAATTCGGTCAGTTCGGTCGGAAAATTTCAACACGGGTTCAGACAAACTGTTCTGATCGTCTATTACTTACAAACAAAGGCAAAGCTGAAGCTGCCTACTTTTGTGACTGGCAGGCGCCATTCGGCTAACATTGGGTTCCCAACGATTTGTGCGTCGACTAAGACCAGTCAAAATTTTTCCAATGGGATGCTGCTCCCTTCTAGTCTCATTACATCGTATGTAGCAGCCGAACACATCCTCAACTCATCGCATTCTATAAAGCAGTCCATCATTATAAATAGCTTCTATATTGTCATAGTCTGAAGACCAGCAACGGCAGCAACATTTTTACAACCAAGTTGCCTTATTTGATAACCGACGTTAAAGTAATAAGCCAAGTGTCGATAACGCGTGTGACCGGAGACGACTAACCACAACGTGCCAATGATCGCCAATAAAAGACCTTCACAGATGCACCAGTTCTGTTTAGTCTTATTGTATTCTTATTTTTTTGTTTCTTACTATTTTTTCTTCCACGATATTCCACGACACTGTTGGGGTGATTGGCAGCTCAAGCAAGAATAACTTCTGACCAGGTATATGGCTGTTGTAAGGTTTAAAAACACCAAATTACTTTTTTTATCTCTTCAGTGGAAGTCACTGACCTGTTTCAGTGTTCCCAACAATAAAACAGGTGGGTTACCTCATGACCTACGAGATAAGTGTGAAACGTTTTTAGTGGTTTCAACCAGTGGATCATATTGAAGTTGAACAATTGATATGTTGTGATTACTTCAAAAAACGTCAGTCGGTATTACTTAAAATGACAGTTTATTGAAAATACCATGCGAAAAAATGGATGCCGATTGCATGTTCACATTAAACCATTGCCTGTCATGTCTAAGGCACACGGGAGACCACTTGAAGTCCCAAGAAAGCTTAGCAAACAGAGGAAGGATCACCAATAGGAATATGTGTCGATATACTACCTAAACAAGTTACGTGTAGACCGGCACACTTGTTTTTTCTCTCCCATTTGAGTTATTCAGTTTGGTTAGCCACCTATCTCAGATTATACTAAAGAGTAGAAGTTGATGGAAATTATTCACGTGGGTTCAGGGAAAAATATATGCCTCGCCAACCGTATGAGTGGTGGTTGCGGCAACAACACTTGTTATTTGGGGGTCGGAGCTGACAGTATTCAGTGTGATTAATGTGAAAAGTGATACCACCATCGGTGTAGCAAGCCATCAAAGTCGGCTTATGAATTGTGATTGGGTAATTGAGATCTCGTGGGTCATGCATAAACAAACTCTACGACTGTACTAATGTCCCACACACTGAAGTGAGCGGAGATCAGGTTTCTGGCAGTAACACTTCGTCTATTGTCCCTAACGAGGTAGGGGGCGGAGCAGAATAAGTAGAAGATACAAAACCAATTACTCCTGATATCGACGTGAAACTCTGCGACAAACTGAAAAGCCCAGATAACGATCAAGGTATAAAAAGGACGGCTGTTAAACGTGATCACCCTATGGTTCCCATCACCGAGTTAGAAGCTAAACCTGATAGCATTGCGGGGTGGGTTGTAGAAAAGTACTAGTCGTAAAATAGGTCAACGGCAATGAAAGTGGTGAAATGAATGGAGAACTAGAAGGCAACCGGGAATCAGTTAAATGGGACCTAGAAGGTGAAAGAAAAGAACCTGGGAAGCTAGAGACACTAATTAGGGACACTTGTGCGAGAGTGGATGTTTTAAGGAAAAGACAACACGGTGCCCATAACCCACAATAGCTTTTGGTAAAGCCTGTTTCAAGTCTCAAAACTGAATGCGACATGACTCTTGATATAAGCAGGAGTGTCGTCATCATTGCATCCAGGGGCTGATTGTTGAAGACGACAAAGCCATTAAAACAGCGGTGGGATTATGGCTGGTGGATCATTTAACCAGAATCTAAAAAGGAGCAGAAGACCTCTACAATAAGCAGGTGGAGTGCACACGCATAACGTCCGAACCGGGGGCTATCCCCGGTTACGATGAGAGTGCAACCAGAAATGGTTGTGGGAAGACCTTACGTACTTTGTAGGTAGCTCGGGAATAAATGAAGTGAACGCTCAGGGTATCTAGTAATGAAAGATGTTGCAGTTACTGAAGTCTGGTTATGGTGAGACACATCCGTGGACATTATTTATCCTTCCAGACAGATAAAACACAGGATGAATAAACAAGATTGTGAAATAACGGGGAGTGTTGCACTGTTTATACGGTAGCAATGTGGCCAGCGGTAGGAAGTGGAGCTAAGCGTGTGAAACATTTAACCGTTGTGCTGCTTCATAACAGATTTTGAAACCGGGTTGCCACGTTTACAGAAGCCCCTCTTCTAATCAACGGGAGGATGAGCAGCCCAACAGTGTTATTCGAAGGCAAATAAACCTGTCGTAGACACTATTTGCGATAGGCGGTAAGTTTGTGTGATACTCGGAATTAGGGACTTCGAATAGCCCTAGAAATCGTACTTAAATTGAAATCGCCCAGTCAATTAATGGGGAGAAGATCTGGTACTGGTAGCAGTAAGCATTTGTTATTCATGAATTGAGACGCCGAATTTATAGATGTAAAACAGTATTAAAATCACAACTTGTCATTGGCTGATCTTATTAGCACATACCAAATCACAAACTGTATGTTAATTGGTGGAATACGGAACACATGGATTGGTTAATAACGGAAGACACAACACTGAGACCGTTCGTTTAATCCTGATGTTGTACCTTTAACGTGATATTTTGATTGACAGTTCATCAGATCTTCTGTTGTGTCAGGGTTTGGATAATCGGTGAATCGAGATTTCCACCATAGTTTGGTTAAACAATGCTGAGGCCATAACTTAAAGTGTTCATGTGGTTAGTGGATGGGAGGATGGACAGATTGTCACAGGCTTAGACCTTGTCATAACAATAAACCTTGACTGAAGTCCGGACATCAAGGTCAGAAGGCCTTTGATAAGGGTGACCAAGGGATCATACGTATGGATTTGGCTGTCTACGCCAAACCCGTCAATGTCTTGGTGTTTAGCGGCATGAACATTCAGCCAATAGGGTCGGGTGCGAAACATCTCAGTTGGATAGATTCTCACAGTGCCGACAATGTTAACAACTATCAGACATGCTCCATTAGGTGTAATCGGTATAAGAAAAATCCACTAGAGTAGAGAACTAAGATGGAAAGATGCGTAGGCGTAGAAAGGATATTTATGTTGCGCACTAACACTTAGATGTACACATGTGGTCTCGACAGTACAAGGCGGCTAGGAAGAAGTATTCTAAAATAAAAAGGAATGTGGGGCAAATTTTAAAACAGATCTAAACAGCACCCAACAAAAAAAACCCGGAACCTACATTGGTTGTGTTCAAGCGAAAGGAGCCATAAATAGGGAACTGAGTAGTAGTGCTGAAGGTGAGAGCAATGTTATCGAGTAATCTCTGCAAAAATCGTCGATTTTCCGCAGGTTTATGAGACCTTAAGAGTCACGGATTTGGAGCTACCACAGCTGGGCATTTCACTGTGTTATAAGATTTTGTGTTATTTGTTTCCTCCTTGGGTTGGTAATCCATTTACGTTTTCCATTTTAGCTGTCATACGCCGATTGTTAGACGAATAAAGCCTATCATACGGGCCTCCTGCTCTTCTCTTCCTGAATCAAGACTAATCATTTGTGCCGTCGAATTTGATTATTCATAACAATTTATTCGTCTAAACAATTACGTGATGGAACGGATCCTACGCCCTGACAGGATTGACGTCGACCCCAACGCAGTTAACGCTTCCAAAGAATGAAATCACTGGTTCTGTACGTTCACTAATTTCTAGTCGTCTGTTGACAGTTTTCATCTCAACAAATTGACTGTGTTGATAAATTACACCTCGTCCTCGGTCTATGAGTATATCTCCGAACGCGGTAGTTATGATGATGCGGTCTCCATACTACATGTGAAACCCAAGAATGAAGTATTCGCTTGTCATCTGTTAGCAACTTGTAGGCAAGAAGGTGAACAGACGCTGGACCAATTTTCACAAAGATTGAGGTCGCTTGCGAAAGACTGTAACTTTAAAGCCACTACTGCCGAGCAGAATCGAGACGATGCAATCCGAGACGCTTTCATAAGTGGTCTGCTGTCTAGCCAGATTTGACAGAGACTGTTGGAACAAAGAGTGTTGAATCATCAGACTGCTTTCGATCAGGCCAGATCGCTTGAATTGGCGGAAAAACAGTCTCAAGTATACCAGTCCGCTCCGACTAACACCTACATGGCTGCAAACGAGGTCTCAGAAAACTCGCCCAACCCTACCAGAATGCCTGATGTGGCATCCTCCAGCTCATCGACTGGCAACTGTTTCTTCTGTGGGTATGACAAACGCCCATTTGAAGAGCCCTGCTAGAGATGCTTTTTGTGAAGGGTGTAGAAAAAACGGGCACTTTCAAAAGGTCCGTCTCATGTCCCGGAACCAAAGCCTGTACTTCTATCACTCGACCGTTCATTTTGACTGCCACATCAGCGGCGGCTCCGGAGTGTCTTTTGAATGTTGTAGTTGATCTCGAAGTTAACGTAACTCGCTTACCAGCTTTGATAGATTCTGACAATTCTGAGAGTTACGTAGCGTCTAGCGTAGTGTTGCAGAATGACCGGAAGGTTCACAAATCTCGTAGCAAGATAACAATGGCCTCTACCACTCTGTCGAGTGACACGCGAGGTCACGTCCTGACGTCGATCAAATACAAAAATGCTGTGTATGAGGGAGTGAAACCGTCAGCTCTACCGCATTTATGTGCAGACTTTCTTCTTGGTCACGACTTTCTTAAACTCCGTAAAGGTGTTGAAATCCCATTCGGTGTGCCAGAACCGCCATTTTCACACTGTTCATTGACCCCAGCTCACATGGAACCTCCTCGTCATTTCCAAAACCTGATGTGAAACTTTAAATTCATTGCAACAAAATCAAGAGGGCACAGTTCAGCTGATGAAAAGTTTATACGCGATGAAATTCGCCGTTTGCTTGCTGAAGGAATTATCGAGCCTTCCTCCTCTCTTTGGAGAGCTCAAGTCTTGGTAGACGCTAACGACGGACACAAGAGAAGAATGGTAGTTGACTACAGCCAAACAATTAACAAATATACCCTCTTGGATGCCTATCCTTTCCTAAAAATCGACGAAATGATTGAACGCAACGCCATATACGACACCTATAGCACTCCGGATATAAAGAGTGCTTATCATCAGATCCCTATTCGAGAAGAAGAAAAGCCCTTTACGGCTTTTCAGCCATGCAGACGTTTATATCGGTTTTGTCGGATTCCGTTTGGCGTGACGAATGGCGTCGCCTGCTTTCAACGGATTATCGACGATATACTAGCACGCAAACGACTAAAAGATCTTCGTTTATGTTGGCAATAGTACAATATGTGGAACCAACTTCGTTGGATATGACCTCAATCTTCGAAAGTTCCTAGACGTGGCCAGAAAATATGGATTGACTTTCAATGAATCGAAGAGCATCATCGCCGCCAAACAAATCAAACTTCTAGGGTATGAGGTATCCAAGAACAGCATTAAACAGGATCCTGACCGCCTGAAACCTCTACGAGAATTAGCCCCTCCTCCTAACTTGAAATCCCAGCAACGAATAGTGGGGTTATTCGCTTACTACTCACGATGGATATCCCACTTCTCCGATAAAATTCACAAAGGTGTACACAATACCACCTTCCCCCTACACACTGAAGTCAGAGAAGCCTTCGTAGCTCTGAAAGGCGAGTTATGCAAAGCTGCTATTTCTACTATTCAGTACGATACCCCTTTGATTGTAGAGACAGACGCCTCTGATGTGGCGATCGCAGCCACTCTGAATCAAAATGGTCGACCGGTAGCCTTCTTCTCGCGTAGTCTGTCGTCCAGTGAGCGGCACCATTCCGCCGTAGAAAAGGAAGCGTATTCTCTCGTAGAATCCATACGTAAATGGAAACACTTTCTACTTCGCAACCACTTTAAACTTGTTACTGACCAATGTTCCGTCGCCTTTATCTACGGCAATCAGCACAGAGGGAAGGTTAAGAACGATAAAATTGAACATTGGAAACTGGAACTGTCGCCATTCAAGTTCGATGTTGTATATATTGACCTGGTAAAGATAACCGAGCGGTAGATGCACTCTCGCGAAATTGTTGCGAGGCTCTAATGACAAATATAGACTTGAAAGGACTACATGAATCATTCTTTCATCCCGGCGTTTCTCGTTTGATGCACTTCGTCCGCGCCAGAAACCTCCCCTTTTCTGTGGAAGAAGTTCGAGGCATTGTTGCCAAATTTTCAGTATGCTGTGAAATCAAACCTCGTTTTTTCTCGAAAGCTCGAGGTGAGTTCATAAAAGCTACACAACCATTCGAAAGACTCTCGATTGACTTTAAGGTCCCCTTCCGTCAGTAACCCGCAATCGTTATTTATTAACAATTATTGATGAATATTCTCGAGTTCCTTCTGCTTTTGCATGTCCTTATCAGACTAGTGAGACGGTTAATAAGTGTTTTGTCAGTTGTTCTCGTTGTTTGGTACTCCGGTCTACATTCATTCTGATTGTGGATCCTCATTCATGTCGTCAAATGTTCAATAGTTTCTTCCCAAAAGGGGAGTCGCGACAAGTATAACAACACCATGTAACCCCCAGGGTAACGGGCAAGTAGAGCGTTTGAATGAAACGCTTTGGAAAACCGTATTGTTTGCCCTGAAATCTCGTAACTTGGTCATCAATCAGTGGGAATTTGTTCTTCTTGATGCTTTGCACTCCGTCAGATCACTCTTGTGTACCGCAAATAATGCCACACCACATGAAAGATTATTCCTCTATAACCAAAGGTAGACCTCCGGAACAACCCACCCGATGTGGCTCACTAAACCTGGACCGGTGTTGTTTAAGAAGAATGTCAGCCAGTCTAAGTATGACCCACTCTTTGAAGAAGTTGAATTACTTCAGTGCAATCCACAGTACGCGTACGTCCGCTTTCCTAATGGCATGGAGGGAACAGCTTCTGTTAATCAACTGGCCCCCAAATGAGAAGACATGTCTGAAACCCCTTTGCAAGGATTATCGACACCTTCGATCGAAGAGATCTTATCTGTACCCAATGACTGCGTCCCTATCACAGAGCAGCATAACAGCATGCCCTCAGCTGACATACACAACACTGAAGCATTTGATTCCCCAAGAACCACTACTTACGTAATCTTGGAACGTTGATCAAGCAACAACATCGTGTTCATCCATATTGTCTGAAAAGCAGAGACGCATAAACCAATTAACTAGTGACGCCCACTATCAAATATTGTTTCACCGATCAGTGTACACATGTGCAATTATTCCTCCTGTAACCTACTGTTTTTGTCTGCTCACATTTCTTGGCGGGAGAGAATTTTATAATATTTTGTGTTATTTGTTTCATCCTTGGGTTGGTAATCCATTTACTTTTTCTATTTTAGCTGTCATACACTAATTGTCAGACGAATAAAGCTTATTATACGGGCCTCCTGCCCTTCTCTTTCTGAATCAAGATTAATCATTTGTGCCGTCGAATATGATTAATCATAACACACTGTGACCTTAAGAAGAGGCATGATGAACAAATTTAAAATGGAAGATAGTGGAGTTAGAAATGGATTGGTAAACTAAGGAGGAATGTGGTGGTAGAGCCACACCATATCCGTGCAACAAAAATGAAACTTCTACGTGACGTTTTTCAAAATCTTCTTATCCAGCTGCTTAACCACGCCCTCCAGAAGGCAATCATCGTAGATTACTGGAGGAAAGCAGGGGTTGTATCCATGCATGAGGGGGAATAATGATGGAGCAGGAAGCCATAGACCATCTGGTGTGACATCATTTGTCCTAAATCTGTTATGGAAAATTAAGAACAGAATCGTGAAGTACCACGGTGAGAATAGCCTTCTCTTGGCAGGCCAACGTGGATTACTGTAATGTAAGTTTGATCTCGCTAAACCGATGTTTCTCATGGATGATATCGTAAAAAGGTTGGAGAAGGGGAAGAAATTCAATGTTTGGATTGCAAGAAAGCATTCGACTCAACGAACCACCGACTGTTAATTCTTAAACCGAAAACCTTTGATCTCTTTGAAGACTGTTGGGGTCAATACAGAACATCTCAAGGAATCGCAACACCCACGTAGAGCTAACAGGAGAAAAGCTCATAGAAGTTGCAGTGGTTAATGAGGCACCTTGAATATTAGTACTGAGACCATTAGTAGTTTTCAATGTTCATTAACGTTCTTGCCCCAAACTTGAAGTGTCTGTGGCGATGATAAGATGGGAAATCCTGATAGCACGCGCATGAAAGAGGACCTGGACATCGTTCACATATAATCGAATGACTGGCAGCTAACAACGGAGGTAAACAACTGTAGTTAGCTGCTTGCTAAGAATCTTCCAGGGTTGGCCGGATTTCCTGATAATGAGGGAGAGGGGTGAGTTGAGGAGTTTAAACATATCTGGAGGCTTGGAGAGGCTTAAAAAGGGCAATTTTAAGGCTTCTAAGCAATATCTGGAAGTGGCACTTAAAGGAAAGAGGTCGTTATACAAGTAGAGAAAAAAATTTGTTTCAATTAAATGACATTCTGTTTCCATTGTATAAAGCGTACGTAAAGTTACACTTAAAGTATTTTGTGCGGATCTGGAGCTCGGGGTAGCAAAGATACTAAGGTACTTGGGAAATTTTAGTGGTTTTTCACAGGGCTGCTGGAAGAAGTGCGAGGTAACCCAATGTTCTTCTTCTTGCTTGGAGGAGTTATAAGCAGGAAGCGATAACAACCTTCAAGGTTCCTAGAAGTACAACAGGACTTAAGGCAAAATCTTTAGTCAGCCTGCGTGATAGAATTCAAGGGATAACTCAATGAATGTTGACTATTTCTATTTCCAAATACATTGGGAGAGATTCGTTTGAATAAATTTCCTCAATATCGTCTTCTCCATAAATTTATGGCAATCATTTTTATTGCAGCTCTTGTTGTCTCTTATTAGTTTGTGGTTAGTTCATGAAAAAGTTAGTCTTAATTCTGGATGTACAGACCTGAAGGGGGACATGCAGTTAACGCCTGGTTTGCGCCTTTTCCATCGGAGAATAAGCTGTTCCTTGTCTCTATGTCACTGATAGCTTAATCTCCTTGGCTTTTCGTTTGGTGACTTTCAAGATTACTCATATAAGTATTGAATTTCTTTTGTTGTCGTTGCAACACTGGATGCCCTCACACGTTCAATGATGAAAGAAACCGAACAGTTTCCTACTCATGCCGTTTTGTACTTGAAGCTGAAGTGAAGTAAACTGATTGGACAGATGTTGGCTGTAATCATATATGTAAGCGTAGTAAGATACACAGGAAACATAAGATCACTTATACGACTACGGGTATAAGGTTTATTTGCGTGCAGTACAATAAGATGATAATCTAATCACACTGCTCAAATTATGCAATACATTATTTTATGTCCTGATATTGTTCAGTCCTCTGATAAATTGGTTTTCCATGAACCACGAAATCGCTTTTTTAATAATCTTGTCCATATTTTGGCGTGTTGCGTGAGTCGCTCGAGGGTTATTGGAAACAGGAAAACAATGTAAGTCGTAATTCATGGATAACCGTCCTCAACAACACTGAAGTAATGTTCCAGGAATTCCGAGACGAATTTCTTGGGAAAATCACATTGGGAACTTCTTTGTCAAAATTTTCACCCATGACAAAATGATGCCCAGGCTACCACACTGCTCACGATGCTGTTTACGAAACGTTCAGTGCAATTCGCTTCGACTGCACAGACCATACGCACTGATCGGAAAACTTTAAGATAATGTTGAATATAGTAACATAGTTGGGGCGTGTGGGCATGATAAAATAGATGAGGCATGCCAGGTGATATCTCACCTGTATCGATACATTGTAACGGGTACTGAATGAGTGTGCAGAAACTACCACAATCTGACGTTTCCTTTATACTGCCCGGACTATGGGCTATACACTTGTACCTCCTTATTACTTCGTAGTTTTTACGAAATTGTAAAATGCTACCTTAGTAATCTTGCTACCTTTTGCTGTTTCCGAAAAAAATACCTTACGGAATATTACAGACAACAACCATGCATGGTCCATGATGGGGTCGTTTTTAGTGTCCTGCACGTTAACCCAAAGAGCATGCGCATTGTTCAGGACAGTTAAAAGTGAGCCGTTTATGAAAAATGCATCCACATGGAGGCGCCCTGCTAGCATCAATAAGGGATTTAGTTAGGAGTGAATAAGTGCTGTTTATGGGAAGGCTTAGGGATGGGATTTCTGAAAGACAGTGTTTTGGTTGCTGAGAATGTATCTATTTGCCTATGAGCCAGTTTACTCCTTATTTATAGAATACGTGAAGTACCTAACACAGAGGAACTGCACTAAACTCTAGGAATTTTCCGTTATACGCCAATATACGTATGCTTGCGCACAGGCGAATAGATACATTCTCAGAAACCAAAACACTGTTTGTCAAAAACCCACCCCCTGAATCTTCTCGAAAACAACTCTAATTCACCCCCTCACTGAATCCTTAATTGATGCTAGCATGCAGGGCCCTCCAGGGCGGTATGGATTAAGCTCACCAGTTGGCCAAATGCAAATACAGTGAAGTGTAATGCATAGGTCAAGCGACCTATGGCCTTCCGTGCATGTCTATAACCTGGTTATGAACGGGTAATATGAAAAAAGTTAATCACGTGAGGTGCTCGTATTCAATTATACGCCTAATGACATAAATCTTAATTTATGTTCGTAAACATATAATTCACTGTGGGCGCCTTACATGAAAAAAATGTTTTCACTTAACCCGTCCATATGACTAGAACTAGCACAAATATGAACGACATCAAGATGAAGGCATCAAGGAAGAGCTAGCGCATTTCTGAAGGACAGGGGCACAACGGGAATCTGGAATGGTACGAAAAACCAACAAACATGATCCAGAAGCCTTGTAAGTCGTGAACACAATGTGCACACTTGAAAACTGAAGTAGCGTCAATCACACGACAGCGAAATGAATTACAAACAAACATATTCAGAAAAACGGGAAAAGTGAGCGCTACTTTACTATGTACTTGGTTAGTTAAAACGATGTCACCAGACGCTAGGAGTTAAAACTTTAATATGTACAGTTTCTCGCCCTTCGGTTCTCTTTTGAACTTCGTATCATGTTTGTAGTGCTTTAAGCTACAATACTATGCGTAATGTAAACAGGCGACTGAATAAGCTCACTCACCCAAGAGATCATTAAGCCACGATCATCAGGAAAAATTCGGTTTCTCTGCGAGTGGCTAATGGGGATGTTGAGATGCGGTGCACCTACGTTTTTTATTGCCGTGAGATGGTGAGCGCCGACAATTACGTGAAGGACATAGTCTCCCGAGTAACATCTCCGCCAGTCAACTGGTGTTAAATTATCTGTGGGCGTGCTCCCCTGCTGCACTTGAAAACACTGAAACAGTTCAAGGTAATCGCACCCTACGTGATATTGATTAGTAGCTTTGAGTGAGCAGTGAGGGTTCACAGTACTTAGTGAACAGAGTGATGGGACGTGTGAATGCACCTTTTACAGATCCATGTGGCCACCATACTGCTGTCTTTCTTCCAAAGGTACCTCCATCCATACGTCTAATTTTCTACTTAAAGTACATGAATAATGCTGATATATCGCACTGCTCTTTCTATATTAAGCAGTTGCAGCCCCTGTCACCACGTACGTTATTATTTCATTAAGTGTGCGGTTGCTGTTGCATCCACTTCAAAAAATGTGCCGTCTCCGACGTGCAAACCGAAAAACAGACCATATACAGCACTATTGTTTGCTGGTGACCTGGTTGTGTCTCGGGGTAAGTTTTGTGTTATTCAAACACACAAGTGAGTCAAAGTCAAAGTAATACTAAATGATATCACGGACTTAACTGACTGCGGTAAGTAATGCCGCACCTTCGGTGTTACATAACGCTCACCTTTACACCTGCACACGCAGAAAGAACAGGAATTTGCTGGGGTAGATCCGAAAGCGCGAAGGCTGCAGCAAATTGTTAGAATGTTGGGGTTTATAACGTGCATTTATTGAATGCATTCCCAAACTTCCCTTTTTTGTTTTCACCATACTTCATGACGCTTTGGTTATAGGGTGTAGGTAGGCTAAGTGTCGAGCACGGACGTCGTGGCGTTGTGAATGTAACGTGCAGGTGAGCCAACTGCCTAGCACTGGCGTTCCTGTAAGTTCATAAAATACCGACTTCCTTGTTACCATATTGCCAAACCAGCTTATGCCCGATCACAGTAAGAAGTGAATAGGGCGAACGGATCATGCCGACTTAGACTCACATCATCCCAGCAAATCTTTAGTTATAGTCGTGCCCACCTGTTCACGGTGTCGCTAAATATACGTAATTTCCGGTTCTACGTGGCGACGCTCATGAAACCCCACATTTATGTCCGTCGTCGCCAGCCATTTCGCAGGTTATCGGATGCACCAGTTGACAAAAACTTATTTACAACCTATACTACGCACATTCATTATTCATTCGCTGCTAACCCTTTCTATCAACCAATTTACAAACTTCTGCTTTCTTATCAACCTACTTCACGGTGAAATTATTGTGATTTCTCAACTCCATTAACAGAAATCTTTCACACATTAGAACAAAATTATTTCCTATGGCAAAATAGGCATATCTCATGCTTTCTATAGCACTCCGCCAACTGCCCTTCAGACGATACTACAAACTCACACATCACCTATCTATCGATGTTGCCACCTACCACCAGCGACTGGGGGAGCTGAGTAGATTGGCTGAAAAATGCTGAGTCCACAGATAGCGGGGTATTGCCCAGACGCATTTTTCATGGACTTTCGTCAGCAAACCTTGTCGAATTGCATCGGCCCATTGACGCACCCAAAGTCGGTTATGGAGTTGTGGGCCACCCAAGTGTGGTTATCTCAGAAAATGATATTCACCCTGTTTTCTGATGAGTAAATCTGGACGCTCCTGAAGAAAGCAGTAAAGATTCTGAGGCTGGCGCTCACGGCAGCTGTGAGATAGGGACTTCAATAAGTGATGTTCTATCGTGGACAGATTCTACATAAGTGCTGCATTGCCTGTCAAATGTTCAATCGCGTTTTGCATCCCCCGTTGCCAGTCATGTAAGGCCCATCCAAAACCTCACTTCTGTCTATCGATGAACGCATGTATCTTCCGAATTGAGTCCGGTCGATGTGGCGTCCAGTGAAATATCACAAACCGCGAGCATGGAGATGAACCTCTGGATGCGAAGTCCGAGCTCTCTGGTGAATTTAGAAGAATAATGGCAGAAGATTTCTGATTCCTCGCACTTGTTGAAAGAAGACTTCGGGATCAAATGCACTCTCGCAGTTGGTGAGAATTCCAACCTTAACTTTGTAGTGGACCAACCGGTGTCAAGTTACACTGGTTACACTACGTTGCTACGGGCCGTCGCTTGGTAATCACGTTATGCTGGCTTCGTGTCCGTGGTAATGTGCGCTAGACGAATTGCGCCAATCAAAGAAGGAACTCTTCACGCGTCAAAACTCAACGCCTCTTCTCCCAAACTAATAAAGTTCGCGCAAGAGCATAAGTTATTCAGGGGACTCAAGGTCCAGGAGTCTTCCGTCACAAACCCTCGTAGGACGGGTAAACTTGAAAATTTGGGGCAAGCTTTGATAGATGGAGCACTGTATCTTGGCTGCAGAATGGAGAGGGAACAAACCCGATAATCATTCCCTTGCGCGAATCTTTCGATACGTCACCAGCGTGAATTCGAAGAGCATATATGGGTGCCTCGCAAGCGATTACAGGCATGAGGAGACGGCTTTGGATTTTGAAAGGTATGACGCCTGTTAACCGAGCGTCAGGTGAATGCTGGCGCTGTTAAAGGGTTCATGCTAAGCAGCGCACTCGAATGACGACGCCGATCCCATCGATGGGTGTGTCGACAGACGGTTGTCTATTCAGGCACCGCGGGGTGGATTACTTTTGTCCCTTCAAGTTGCGCTCAGGAGGAAATGAGTTCAGATATTACGGCCACATATTTGTCTGTCTGCTGACTGGCGCCGTTCATATAAAAGTGATCCAATGCATGTCCGTGAACTACTTTCTCATAACCTTGGTGCGTTTTTGGAGGGCAGAGCATGTCGGAAAATACTTACGGCGACAACGTTTCCAAATTTGTTGGAGTCGAGTTGGTGCCAGAAAACAGGTTACACAATTTTGCCCAGTGTATGTAGATAGATAGCCTGTCGGATCAACAGGTTGACTGTTGTTTCAATTCTTTGTGTATAAACCACGGCGTCGGGGCTTGGGAAGGAATAATCCAAACAGTGAGGAGAGTGCAGTTAACGGCAACACGACAGCAAGTAATGAGTGAGGATTCGCTTAACGATTACATTGTGGAAGTTAAGCAGACCATCAAAGATAGGCCACTTTTGTCTGTTTATTACTATCCCGATAACTTATAAGTCCCTTTTCCCAGTGGAATGCTCTTGTTGCGTTCCAGTGTAAGCCAGTTTATTGATGAGGCAGGTCCGAGAACGTTACACCATGGGCTGCAGACAAGCATGGCACGTGTTGACGTTATGAACGTCTACCCCAGTTATAGATTAGTTCTAAGTGGTTGAAGTTACCGCATGTTCTTCGGGGAGCGATGTAAGTATTCCCCCAAAAAGACCTACAGGTGTGTTCGGTCTACGGTGTAGTCAACGAAATATTTTTTTGGTGATGTCAGAAACGTACGTTACTTGTTAGTACAAACTTCAGATAGCAGTTTAAAACGGGAAGTTGAATCACTGTTCCCTAGAAACGTCCACAGAGCAACACCAGGTTGTTGGGGTTATAACGAAGGGGACGGATCCCCTATTGGGCCGGTCAGCTCCTGGTTTTTCCACTGCCACATTCAGCGTGGAGAATCAGCCGACAACTGAATGTTGATTTTGTTGAGGCCTGCTGCGTTATTTTGCGATTGCTGAACTTTTCCGATTGACATTGAAAGGTGAACTGATATTTCATTATCTTACTTGAATCAACCCCGTGAATCATCTCTGTTTCTATATCGGCTACTGCTACTGTTCCCCTTAATTTCATCCGGCCTGCGCCCTGTGAAATTCTAATTGCCGAAAGATGGCATGTATTATATATTTTCCCATGAATAACCTGCAACTACCACCACTTCTCGATAGGCGAGCAATCCTTTTGTTTCGACACAGCCAATGCCTTTGAGTATGCTAAACTCCATTCTATCGTCCTCCAGTACTGAGCGGTCCCCAGTGGTCGATTTTGCTGTACAGACACTTTCTTTGTTCGTTTTCCGAGGATTGTTTCTATTTAGACTTAGAGATTTGAATTTTTATATTTATTCGATCAGTATCGTGTTAAGTCTCGTTTTCACGAGAGTCGTCGCATCAGCGGTTTCAAAGAGCAAATATATTCTTTGGCTTTGGATACTGAGAGAGGTACTTAGTGTATCGACAGATTGTGCGTAACTCGGTGTGAACATGGTTCGTTAGCGACCTGTTCAACGGTTCCACACCCTAGTATAATTTCTCCCATATTCCTCAGGATTCCCAATGCGAAATATCTGACATTCATACGTTTAGCTGTATATTCTGTTTACCTTACTGCATATTGTCGGATAAAGAACATGTTGCCCTGTGAAAGTTTCAAATTGTGTCAGATGTAAGTCACGTTCGAAAGACTAAAGGATCACTTCAGATGTCGAGCTGTCGCTTTCTAAACCGACGATTTAGGGAGCTGATAACCTACGTTCACATCTGGTCCGTGTTTTTGTTTCAACAGGAAGAGACCGCTAGCCTTGCATCAGAAAAAATACAGCGCTGAAGGCTATGGGCTCAGATAAGACAGCCATTACGTCCAAAGCGGATGAGCACACCACTAGTGTCACACCGAACAGAGCAGACTGTGGAACAAGTGTATAAAAACGCCTATAAGCGAAACCATGTTAGGAAGTAGAGAGCACAGCCACGACTTTGGTCATTAGTAGGAATTAGGGTAAAGCAAGTGAATATTTGCGTACGGCGAACGACCATTCAGGACAAAGATAGTGGTACTGTTTGCTTCCAAAAACGTTGGCAACATTGTGTCTTTATGGTATGCCGAAAATCTATGAATCTTATCTACTCACAAGTTCTATTGTTGATGAGTTTGGCTATTCACTGCCTGAACTGGCTGGGTATTCTGAAGTGATGTTACAAATACCAGGTGGAACTATCATGAAATCCTGTGACTTTGTACAAAAAGTTGTTTGGCATTTGTAGAACAGGACGAAGTAGTCGTTAGTTCTGAGGTAATTGTTGATTTTGCCAAGGTTTGTCGCGTTGTTTTGAGATTGCTGAGATTTGCTTGATGTTGAAAGGTGGCCCTACGCCTTGCTCTCTTCCCCAAATGAAATACATTACTCACTCTCATTCTTACACCACCTACTTTGGCCATTTCCCTTACCCTTATTTAGTCCGAGCTCTGTAAACTTCTAAATACCGAAATTGAACCATTTTTCTTCCCAATTTTTCCTTGAGTAACTTATGATTCCCATCGTTTCTCGATGCATGAACAGTCGTTTTGCTCTGACCAAACCAATGACCATTTGTTTCAGTAAGCCCAACCTCCTTTATCGTCCACCATTGTTGATCTGTGCCCGGTTGTCAATTTGTTGTGCGGGCACTTTCTTTCTTTGATTTCCGAGGATTTTCACATTCGAGGTGAGAGAATCAAGTTTCTTGTATATTGATTCAATTAGTACCATATTACCTCCAGTTATTACGAGCGCCTTCTCTTTAACCGTTCCGAGGGTAGGTTATCTCTGTCGTTGAATATTGAGAGGCATTTACTGGATCAGCAGATTACGCGTAACTCGGCGTGAACTTGAATCGTTAGCAAACGATTCAATAGTCATGTCGTTGTTCACCAATGTACCCCAGGCAACAGTACTAGAGACAACCAGAAAATTGATAGACAGCAACATCGTAGAAGATAAAGACAAACGTAACTCCCAACCAGATAGTAGCTGGGATATGAGTGTGTTTAGATACAAACTATCTGTTTATCGACAAACTACTTTGTTTCATTTTGAACTTATACATCCAAAAACAAGGATTATTCACGGGATCTCGAATATCCTTTGTTTTAACAGACATCATTATGGCACAGTTTAAGGAGAAGACCCTTAGTCACCTTGGAGCCCACTAATTCCTTTGGTGATATGCAGACATCTCTGTGAGTATGGAATTAAACCAGGTTGAAACATTTTTACAACTCCCTAATCACATGAACAATGAAATTAGAATCTAATAATGGTCGGCTGTCAATCCTCGACCGTCTGGTACATAGGATAGGTTGGGGGCTTTGGACCACTCTCCGTCACAAAACCGCAGGCTCACCATTGCGTGGTCGTTGTCCCAAACAGCCTTACATCTATGCATCGATTGGATTGACTGAAACGAAGAAAACAAGAGGCGCTGACCACCATAATGGGCGGAATGTACCCCAAGCAATTTTCTGAGGACAATTAGGACGACTGCTCAACACAGTATCAAGGACGCTGAGGGAATGGATAAGTGCCACCCCTATTCCGTTCGACGCAGGTACGTCAAAGGCCATTCTTAGGTTCATGAACGAAGTAGGCTTCACATCAGTTTCCCGACAATGTATGACACTGCACATAATCTTGGAGCATCTTAAGTATCTCTGATGTTAAGTGCACTAGTAGTTGTGTGTGCATAATAAGATGTAAGGACCGTCCACCCACTTACATTGGGTACGCAGATCGAGAACCTTCAATTAGCTACGAGTTAGACACGGGCCAGGAAATTGATCCAGAAAATGTCGAGGTACCTGGACTAGGGTTAAGAATAACACGGGACAGCTCATTTGCGGAAACCCTCAGGATTTCAAACGACGAATGTGCCGCAAGTAGTGTCGGTGGGGCTGGACTTTCTAGCACATGGTGACCGGTTCTGGGCAAATTGAGTTGTTTTGGTGGCCCGACGAGGTGACAGTCTTAACATATTACGGCAGTGATTCACTCATCAGCCTCTTCTGAAAAACAGTTGACCCCTAGACCTAGCTATCTCACGCATCACACACATTTCACCACTGTCTAGCTGTTTGTGTTTCCCAGATATACTGTAATTAGCCATTCGGTTGCAGAATTGACCAAATGTTTACGTACACTTGACCCACCGGTTCGTCTGGATGCTTACGTCTAGCCCTCTTTCAGCACTATCAAATTTCTAACTGATTCGCTTTGTCTGACAAACTTTCTGTATCATAAGTTGGTCGTTGCCGATAAACCAAATTACCGATTGTTCACAAGTTGTGAAGACGCGAATTTTCAATCGGTCTCATGCATATTCCAGTGAACAGTGTCTTTGAAGATTGATTCCTCCTCTGCATTTCTGAGGGTTGCATAAGTGGTAGCCTTGCGATCCCGAGTGGTTGTAATGACCCTCCTGATCACCTGCTGGTTGACTAGCACTTTCAACGTGACTACCTCATCCCTCCTGGCTGGAGTACGACAAGCAGATGAAAAGAGTTCACGCACTTCTTTCGTGACGCGACAGGCGCACAAACGGAAAACAGTAATGCTGTTATCTAAGGGACGGAAATTATACACAGAAGGAGATAGGAAACCAAATCATCAAAAATGTACAATGGAATGAGGCTATCAGAATAAATGAGAAGCACGCTCGGATGTGCGCGATCATTGCAGATAATCACAGGCGATTAAAAAAAATAGTTGAATTGTGCTACAGATGCGAACTCTGTCAGCAAAAGGTTGTGGTAAGTAACAAAAGGACTATCGTTTACAAAAATTTGAATGACGTAGTGGTAAATTGTTCACTTGTTCCACAAATTTGGTCCCAAATAATTGATGTTGCAATAACTTATCTCTCACAAGGTCACGCACGAGTCGATGTTCTAAATAGTTGATGTGCAAACCGGAATATACGCCGGAGCCGGTTTCACTTCATACTCGAAGAAACTTAATCTGAGCGGGTTAATTATACGTTGAATGACCTTGAAGCCGATTTTTCTCACTGATTCACGAAGTACGTCAGTAGCAGGCATATTTTGCTATGCATAAGATAAATGTAATATATACCGAACGTAATAAATACGTAGCGTACAGGGGAATATCTGCAAAAGTATGCAAACCTGCATGCATATATGAGTACATACATCTATGTATACACGTTTGAACATATATATATACATATAATTATATCTAAATGCATATGCACTTATGTATTTATGCGTACACATATACAAATATGTGTGCATATGTAATAACTCCACGTTTTCGAAACGCGCGCTCTAACATAATGATTTTTCGCACTTATAAATTTATACATGAGCACACATATATATGTGTGTACGGGAGCGCATTTCCTTTCCTACCCGCGATAAACAAATTCGTGTAAAGTATGTTACCTGCAGGCCAACCGCTTCCGCTCAGACTGTCCGTAGCACTTGTGGCTCAAATCTGAGTCAATACGGAGGCAATGGGGAACAGCGTTCTTCCGAAGTAAGAGGTCCAATACAAGTCCCGTAAATGGTAACAACTTGGACAAGCGTGAGTCAAAGGCCCAGTATGCCATGCACACGACTTACACAAACGAAAGCAAAAACGGTACTCGACAACAGAGCAGCACGCCCCGTTTCAAAACTCAAATTCAATTCTTGCGCGCTCGTTGGTTTCGGTTGCACGTTACAATAACACACCGGATGACCTTGAAGCGCAATTTTCTCATTGGATAACTGGCTATCCTAGAGGGGCGTTGAGAAAAGCACTCGTCAACGCGCGCGCGATTCGAAAAGGACAAGTAATTACAGCGTGGATATTTTATTTGAAGTTTCTCATATAACTGTTATTTTTTACAACATTTTTTACCGTACAATCTGATTAAATTTTATCTACGCCCACGCCTGTGCAAAAAATATTCTTATATAACAGAGTATAATGACCAAAATCGGTCGTCCAACAAGATCGTCTGGTGTCAAAACCACTTGCTCTAGCTCTAAGGTAGATATTGAACGACCTAATGGCAAATACTCTAGGTCGGAAAATTGTAAAAACCCTTCCAAAGATGCTGCCCCGAAAGGGGGTGAAGATAAAATGGTGGTTCCCACCAATACTCCTCTAACTAACAACTGCTCTATCCTCCTAGACAATGTATTGGTGGAGTTATCTGGTAAGGTATCTAAACTGGAGGCTGAACTTGCCTAACTAGAAACAAGCTACGCTGTATTCGATTCCCTAAAGGAGAATCTTATCTCCCTCTCTTACATCTTCAAAGTGCGGGAATGTCCCAAGATGGATAACTCAGAGAGCGCAAGCATGTTTCTCAACACCTTGACAACAGAAATCACAAAACGGATGCGTTGCACATATAATGCCATCGTATTCAATGTACCAGATAAGCTTCACCTCGATTGGCATTAAGAAGCTACTCACAAGGATTACCAATATGGACCCGACATCTCATACCCGCATTCGTCTCCACAAGAAGACTCAAAAGATCTGCTGTCCGCTTTTGTTCAAATTCCAGAGCGAAGCAACTGCGAAACAGCTCATCCAATGTCAGGACCTCACCAAGTCCAAAACCTCTCCTAAACTGATAAGAATTATGCAGGATATAACGCCGCTTGAGATGGAATGTCACCGTCGCTTATTGCGCAACGCTGTCACTTCTGAGCGTGCGGCTCAGGACATATTCAAACAAGATGCGACGATGTCCAAGGGTAATGAATCGGGTCCTGATTGTGAAGCTTCACCCTGTGTAGCTTCGTCCTATTGCGTCACACCTGAGCCTGCCACTGTTCCTCTTCAAAGCACCAACG
>QNGE01000870.1:53397-64227 GCA_008508345.1 Paragonimus westermani
ACGGGTTCGAGGCTGGGGGTCCAAGCTACCCAGATCCAGTCAGTTTGCTCGTTTCGATGTCCGGCGGTCTACTATTGACCTGCAAGGCAGTCATTGGAAACGGGGTGTAGCACCGCTCTTGGGGGTTACAGAAAATACCAATAACAGAGTAAAATAATCTAGCAAAACAGGATAAATTACCAATCTAACGGTTTATTACGTAAGTGGGAATCGAATAACACTTTGAGACGGTCCTTAGAAGAGTAGATAGCAATCTCTAGTGGTAGGTCGTTCCAGTAGTTGATAACCCTATAAGAGAAGAACTGTTTTCTTAAGAAGGTCCGATGTCGAAGCCTATAGAGCTTCCTGTCGTGATCTCTTCGACTATTATCACTTACCAGGGTGAAGAATTGTTGCACCAGTCCTGTTCTAAAGAGAAAGTGTGTAAGAATTAAGTCGCCGCAGAGTCTTCTAAACTCAAGTGGATAAAGATCAGGAATTTCGAGACGAGACTCGTAGGAGAGATGCCGTAAGCCAGTGACCATTTCGGTGGCTACTCGCTGGACACGTTCAATGGCGAGTATGTCCCTCTTAAAACCGGTGTAGACAACTTGATTGGCATGCTCGAGCAGTGGTCTTATGTAGACTCCGTAAAGCGTGTGAAAGGCGTGCTTGTCTATCCCGAGGAAGGTTCGTTTGATCATCCCGGGAGTCATGAGAACCCTTATGGCGGCCAGCTGGTGATGATAAGAGAAGGACAAACCAGACGGTAGCCAAATCCCTAGGTCTTTTTTGCGATCTACTTTAGTGATATCTACTACACTTTGTGCACCGTATATCACGAATAGGTTCCCGGAGTCTCCTGCGAGGTACACGTGCTCACACTCCCTGTCGTTTACAGAGAGACTCGCCTGCCACTTCCATCTCTTATAACTTCATCTCCCTTATTTCCCTTCCTGACACATTTCCCAATTTGTTTGTCATGGACTCAGACGCGGGGGACATTCCATTAATTATCGATGCGCTTACCCTATCCGTATCAGACCAATGGACGCTACCAATGTTTATGAATCACAAAGACTCTTCTGCATCGGACATTTTCATCGGTCTATATTCGACGTCGAATAAGTAGAATGCACTAAGTTGATTGCTTTTGAAGGCACCCTCGCTGGTCAATGAGATGCAGATTTTCAGATCCTTCTTCTTCTTATATACTCCTTGCATTATTCCGGTCACTGAAGCTTGGTGTATCCGTGAGACTTCAAATACACAACTAAATATTATAGGTTAACATATGTTCCGAAAATGTCGTGATGCAGGACCTGGCGGTGGATGTTTAATTTACTTAAGGGAGCAGTATTCTGCAACTATACTCGATGAGCCGTTTCCTGATAGAATTGATGACTCATTGTGGCTATCAGTGTCAACTGAATCCTGTGAACTACTCTTAGGATGTGTCTACAGACCACCTAACGCCTCTCATGACAACATGACCAATCTTATCACTGAACTGAATTATGTATCAACATTGCCCACGCAGTACAAAATAATTGGTGGAGATTTCAATATGCCCAATATTTCTTGGACCTCCTTCCCAGCTCCTGCAAATCAAGCAGTTTCTTGCATGTCCCCCAGTAAATGGTTGGCGCCAACATGTCTTAGAACCTACCAGACTAGACCACACTTCAGATCTCCTTTTTACAACAGGTATCTCCTCTGCTAAAGTATCCGTCCTAGAACGGTTCCCAGGAAACGATCACAACGTGGTCAACCTCATGTTTGACCTAAAAGCTGTAATAGCATCGAACATAGTAAGTTACCGCCAGATAAAATTAATCGACTGGAATACGTTCACCACTCTGCTGAGGTCATTGGTGTAGAGCACATTCTTTCTGACCTCTGACCGTAGTATAGCAACCGAAGTATTTACTGAACACTTCAGATTTTGTATGAACATTTTAGCCCCGGAAAAATCAAAACGCCTTAGTGTGTGTGGTGAACGCTGGACCCCCACTCCAAAAGAGGAATGCAAGCTCAAAAATCTGAAATCACAATACCGAAAAACACATGACTTCTCCCTTATTATTCAAATGCACAAAATTTTCGACACTATAGAAACTAGGAGTAAAATGCTCCACATGAATGAAGAAAAACGTGCATTGAACAGCAAAGAGAAGAGCTTTGAGTTGATGCAGTTATCTGAACGCAGAAACTGTACAAGAGACCCTATTATCTCAGTAGTTACATTACGGAACAAAACTACCGTAGATGACCCCGTAACAATCTGCGAGGCCTTCAATTCGTATTTTGCTGCTTCCTTCAACATTGAGGAAAATGTGTTGCCCCCACCTCTCCCTGTAAAAGCAAACACGTTCCTAAGCCACGTTACTGTTGATGTGGTAAAAATACGCTGTCAGTTAGCTACTATCAAACCCTCTTACCTTCTTCGTCCAGAGGGTTTCAGCGATTTCAGCGATTGATACACGGGTTCGAGGCAACGGCCCAAGGTTCCCGGATCCAGTCGGTTTTCCTTGCTCAGTGTCAGCGGGCTTCTGTTGATCTGAAAGGCGATCATTGAAAACAGGGTGTAGCAACGCTCTTGGAGAATACAGTGAATACCAAGAACAGAGAAAGATTATTCGCATAATGCAATTTTAGATAAATGAGAATCAAGCAAAGCTTTAAAACGATCCCTAGAAGCTCTACTGACGACCTCAGAAGGAAGGCTGTTCCAATGGTTAATAACCCTGTAAGAAAAGAACTGCTGCCTAAGAAAGGTCCGAGGACGAAGCTTGAAAAGCTTCCTATTATGTCCTCGCCGGCCGTCATCATTCGCTACAGTGAAGAACTGTTCTACAAGACCTACTCTAAAGAAGAAGTGTGTGAAAACAGGGTGTAGCACCGCTCTTGGAGATTATAGTGAATACCAAGAACAGAAAGATTATTCGCCTAATGCAATTTTAGATAAATGAGAATCAAGCAGAGCTTTAAAACGATCCCTAGAATCGCTGCTGATGACTTTAGAAGGAAGGCTGCTGTCTAAGAAAGGTCCGAAGACGAAGCTTGAAAATCTTCCTATTATGTCCTCGACGGCCGTCATCATTCGCTACAGTGAAGAACTGTTCTACAAGACCTACTCTAAAGAAGAAGTGTGTGAGTATTAAATCACCGCGGAGTCTTCGAAATTCAAGTGGGTAATGGTCAAGAATTTCAAGTCGAGACTCGTAAGTAACATTACTCAGGCCCGCGACCATCTTGGTAGCCGCGCGCTGGACACGCTCAACAGCTAATATGTCTCTCTTCAGGCCGGTATACACGACCTGATTGGCATACTCGAGGAGCGGTCTTATATAAGTCCCGTAAAGCGTTTGAAAAGCTTTCTTGTCCATGCGGGAGGAAGTGCGCCTAATCATCATAAGAGCGGCAAATCCCTTTTTTGCCGCCATCTCATGGTGATACGTGAAGGACAAGTTAGATGACAACCAGATGCCCAGATCTTTCTTCAGGTCGATTCTCATGATATCTACTGTGCCAGATGCGCTATGAATCATGAAGGCATTGCCAGAATCTCCACCGAGTGACATGTGAGCACATTTATTGTCATTTAGTGGGAGACTCCAATCGTCCGACCAGCGCTTGATCGCGTCAAGATCAATTTGTAGTGCACTGGGATCAGTGGCATTACAGATTTTTAGGTCGTCTGCATATAAGAGGACGCTGCTGGAAATGTTGCTTGGAAGGTCGTTGATGTAAATGAGGAATAACAAAGGACCTAGAACTGACCCTTGGGGAACTCCCGCAGAAATGAAAGAGGGAGACGAAAGGTCTGCTCCGGTCTTGACCCTAAACGTTCTATTATCAAGAAAAGAGGCAATCCAGCGAAGAACCTCTCCTTGAATACCGTAGGCTTCCAGTTTGTGTTTCAGGGGGCCGTGTGGGACACGGTCAAAAGCCTTGGCAAAATCAAAGAAGATGGCATCAGAGATGAGGCCATTGTCTTTGGCCTCCGTCAGACTATCCATGAAAATAAGCATGTTTGTTATGCATGACCGATTAGGAAGGAAGCCATGCTGTGTGGAAGAAAAAAGATTATTTGATAAGAAGTGATTGAGTATGGCGCGCTTTAGTAGGCGCTCCATTATTTTGCACGGGATGCTAGTGAGGCTGATTGGCCGATAACTAGCCGGAGAGTGCCGGTCACCCACTTTAAATATGGGTGTGACCATCGCCTCTTTCCATGCGCTAGGGAGGATGCTAGTCTGGAGTGTTTGCTTGAACAGCTTATAAAGGGGTTCAGCCAAACTAACAGCTGCTTCCTTGAGTATTCTGGGATGGATCATGTCGGGACCCATTGCACCGTAAGGATTAACCTTGAGTAAAAGGTCTTCGACATCTAGCACAGAAAACTCAGCGGTCACGAGTGGTTGCCTGAACTTCTGCAACGGTAGTACAGGATGCCAGCTCGGGGATACGACGTTATAGATTGCCGAGAAGTACTCCCTGAATAACTCGGCCACAACTAGGGAGTCAGATGAAGTCTCCCCGTTGGGTAGTCGTAAAGAAAGAGCTGAAGGTTTGTTCTTTCTTAGTCGCCGCATATGCTTGAATAAGAAGTTTTTGTTCCCGCGGGCTCTTATGAGGATCTTCTCTTGTACGAGTTTGGTGTGTTCGCGGATTTCCCGCCTACACCTGTTTCGGACAATGTGGAACGCGCTTAGGTCCTCTGAGTTTCCAGTAAGCTTATGCTTCGCGAATAATTGGGAACGGTTATCGAGAAGACGACGTATCCTGCGTGGAAGGGGTGGCCGATAAGAGAAAATGCACAGTTTGCGCGGTATAAATAAGTCGTCTGCTTTTTGAATTGCGCTGTGAAACGTGTGGTAGTTCTGGTCCACGGAGTCCAAGTCAAGAAGAAGTGAACCTAGGTAGGTTCTCAGGCCGTTAAAATCTGCTTGATTAAAGTTTCGAACGGTGAATCTTTTTGCTGGTTGTTGTAACCAGTAACAGATAAGGTCAAAGGCTAACAGAGAGTGGTCACTGTGTCCAAGTGGTGGCTTGATGATCACTCTGTCTACCAGGTGGCTCTCATTAGTGATAACTAAGTCGAGCAAAGAGGGAATCTGACCAAAACGGTGCCGCGTCGGGGCGGTGACGTGCTGTGTCCACGCCTTCCGACGTATCAGCGTTGATAAGGAAGTCGAGAATCCGCTTTCACAGTCCTGGTGAGAAACTGATGCCCAGTTTATCTTGGGTGCGTTAAAATCACCCATAATAAGCAGATGTGTAAAGCGTTGTAGGCCTAGGAAGTTTTCCAGGCTTACCAGAAGGGTGTTGTCGTCGGGAACGTCTGATGAAGGAGAACGATAAATAACCCCCACTAGGAGTGAGTCTTGGCCGCGCAGTGGTAGTCGAAGCCAAAGAGCGTCACATTTATCAGAGGACTGGAAGCCACCAATAACCGTGGGTGTCGGGAGACACTGCTGAAGAAAAATCGCAGAACCCCCCATTCTCCCTCGGGCAGAGTCAGCCCGGTAAACAGAATACCCCGGAACACTCAGTTCACTGTCACTGATATCACCTGTAAGCCAGGTCTCCGTGAAGGCGAACATGTGGGGTTGGGTGTCATGAATTAACTGTCTGATTTCCGGTAATTTATTAAACAGACTCAGACAGTTGGTATACATGCATCTGAAAGCTACTTCCTCGTTGGATTTCGCGAGAAAATAGAAAGGATGGTGCGAGGAAGAGCCTGGGAAAGAAGGCCTAGAAATGAGGAGGGTGGTGGGGCTGGACTCGGTCTGTTCTTCCGAGTTGTTCTGACGACCCTTCTTCGAGGATGTGGGCGCGACATCACCGCCTGTGCGTACGTCAGCGACCCTAACGGGCGTTCGATCAGCGTTCTGGGTGCCGCCACCTGGGAACTTTGCGTCCCCGTCAAATTCCGCTGCTTGGGAGGGTGTTTGAAAGTTTTTACCCACGGAAAATTTGACTTCCTCGTTTGCTGGGAGCGGGGTTTGGAAGACAGCAAAGGGCGCTGTGTTATGGGGCCACTGAAAGAGATATTTATAGGGGTGGGCCAAATGGATGCTTTTTGAGCTTTAGGAGGCGGTCCTAGCAGGCTGCTTCCGTTCCGAACTCTTGGGAGGAAGAGTCTTCTGCTGGGCAGTTTGGTGGGTTTCAGGGTGGGTAACTCTGAAGACGGTTTTTGCGCGGTGTGTGTATCCTCAATGCTTGTGCCTGTGCCTGAGGCGCCAGTCGTTGGAACGACCATACAGACGGTGCCTCCGCTTTCCACAACAGACACAGGGGTCTGAGGGGCTACTTCGAGAGCAGAAACCACGACTTTAATCTCCAGTTGTGGCTTCTGGTCTGCCAAGATTTGTGACTTAGTCTTAGTCCGCTGTTCGCTTCTCGCTCGCTCTTGCCGGGAGCGGTCGAAAGATACGCCTTTCAGATGGGCGTTGGCGGACTTCAAAGCCTCTGTTTTGCCTACCACTACCTCGAGGCTGAGCATTGCTGGCAAAGTTACCAAAAGGCCAAGTGACTAGTTGGATGTCTTGGCCCGCAGCCTACTCGCAAGTACCATGTTTGTGGCATCCGGGGAGAAGGAAGTTCCTAGGACTGTCTTAGCTAGCTCGGTTGGAGAAGAGGTTGTAGGGAAGCGGCCCCATAAGACAACTCTCTTTTCCCTGAGAGCTTTTTCCTTCATTCTTACTGCCGCCTCCTCTATGTGGGCAGTTGATAGGGCAACTGCTTTCTTGGTGATTGCAACACCGGGGAGAGCAAGCGCTATATACTCATTCAGGGAATGTAGTTCTAATTTCATTTCGGACAGAGTCCGTTGATACTCCTCTATCTTACTCTCCATGGAAGAAATGGAAGGAGATACAGAGCTAAGAAGAGCCCCGCATTTACAGTTGCAGGTTTTCTGCGTCACTCCACTTGACGTGGTGCGTGTGAGACCAGTCAGCTGCGGAGCGGTGCCTTGGCTTTCGCTGAACCTGCAACTCATACAGATGTAAATAAGAGATGAGGAAGCTAGCTGTTTGTACTGGTGTTCATTAAGACCAGTGCACTTGAAGTGATACCACTTCTGACACTGGTCGCACTGCATGCCGTTTTGTAAGGGTATTTTACAACCATACCGGCCGCAGGCGCTTGCTACTACAGACTGTGTCTGCTGAGTTCCAGCAATGATAGATCTAACACGGGTCATTGTCGAAAAGGGTGAGTAATATGCAAGGGGGCTAAAGATAGTACGGACACTATCGAACACGAACAATACAATATGCAATGAATAATGCTATTCAACAAAGAACAGCAATGATTGTGTAAATTTTTTGATGCACTGGGCACCAAGATAGCAAAGATATGAATGGATAATGACAGCAAGGAAACACGAGGCTAGAGAATAATACAGATAAAATCGAGCACAATATGACACGCGATGAATTATGCTATTCGACGAAGAATAGCAATGATCGTGTATAATTTTTTGATGCACTGGGCACCGAAATAGAAAAAATATGAACGAACAATGACAGCCAGGAAATTTAAACCAAATTTCGAGTTACCCGCGCGAGTCGTTGGAACACGTTTCCATTGGGTTCACACAAGCCACCTAATATCTGCGATCAAGTCGTCAGCCGCCATGCAGGAGCCAGACCACTCAAAAGTTCACAGGTCGGACAATCGCGAATCATTGTGAAGCATTTTTAGTTATGTGACCTTGAATCGGTCTGCAACGCAGACTGCTGTCGTGCGTTTGTCGCCGTTCAAGCTTCCGGCTGTGTGAGTTGTGTGCATGACTTACTAAGCCTCCGGCTAATACTCGTCCGTTTTTACTACCGTGGTCGTGGTCCGATCCTCCGGTAAAACGCTGCCCGTCGTTGCCTTCACTCCGTTGCACGTCACAAGCGCAAAAATTCTGAGATCTGGCATTCTGTCGTCCGGTGCATTTGAACTGAGTTTGACTGACTTTGGGGACGCCCGGCGCGATGGCTTGTGATGAGGGTCCACTGATCGTGGGTGGTGCCGAAGTAAAAAGGAGGGCTGCCTCCTATTGTTATAGATTAGGTATTTCTAGCGATGTTGAAGTAAGGCTGATGTTTTCTTCAATCATTTCCAGCCGATATCTCCGGTCTATGGTCATCAACGTTCAAGAAGGTCGTCTTCTCCATTGCCACTTGTAAGAGAGGAGTTGAAGCCCCACGAAATTCTTGACCAAGGGGTCGAAGTAGCTACAGTTTATTTTCTACGCTATTGTCACGCAGAGCTTTGGTTATGATTTCGTTCAAAATAGTGTTTTCATTGAAGAACTAATGAAAAATGGGACTATAGTAAAATGTTCATATTTCTAGGAGACTAATGTTTAGAGAAAAAGATATTCCATCGAAGTCATCCGCCATGTTGTGTTGTTTTTGATTGGGTTTTGCACTGCATTAGCCGCTTCGTTGATAGACTATCTGATTGAGGTGATCTCGGAGTTAAAATACCGCACGGTATCATCACGTATCCTTTTTAGCGCATATCCTCTTCCATGTCTACTACTTGCTTCCCCCTTAACTTTGAGTTTCCAGTCATCGTTCGTTTTGAATCAGGTTGGCTGTTTTCGATACCTGGATTTGCTTGGTGTGGTATTAATGTCTTTCTCACTGGCCTGGCGGCAGTTCTAGTTGCTTTCCTCGCAGTAGGTCTTTATGGAACATATTATTTGTTTCCAGCCAATAGCAGCGGGAAGTGGCATACCTCAAGTGAAATGTTATCTAAATGGATTGAATTTACCACGGCTCATGCGCTGTTTGACTATGGTGGTGAAGGGTGCTGGCCTGGTCTTTGCAGTGTCAGGCGGCCTGGCTGTTGGAAAAGAAGGCCCGATGATTCATATTGGATCGGTGATAGCTGCTGGCATATCGCAAGGTCGTATCACCTTTTGCAATTGGTCCCTCCGATTTTTACGTTTCTTCCGGAACGATCCGCAGAAAAGAGATTTTGTCGGTGCTGGTGCCGCCGCGGGAGTCGCAGCTGCATTCGGCGCTCCTGTGGGCGGTTTGCTGTTTACACTGGAAGAGGGTGCGAGCTTTGTCTACCAGCGATTGACTTGGACTATAGTAAGTTGGTTCATTATTTTACGCCTTTGAATTTGCCCACTCCTGTGTTCACATTTGGACTCTTGATCAGATTACAAATTCACTGGATCCTGCGTAATATTACCTGCCGTGCTGCAGGTATGCTTTATTTTGCTACTGTTCGTACCAGTTTGTCTCAAGCACCTCATCATTCGTCAAGGCCTGCAGTGATCAGTGATTTGCACTCATGTTTAAACATCACGCACCCACGATGAAAAAAGCGGTCTCTGAGCAATCAGAGAAGGAAACAGAGGGTACCTAATTTCCAAAAGCTGTTTGACGTCAACTATTCGGCAGCGTAGTGTCGATGTTTTGCGAACAAACAGCCGAGTTGTAAATAAAGGTGGTGTGTTATCATCAAGGCATGTTCTGTTGCCTCCCGTCATGAATCTCATTTACCTCACAAAAAACTTGGCTAAACGACGGCGGCGTTTACGCCGCTAATGCAGACTTGCCGCATCTGTTTTTTGTTAATCGACTCTGTAAACCACGAGAGTCCAAACTTGTTGGTGAATCTGCCCGACAGTGCTTGACCCTTTTGGTATTTGAATCCATCTCTACCCGTTTTAGTCATGTTTACCTTGTCTCTGACACCAGTCGGTCATGGCATCGACAGAAGTAGTCAGTGTAGTGGGTGTCTGGGCAACGTCCTTAGCACACAGGCCAGCTCAATTTTGGAGTGAATCAACTTGCTTAACAGTCACAGTGGAATATCCGGTTCTCAATTTAATCGTTTCATTCCTTTTTTGCCTAGCAGTACAAGTGATTACATGTGGGCACCGATGATCGGATTTTTTTTAGGGCGGTTTATGTCTTGTACTTTGAACATGCATGTTTCGCAACCACAGAAACACCTCCCTCACAACCGCTTCGTGTACGTGACCCTCAAACTTTAGAGTGGTGCTACCCCGCCGCCGTCCTTTTCTTAGATTTGCCGAAAACACCCTAATTTTGGGGTTATAGGTTACTTCTTTTTTCCACAGCTCAACCGCTGTTGTTCTGGACTCTTAAGTAAACGAGTTGCTGAACGACTTCCATAAATTCATTGTCTAACATCACATCGGCATTGTCTCAGTGGTCTTGCAGAGACGACGGATAAGTAATGGTTAACTACAACCAACTGTTCCGAAATTAGAAGTCAGTCCTGACATCTGCTGTTTTGACTTAGTGTTTATGCTAACTAGGACGCCTCTCTGACAGGACATAATTGCCAGGAGCTACAAGGGACGAAAAGCGCTCGCACTCCTAATGGCTGCGTAGGAGCCCTTTAATATTGAGACACGATCTTATGTACATACTACAAAGCTATTTTATAGTCGTAGCGCGGCTGTATTTCTTCAAGGGAAGGAAATTTTTAGAAAAGGTACCCTCAGAGAAACACCCGGGCGGGGATGTGTAGATCACATTTTCACTCTTCGTCAAATTCTGGAGCAGCGTCATGTGTACCGCCTGCCAACAATTGTATTTCTCGACAATAAAGGTGCGTTCGATTCAGTGGATCGATCTACACTTTTAGAGTCGCTCAAACGCAGAGGTGTGCCGACTAAGTACGTGAACATACTGTCGGCACTCTGTTCCCATACTTCAGCTCAGATTAGGGTTTACGGTGAACTGTCTGACAGTTTCAGCACCATGAGCGGCGTACGTCAAGGCTGTCCGCTGTCACCATTTTTGTTTAATTTCGTCATAGACGAAATAATGGAGGATTGTCTGCGGCACTCAC
>QNGE01000870.1:74229-163279 GCA_008508345.1 Paragonimus westermani
ACACCGACTTGACGGCCAGTACAACCACGGATCAGGGAGAAAAGCCTTCTGCTATTTCCAGATAAAAAGGCTTTTTCCATCTCTTTCGATTGTTGGACCAAGTAGTGCTCACGGTCTTTGCGCAAGCTTTTAGTCAGCATGCGTTTAAGTTCTCGACGGTCATCATCGTATTCAGAACCGGGTGGGATATTCATACTCCGAACCCAAGTCATACGCCCGCTACCAGACCACCGTCTCCATCTTAACCCGTCAGTCGTAAACGAGGCTTAGCAAGGATGAGTTGGCGTTCGTGAGAAGAGGCTTGTAGGGCTTGTTCATCCTGAAGACTGTTTGACGATTTTCGTCATTATTGGCACTGTTTTCACCTGCGGTAATGCTTTAGGTGCGTCAATGTTTGAAAACAGGCACTTCTTGAGCATCTACTGCATGAACGGGGTCAGTTTTCGCGGTCGTACAATGCGGCCGTTCATACAGTAGTGTTGTGCACTCGGTCTTTCATGGGAAAGTTGGGGTCATGCCGGCACCGTGGACGGTAAAAGTTGACGAACACCATCTGAGCATTAGGTACGCGATTTTCGATTTATTTGGATATTCAACCAACGCTGTTTCCACTCTCAAGATAATGTGGGATTTACAACCTTGTCCAGCCCACTTGCGTTGCTTATAGTCGGCAGCACACTGACAAGCCCCAAGTCAGGCTAGTTTTATGAGTAACTGGTTTTTGGGATGCTGATGTCGAAAAAGACAACGGCTGTCGGTCTTCCTTATGAATGACAGTTAGAATATCTGGTGGCTCGTGAAGATATGCTCTGTGTAATCACATGCAGGGCAAAACCTAATTTTCTCCTCACGAACACCGTTTGTACGCAGCGCTCAGCTTACGACTTACGCTGGTTGTAATTAGCTCAGGCTAATCCCTGGGTGATTTTCACGGGTTGTGCGTCGGGCATATGCTGTTAGTGAGGCTCTGGTCCTTTTGAACGACCTCATTGCCTCAGTCTCTGGAGCAGAGTCGCCAGTTGTTTGGCTAAGACTGGAGCTTCATCTACAAGAAGGGAAGAGGGAGTTCGTCCTAGCCGAGTGCCTTGTAGCTTTTCAGGAACTTAATCTCAAGTAGTTTATCTGAACTAGAGGTCAGACCAGGCTGTTGCGAAGTGTTCGGTGAAATTCCGCTGTATGACGTGATACACACCTAAACTTTACTTCAGTTGCCAAACGTTGCATGTGCTTTTTGATCTTTACTTTGTGTTACATTGCTCAATAACGTTTGTGTGTATTTGTTAAATTTCAGTTATTCGCCTCGATGGTTTCGATGTTTGTACTGGCGCTCATCAAGACTGTTGTTCACACTCGGACGTTCAGTTTCACTCCAGGCGGCCTTGTTAGTTTTGGTACTTTCACAGTGAGTTCTACATTGTTCAGCTGGTCTCTCTTTACAGTGCCCTCCTGCAAGAAAAACCTTCTGAGAGAACGTCTGTTTTTTGATAAGTGTGTTTCTTCCTCAGAGGAGCCGTTTAAATTCACGGAACTTGATCCATGTGAGTGTGACACAGAAAGAGAGCTGTCAACGTAGGAATACAGTCGTGAAAAATCATGACCCTAACTTACTTTAAACTACTGTACACCGCGTGGAAGGATGTTTACTAACGAACGATTCGCTTGTGGTTTGTTTTGACAACAACGGGTAATAATGAGGGATCATACGCTGAAGTAAACGATGAGAGACAATCCCCCAAACTATTCGGCATCATATGTTGTGCAACAGCGTGGTTGCACATGAGTTGGCATGGTGTCAGACACCCTGAATCTAGACTGTCGTCAGATAACGACTCAAGAATATATACTTCTGGCTTACAGCACACCACTGTTTGTTTACAGAATTCTGTTCCATCAATTCACTACTTCAAGGACCTCCAAAACTAGTTGTTTGGCTTGCTTATTTTTTTTTATGTAAACGCTGAAGTGTGTTCAGCTGATATTGCAGCTGCGTTGCCAAAATTATTAGTTTAGTGTTCTGCTTTCAGTCCCAATTTCCTGCGCAATAGCGTTCACGGGAGGTCAGGCGTCAAGTGTTCTGCTCATATCCCAGAAATCACTGAGTGTGTATTCATGTGATGTACTTTACAGAACATCACTATTTCTGACTACGCCTTAGGCTGGATTTCTTAGCTCAGTGTAGATCAGATTTTAGATTATCGGAACGGTGTGAAGATGGCTTATGTACGGTTTTATGTGATTTAGTGGATTGTCCCGAGAGCAGTCTGAGCAAACAGACTGGTCCTGTCAGGCTGTATCTGTTGGAAGAGTTGGGCTCATTTCGGCCTTACAACTGTTTCCCTTGTAGTTATGGAAGGGGTGTCCTTCTTCGGTAGAAGTACCTAACGTGGGCAGTTTCTTGTCGTAAGTGTTTCTTCCTAATATGAGCGTGGCATATATGATCCTGTGATCTCGGGTTATTCTGTGTTTAATACGTTCTCGAACATACTGGACCTTGGTGCGGTGCCAGGTCACCTGTTGGGACGGATTGTATGTTGCGATGATCACATCGATAAATCAAACTTCAAAAGACGCCGAGATATGGAGGTCTAAGGAGTTACAATATCTTGGATATCTAGGTTATGGGTTGGAAGAAGGCTGACCACTCGTTTGTTTAAATTGGTACTAGTTCTAGTAAATTTTCATTCACCTGTTGGATTGTGGTGCTGTTTTTTGAGCCAAGTATCTCTATCAAAATCTTTAACACATCCCCATTTTGAGTTAACGTGACGATCATAACTTTTCTTAAACAAGTTGGAATCTACGATATCTTTAATGTCGTATATTACGTCCTGGTTTAGCTGGTTTGAGAAGGTAATGGTGTGCATGTGGCAAATCGCGAAGATTGTGGCTTCACTATATGCGTTTTTGCTGTACATTCTGCAGCCACCTTTTTGTGGCGTGTTTCGTTAGAAAGTCTTTTCTGGGAATCAAATGAGATAAAAGCAATCGAGCATCTACATTGTTTGCGAATGACGAAAGGTGGTGGTTCTCAAATCGTATAAATCGTCGACGTTCAGTAAGATAATTGCGTAGTCAAAAAATGCATATCTATACATATGGATTCTGTACTACGTGTGTTATCGACGATTTTAATTTCACGGTCCTGTTTCTAGTGTGTGATACTGAGGTATCACCAAGGGTAAAAGTTAGTTAAAAAACAACTTAATGGCCAAAGTTCTACTTGTTTGATAGTTTTCTACGTTTACGTAGAACTTGAACGAATGTCTATGAGCTTTGACCCTTCAGGCTGACAATTGGTTTCTCGGAGCATGTGGTAAACAATTTTGTATGTTGGAATGTTCAGGGGTGCGCTTAACAGGTAAATAGTGTTGTGTATCGCTTCAAAGTACAAAGTGTTACTCCACGGCTTTGTCAATAACGTTAGTCCGCGAATGAACAATGAAGTGCTGGGATTGTCGATCGGTTTGCACACTTAGATTACTATATTTTAGAGGACAAGAATATAGGAAGTGTGTTCTTCAAATTGAGATACTTTGGTAACATAAAGGTGTTTGGCACAGACATAAACGTCATTTTAGTCAGTGCAAACTTAGTTCAAGACTGAGGTACGTAGCTATTGTGGTTTGTGGATGGAAAACCGTGAGGACCTGATAATCGATCTTTACATTCAGTTGCACGTGTCGGTGGCCTCGGCCGATGAGCAGTCGGAAGGTTAGACGACAAACTTTTCCCGTGAAAATCGGTCCAACCCCCTCAAATAACCTATCAGAACGCATAATTGTAAATGAATATATCATTTATTGAGAACGCTGACCCATCGTCCATCAAACTCTGACATCGCCAAGCCTCCAGCTCACTGGTGTGAGGTAGGAGGTGGTTAGTCGTTGGCTTGGCAGGGGGAAGTAAAAGCATTCAGTAGTAAGTTAGGGACAGCGGACCGTGTTTACCCCCTCGATGGGTGATTCCTGCAGCCTATGGCTGGAAACTTGAGGATTCGACGTCTCATGTTGCTCAGTAGTGGGACGGTTGTTTCGGTGAGTTGCGTGTAAATCAAGTGAAATCAGTGAAACTAGGCAGTGACATCCGAAATGGAGCTGTCCCCAGGATGCCGTTTATTGTCATTTGCAACTCAGTTGTTTGTTTGCAGGATATATGCACTTGATTTTGGTTGTTTGAATTTGGACATTAGGGTCTCAAGGAGTAAATGCATTTCTTCTTTTCCTTCAACCGAGCTTATTCTTCGCGTGATTGTGTGGAGCTTAAAAGTCACTGCTGCTGCTGCTGCTGGTGGTGGTGGTGTTAGTGATAATGATGGTCGCTCTAGCCAGACCACCCTTCAAGAATGAGACTTTTTGACATTCTTTTTGTTTGTTGGACGCTGTTTCAATCTAATCGATAGCCACCCTAAAATATTTGTTCTGTACACTTATTTGCGAATGCGAATTATTTCTTTTGGGAAATGTGCATAGTGGCAGTTATATTCCCTACAGGTGGTTACCATCCCTATGCTCATACTTTTAATTGAGTCTGAGGGAAGCTTTTCAAGTTAACACGTCCATCATAGTTTTCTCATCAGAATTCTGGTGTGAAACAATTGGTTCCATCGAACAGTTTGAACAAAACAGTTAGAGCACAAAACTGATAGATGCAAGCACTTCGTATTGACTCATCAGCACCAAATTTACAATAACATGGATGAGTTTTTATAGCAAACAACTAGGGAGGTGGATAGTCAATAAGCGGGTTGGGGTAAGTCATTAAGTCCAGGGAAGAGTCAAGTTCACGAACAGCTGTTTCTGAACACAGAGCTGGCTGGTTTGAGTCGATTGATTGCACCTGCTTCAGCAAACCGTAAGAATATTGGTTTAGAATGACGTAACAGGATTCTGAATGCACATGATGGATCGATAGCAAGATCGGTGATCAGGACGTGTCTAGTGACTGAGGAAACTGGCTGTTTATGCATTTCAGCAACATTATCATTCTTCGGTAACACGGACTTCTACACCCATTTGCAAGGATATTCGTAACAGTACACTTGTCTTCTACTTCATTCAACTAGTTTCACAGTATTTGTTTACACGTTCTGCCGTACGGCCTCGCCGGGCTGAATCTACGGTCGGTGCGCCAAATTGTTGGATAAACAGTGCGGACCAACGGCTGCATTTAGCACGTATGAATCATCTCCTTGTGGTCCTTGACTCCTTTAGGTAGTAAACACTACGGATTGTTATTCACGGTAAAGTCTGAAAGGCGAAATTCATGTTGGTATCCATCGTGGCTTGTTAAAAACATCGATGATGATCAGTCATACGACCACGGGTTTACTCCTCTCTCAACTGTCTGGACGATGCGCTTACGCGCTTCATCAGATATGCGGTTATTTCTGGGTTGTCTAGTGCGTGCCTTGTCCAAATAAGATTCTGACTAAGCTTCCGAACCACTGGTCTCATCTAATTGGTACTGATCCTCCTAGTTCGACCAATCAGGTAGTGCATTGACGTCCCAGCTACTCCGCTGGATCTGTCTACACTCACTCCGCATTCCATCCGATTGACCTTCAAGAGTCGTTCGCTGTTCCGGCCTCATCGCTTCACCTGTGTGACACCCTCAGTTTTGCGTTCGTGCGAATTCCTATGCAATCAGACAACGGGTGTATTGTGAGGTTGAAGAGAAGTGCCTGGACCGATTGCAATAGCGACGTGCATTACGAATGTTCATCGAATGCACAACCCTAGCCATTGATAATCCTTTCAGGAAAAGAGTGTAAGGGTCAGCTGCCTGTTTTCTGTTATCGTTCAGTCATTTTTCTTGATCCAAAATGCAGTCGCGACACCCAGGGATATTAAGCATACGAATTGTGATAATTAGTGCAAAAAACGCGCTCAAATGTATACAAAGCAGGATTAGATGCAAGAAATACATATGTTGCTGGACAGTACTCCCAGTACTTTGTGATGTTTTTTGCAGCTTCAGAACCCTAGATGTTACTTTGTGATTGTGACAATCTCTTTAACCCTAAATAAGGCGATGAAATTTCGGGGGTTACTGACCGGATGGTGGGCTTGTAAAAATGAAATAGAGACTTCTGTTGACATGGTTTCGTTTAAACACAAGGGTCGCGTGTATAGGTTTACACTTATTGTAGTCTCAGACGGTAAAACAATTTCTAGAAGTGAGGAATATGAAGCACAATGCGCTGCTCGTTTCTCGATGTTTGTATTCATTTGCACATATCGTGTGAGCAATGCTGAGATTTACAGACTAGGTGATGGAGGTCAAACAAGTTTGCTTGTCTCCATCCATGGTTTGCTATATTATGCACTCTTTCAAGCCTATGGCTTCATCATCGTAGCTGTACGTCAGTTGTTCATATGTGCCAAATACCGACGGAAAGAAAATCAAGCTCTCGGTAGGAATTTAAAGAAATGGAATTTGTGAGATTTGACTGCTGTGTACACCTTTGTTTAAACTTCAGCGCCCAACACCAAAGGGCTACACTTTGCAACCATGCAGCCGAAGCGTGAAGAAAAATGAGGCATCTGACTTACTGGTCTAAACTACAACGGGGTAGGTCGTTCAGTTGGCTAGGCTAACTGAGGTTCACACCCCGATGCCATAGCGTCCTGTTTGTGATTTTACGTGACGCACACATATACCTGATAGCCTAAACGTTTTGAAGTAATATCTGGTTCTGAATCTTGAATAGTTTCGCAGAACTTGAAACTTACCAAACGATCTAATTGGAAAATGGTCGAATCTGTGTCGTGAAATTGCGTTATTGACAAGAGCATTTCATACACCAATTTCTTCAACTTTTTAAATGTTCAATAAGATTTAAATGTTATCTCTGGAAAACGTTGTTGTGTCCTCTGTAGTGCTGTTTTCAGTCAGAGTAATCCTCGACTTCTACTGATCATTGCTTCAAGTTTGACATTCCTTTCAAGTTTTCGCTCATGGGCATCACGCCACCACAGTATTCACCCCAGTAAACCATTGTCGAGCGTAAAATACGTTTATATTTGTGACTACTGCCAGTAGTATGGGCTTGACGACAACATATTTCTTGTCTTGCGCATTGCTTTCAAAACACGGAATTGAAAATTCACATAGTACATTCTTGGCGATGGCCTTTCCCGCTGGTGTTTACATAACGCACTTTTTGCGTGACAGGTTGTATTTCACTGGTGCACTGTATGATTTTCAGATCGATCCTAGCTTATCCATCAGTCATGGTCATAGTGCGTGAATAACATTTCGATGACACCGGATTTATTGTTCGTCTGCAGTCTATTCTCAAACGTTCACGTTCACAAGGGAGATATACCCACAATTATTTATTTGTATCCGTTTTGTTTCAAGTTATTCCATAAAGAATTTGCGAGCATTTTACTAGTTTGTTTGCCAAGATATCAAGAACCGACACGTTCATTTTCGTTCTTGTTCGAAACACTATCGCTTAAGTGTTCAAAAGCTAGAATTTCAGTTCACTATGACATCGAGTTGATGTGTGGTGTGAGATGTTGGCAGTTTGATTTTTTTTATCTCGCCACTCGATTACTAAAACACCGACCGGGGTGTGTGCGTCAATACGCATGACAACAAAGACTGACAAGAATGATTGGAGGGGACTGACCAAAATGTCACTACCAGTGTTACTTCATAACGTAAATGAATGACTGTTACACATACGGAACTTGTTCAACAGTGTCTCACTAATCGCCAGTTGTTTCTGGTTGGGGCTTCCCACGATATTGATCAGGTCGATGTTATCATCCGCTACGGGGATGTGTCTAGTAATTAATGACTCTCGGTTTATCATTCAGCTTCCCGCGTGGTTATTAGCTTGTGCCGTTGAATGATTCACCTGTTCAAGGGGGTGTTTGGCTCTTCGCTGATGCAAGCGTCCGTCCATCTTTTCACTGCCGGTGTTGCTGCAGCTGCAAATGAACTAATAGATTGAATCTGTCCAGTTTGATGAAACTAAGGTTTCTAATTATTTGATTGCTCGATAGTAGTCATGTCAAGCAACAGTTCTGGCTAATCGATCGGAACCGGTTGGCATCATTGATGTAGACGGCATGTCCATGGACTGATTATACGAGTGTTTTAGTAAGTGTCTGGTTAGGCTGAATCAAAACATTACGATCCCGCTGCACATGTCTTGCTGTTCCGTTGAGTAGGATTAATGGAACTTAGGGCCTCAAACTTCCAGTTACCTTCGTCTAAGATACCGGTAATAACGATTGCTATGGTTTCTGAACCATCGAATTGTTCAGTTTTACCAATGTGGTGATCTTAACTGTACTGCCAAATCCACTTCGCTTTACTTTATTCTTGTCAGTTCCTGGACTCTTATTCAATTTATGAAATTCTTATGTTTCTCGTGATGGGCGTGTTCGGCGGAGTATGTGGAGCTGTTTTTGTGAAAATTAACGCTCTCCTCACACAATACAGACAAAAGTAAGTGCGGCGTAATTTTACCGAGCTTTGCTACTGTTTTACCTTGTTTCATGCTCAGAGGCAAGGATGCTGATTAACAGTCGTAATGGTGGGGGCTGGAGCCCTGGCAGTTGCTACCACTTCCGTCTAGGTTTGCGCATTCTGACAATATCCATTTTGTTTGCGCCGTTGTATACTTTGTGATCACGAACAAATTTAGGCGTACTAGCTTCTTCACGCTTTAGCTCAATGTGATTCATTTTCTGCCCTTAATACGTTCCCGGGGATTGTTTTAACGGATTACTTGCGTGTGATTCCAACCGCAGACGTATCATCAGTTTTCCATGGCATACTTAGTTGATTTACCTATTTACGGCAACTGTTTTTCGTGGCCAATTACCACCACTCAGCTGATCACTTTATCGTCCTGATCCGCCTGTTAAATAGTTACGTAGCCACTTTACTCTAAACTCGTTTGTTTGCCTTAAATTCATTAAAATTTGGTAGGCACACTTTCACGTATGCATTTTAACAGTGATCAATTACATGCAGCTGTATCGGTGTCTGGACAAAAATGGGCGTGTTAAGAAAGGTGAAAAAAGCGATTAATTCGTGCAGACGGGTTTAGAGAAATGAAGTGACTAACGACGTGAACAATATTGACGATGACTTTTCGCCATGTTCAACTTTTTTGCCAATCAAAGATACCCGTTATCCTTTGAATTCAATTCCTGGAGTCTAGGCCGTCCTACTAAAGATAATTTCAACGTCATGCTCACACCTCCCAAAGTCAGATCACACACTGACCATTAAATTTTGGCATACAGCTCAACTTATTGCACTCAACCAACACGACTTGGTGGGTTGGTATTCGTAGAACTCGTCCGAGCCAACGCAGTCGGTAAGGCGAGACTGTTAATTTCGGTGGTCGGGAAAGTTTCCTTCCCGATACTGACAAACTCCCTTGTGTGTACGTTGTCGCCACTCTCCGAGTGTTTCACGAACGCTGATGGTTGAAGGTAAACACACGGTAGACATCTTCCATGTGAATGGGTCGGGTTTTGTTACCGTACAGTGGAGCTGCTCATATGGTCGCTTTATTCTCTTCATCATCCAAAGAAAGGAAGATCATACTAGTGCTACAGATGTCGTATGTTGGCAAACGCCATCCTAACTGTTGCTATGCGGCCGGTGGTGTCGAATACTCCATCAATGATGGCACGATTGTGACAGTTGAACTTTCCGGCTTAACAGTGTACGGATGAGCGAGTTTTGCAAGCTAGAACCAGCAGCCCCGTGCGAGTCACTTTTGAGGCTACGACTGCAATGGTGTAATAATCGTAGCTGAAAGTAAGTACTTGATTGGGACTATTAATCTAAGTTGTTTTTAAGCACACGTTAGACGACAGTACCTGGAATGGTGGCGGCGGTTACAAACCCAGATAACCTAAGTTTACCGGATAAGAGAAACAGTTCTATTTTTAGGTGTACGGGGATTACGGTGTAGAGATATTTGAAAAGTGTTTCTGGTTAATGATTGAATTGCAGAGGTTTGCCTCTTTTCAAATTGCATGCAGCCCTTACAATAAAGTAAGCTCTAGTGCTGGCCCACTTTGTAAGAAAGCATTGGACTCAAGTTTCACTCGTATTGGAGCTCATCAGTTGTTTATGCCCTTGTCCGGACCGGATTTTGCACTGGCTCTCCCATGTGTGAGACCAGCGTGCTAAACCTAATACCAAACTCACGATGGGCATGACCAATTGCTTACAAACGTTCAACCACGATCGTGTTTGAATAATGTTCAGGTTCCCCAGCCGAGAAGTTCCGGGGGATTGAGTCATCGATTGAAGCGAACAAAGCGGTTCTGTTCATTCTCCATTCGAAGCGGTCGAGGAAGTGGAACACTATTGACACGGGGTTGTGGTTGGGCGTTTGCTTACGGTTGTTTGGTTCTGCCTGTGGTGAAATTACTGATGTCAACACGTTAGTATCACGAAGTTGAGGACTGGGATGTAAATTCCGATCTGGACGGGGATATCACTGGTGAGCACTGATAAGAGTGAAACTCGAGTCCAACACTTCCCTTCGAAATGGGCTAGCCGAAAGGCTTATCCGAATAGAAGGACTATAATCGAATGTGGGTGATGTTCAGTTTGATATTTCAATTCGTTTCGGTGGAAGTGTGTATGGAAACACTCGCACTCGATGGTTGCTGTTTTTCCTTTGATTGCCACAATAGACTTGGATGTCCTCACTCCTTGCAAGCATTTTTGGCATTTCGAAACCGGTAGATTATCTTCGTTTGCAATCCCTCGTTTCAGCCTTCTTTGTTAAGGAGCTCTTGTAAAATGCGTTGCTTCATTAAGATAGTTACATGCTAACTCGATCTTCTGAGAACCCGTCTTTCCATACGCTCGACCCACTTACATCGATTTTCGACCGTCTGTTTCCAGCGACTAGCCTGCATCATAGGAGCCGGTCGGATGATTATCGCCACATTTCGTCAGCGTTTGGTTGAGATTGTTTGGGATACTAACTCTTCCACGCTGGTTGGACTGCATATCTTGTGGTTCTACTGCATAAGTTATTTTAATCGACCGCTCGACGTTGGTTGAAGCCTCAAAATGATCAAGTGATGATTTTGAGTTGTAAAGTGCCTGGTCTTGCCGTTGGTTGATGATGAAAGGCTCATCCATCCAGCTTGGAAACCACAAGGTCATCAACAATGGTGTGAAACGCAACTGCTAAGTCAGACGATATCTTACCTACATTCGTGCGATCTTTGCCTCCATCATATAACATCTTCGTCGTTTTTGCCTTCATTTTGTCTCGTGACATTTCTCATCGTCCGTAACAACTCGAGCCGCCATACTCTTAGATATGACCGAAGGTGGAACTGTGTACATAGCTAGCTCGGGAATTATCCTTGGTTATTTTGACAATTCTTTTGTGCTTCTCAGCAAATGCTTACTTGTTACTATGCTGTGTATTTCCCGCTGCGGTTCATTTAATAGAATTTTCAGTATTTTTCCACCTGTCATTTTTTCAAATGAGTCTGCTATGATTATTAGCCTCGGTAGGCACATCAGTAAAATGACGGTAGATAAAAAACTATCGAGACGTTCATGTGTATATGTATATAGTACTTATTTGACTTAGTTCTTACAGATGATTAGCGCGCAGCTCTTCAGGGAACTGATTTTGAATCCTGCGCCGTTACTTGTACCAACAAAGCATATAATCTCTTCTGCCTGTTGTGGGGATTTAGATTTATTCCAGGTTGCCTGCTCCTGTCTGGCTTGATTATTCACTGCATTACCGTTATGAACATGAATTGCTGCAGTTTGTTTACACTTCCGGTTTATTGGTGAATTTTGCGTGGCCTCATCTACTTCATTCCTCGTATTGATACCCCTATCATTCAGTGGCAATCTATTGTTCTTTCAGACTGAAAAATTGACAACTTGTCCATATTGTATCCCATAAAACTGAGTATTGTTTGCCCATCTCATATATCAACAGGAGTTGAAATGTTTGTTGTGACAAACGTTAGTTCGCCCCGTGTCATGCTATATCTTGCGTTTGTCGCTATTACGATTGTTATGGTTTCCCTGATGACTGACAGATGCCCAAACAGATTACTTCTTATCTATTTGTAGGATCACAGTCAAACATACTCATTGTTGTTAATTTTTAAGTGTGTTTAGCTTCGACTCACTGGGAGTCACTGATTCTCCTGAATATAATTCGTATCAGTTGGGAATGATGTAAAGATGGCATAACACAAATGCTGGAATTCAGTTAGACGGGGACGTCGATACGGAACATGGGCGTGCCAACTTCAGGAAACTTGAACTTTAGCGGTATTGTGGGTTTTTGTTGCTCATTGAGCCGCCTCTCCTATTGTTCGTTTAGAACAAGTATTACAATCACATTATTCGCACTTTCTTTTGGGCAAAAAATGTGGGTAGAACACGTCTGATGGACTTTTTCTTCATTCTTGTGAGAAGAATGGTCAGAGATCCATATCTGCCCTGTCAGCAGTAATGCAGTGACTGAAGACAATTTCCGGGTGTGTTGGTAGCCTGTTTAGGTAGCCTTTTCCACGTTTACATGAGAGCCGAGCTCGATACTGCCCACAGGTAATAACACGTGTTAAAAATCATGCTACTGTGGTTCTAACTTCGATTAACTGGACTGCTTCTGTTCTAATTTGAACAGTTCGAAGTTCTCCATCTCACATGTGGCCGAACGTGTCATATGACGGAAACACTTTGTGATCTACAATCTCCAAAGTTAAGTTTTGACCTTACATGTCTACATCGCTGGTGTTATTCTCATTAATATGACTCAGCTGCCTGTCCTGGACAATAGTCTAGGTGACGTGGCATATCTTTTAAGGTCTGCATTGGTGTTTATCAGAAAGTTCACAGAACGCTTTAATCAATCCGAACAAAACGGTAGGTGGACGGACACTGATAAACCCCAGTATTTCGAATTAGCTCGTCTGCACCAAATAACCCATAGCACGGAAATCTCCAAGTCAACGTCTACTGTTCCTGGGCGAACATAGACACGGACGTGTATTTTCAAACAGTCCGATCCGAATCCCGCATATTACAGTCTAGGCCCACAGCCGCCTAAGGTTTACAATTGATTACTTTTGAACACACCGAATAGGTTTGAATGGAGTAGTTGAGATGGCCTCGACTACTTTTAAAAATCCTGGCGCATTGAAACTAGTATACTGCCTAATCCACGACTCTTTTACTGTGCACCAATAACACAGGCAATTTCAAAAAGCAGCTTACAGATAGATGCTTACTGTTTTTTTACTGGATCCTTCCTGTTAGATTTGTAACGTCCAAATACGCCAAAGTGCTGGAAGCAATGCTGGTCAGTTTCTTAACCACCAGCATTGGATACTCTTTTATGTGGCTTATTCGAGACTGTAGTCCACTGGCCTTCACCACCAACCCTCATCCTCTTCGAGTAAGTGTTGCCAATGGGTTTTTGGTAATGTATTCCCGTTTTCTCGTCCGTACTGCACTTCCTTTAAACTATTTATCAACTGTCTGTCCTAACTTGGCTCTGTGTGTAGTTCTGTGAGGCGTATGCAGGAGACGCGTTAAGTAGCCTTCGCATACTATTAACAGACTATTATTCGTCTATCAGTGTAAGGTCACTGGGTATGGAGTGCGTAGTTATCCTGTCCTCTGTCTGGGTGCTCACTTCTTGTATAGGTGAACTTGTTCCATATGGTACGCCCACTGTTTGAAGGTGGCTCAATTTTTATTGGATCGTGTTGCCTGTGGCGCCCTTTCAGCTGGAAGTGTAACACTGTTTAGAACCATTGTTTTAGAATGTGTTCAATAACTCAGCTGGAGGAACAATGTTCTGACTTAGAACTTTTACATGACTGGTAATTGAGTGCAACACGCTTTATTGCGGTGAACTTTAATAAACACGTTGCTAAAGTTGTATTACGCATTCTTGGAGTTCTGTGATGCCCCGCACATCCCACGGATTGTGATTTGGCAATAGTTTAACCTCGGTTATCCAAATTCAATCTCTAAAATGTTTTCAAATGCCAGTCTTTTTGGTCTGACTGGAGTTAATTGCCTTTCTAATACGACATACTTCAATCAGCAACGCCGAACGACATATCTATCATCGACATGTTTCGGATGACAAGTCATTGTTCCGGGAATATGGCTAAAGGGATGAGTATTGAGCACATATTTTGAGGACTGTGCTCAGTTGATGAGAAAGCTATTGTATGAGGCTACTGAATAGCACGGGGATACGTTGCCAGTGAGATGAACCTTGTTGTGCTTCTGTGTGTTGCTTCTGTTGCTGGCCAACGTCTAGCTAAGACCCAAAATTTTCACAGTTAAGTTTATTCTAAACGAATCTGCCAGACTTATTGGCAATACACTTGAAAAAGACGTTCAAATGCAAGAACTCCACTCATTCACATTCCATGATGGCCTACTTTTGTAAAATGACGTGTTTTCACTAGAGTGTGTTGTTCGTGGTCGTAAGTATAGGTGATCAGAACTGATGATGCGTGTATTTTTGTGTTGCAAATATAGGGTTGACGGAAATGCAGTTATCCTCCCACTAAACCCATAGTTCCGTTGAGAGGGTGAGTGTTTTCGAAATCTCACCGTCAGGTCAATGCATAAATATTGATTGAATAGTACATGCGAATTCTGCACAGATTAGTAGTGTAGGCTCTAGCTTCTAATTGATTGATCCACAAGCAACTTGTGCTACCTGTGATTAGTGAATAGAAATACAAGTTACAGTGGTCGCTGGCCATGAGATAATGAGGACCACTGCTTCGGATTAAATCGCAATCGCTTTGGCCGTCGACGGGCAGCGTTATCGGCTTGGTTGGTCGGATCATCACAGACCACTGTGCACCTAGAACCATGACTGGTCTGTTTAGCATTATACCTGATGGCCTGAACTCCATCTGGTTCCATCCTTATCATTGTCGTCGTTAACGATACATTAGTGGTTGTCGTTTATAATTGACCTCCATAGAACCAGTAATTGATGAACTGATACCCTTTATGACTAAACTCTACCATTCAACAGCTGGTTGCTTATATCTCGTAACCGAAGATGATTCAACACGAAACGCTTACATCTGCCACTTTACGTGTTCCAACTGCTACGTTCGAAAAAAACTGAGTTGCAGTTTAATGCAAAACGTTCTGCGCAAAACAGTTGTTACTGAGTTAGCTTGATACTTTATCAGCATTACCTACTCGCTGGTGCCACCTAATGCGTGTGATTGAACGCATATACCAGTGGTTGAACATCCGAAGACCACTAACCTTCTTCAATTTGAACGGTCAAACGTCACAGCTGTGCATTAACGCCACTCTCACTCTCACCTCTTATATGCCGATTGTAAGCTTCGGGGGAGTACCGTTCTGACGAGAACGATAGGAAATAATGGCCTTCTTAGCTTCGGGGCAACTCTGTGTTTTATTTCCTGTAATTCATCCACTGATGTACCTTTCTGTCTACACGAACTTGTCTGCAACCGCCATACCTTCATCAATGTTAGATGTTCGCAACTGCTGCAATCTTTAGGGCTAAGTTGCGGTGCTCTAAATGGTCACCTATTTCTCTGCCTTGATACGATGGTCAGGTTTGCACGCTGCGTTGATACGGATGTTTATGCTTAGTAGAACCTCGGTCCTGCTAAATACAGCCGTGTCGGATAAGCCAAAAAGAGCAAACATACGAAATTAGTTACACTTATTGGATTTTGTGTCGCACTACCGACTGCTTATAAACGCTTACGTATTGAAGCACGACGGTGTGAGCTTACCGAACTACTTCCCTGTTCACAGCATTACTGTCTTGTGGTCCAGGAAGGAGGATTTAAATAAAGTGCCCTCAAACGAAGCGCATTGCAATCGCTCAACAGTTAACTGTAACCATTGGTGTTTTATTCTTTGTGGTCGAAAAAATTCAACTACTGTTCACAAGCTTGATATGACTTTGAACACGTTAATTGCGGGCAACAGCAGACGGGTTAAGATTTTAATGTCATTCTACGGTGTAATCTAATCTAGGTGGGTCGGGTTGCAAAAATCGGCTTCAAATGATATATCGAAAAAATCCTGCATCTTGTAATTTTACTGGTAAGACGTCCTGGAAAAAACTTTGGGTTGGGTCCTTTCTTCGGCATGAACAGTGACATTTAACCAGTACTCATCTCATTCTACTGTACTTTCCATTTATCCTGCTTTCCTTCCACTTTCAGATCCCTCTTCGTCTGGCAATTGTATTCTCATTCCGGGACTTTTAATAAGTTTCGGTACTTCTAATATGCGCACTCTCCTACAAGTAGATCGGCTTTATTGAGTAATCTCTGAATAGCAGAACTTGGTGTGTGCTGTCCATGAGATGCGAATACGCGATTATTGCACCATTTTCCAAGTGAATGCGCTTATAGTCAACTGTCGATTCGCACGCTTTTTCCTCAAGGCCTCGATCAATTGCGAAGTTGAACCTCATGGCCAAGCGGGAATCAAAATTGTACTGAGTTCCACAACAGATCTAGGCTTAGCTGGTTGGATTCTAACTAATACTAGCTTGCGAGCTGTCGATTCCAGTGCATCGGATGAAGGCAATCGACGAATATAAGAAAACTGGTGCATTTTCATTATATCAGCTACTTCCTAATGTATGGTTGGCTAAATGCTGCCAAGGATGAGTTCTATACCGTTCTGGTCTACTCGCTAATGCAAATCAGATCCTCAGACATAATGGTATGTGCAGACTATTTTAATACCCATCTTATTTGCCCTTCTCCAGAAGGGATGGATTTAGACGATTTTCTTACGTGGTCGAGCGCGACTCATTGCCACTTATCAGAAGCTGTTACAAATGTGTACATCTCTTACTCTCTATGTACTCGGGGCACTGTGTTTCCGACTAAGAGAAAGTTTGTTGTATAGGGACCGTCCTGTTAGGTTCAGCCAAGGATACATTGATCCTATCGCCTCAATGTCACATGTTGAGCGCGAAAAGTTCACATGAAGTGGCCGACGTGTCACAGGATATGTGGAGAAAAAGGGGATTTTGTAAGGTCAAGTGAGAGAAAGATGCAGAGAAAAGGAACACAGTGCATACAAAGTTGCACGACAGGAGCGCCATTGATTTCTGTCGTTCGCCATATCAGACGGTGTCGTCGACCAAGTGTGTAGATCGTCTCTTTCAACCTAACCACGAAGACGGGAACGCCCTACTGAGGTTAGCTTCAATGTGAATGTATTCATACTCCGAACCCAAGTCATACACCCGCTACCAGATCACCGTCTCCATCTTAACCCGTCAGTCGTAAACGAGGCTTAGCAAGGATGAGTTGGCGTTCGTGAGAAGAGGCTTGTAGGGCTTGTTCATCCTGAAGACTGTTTGACGATTTTCGTCATTATTGGCACTGTTTTCACCTGCGGTAATGCTTTAGGTGCGTCAATGTTTGAAAACAGGCACTTCTTGAGCATCTACTGCATGAACGGGGTCAGTTTTCGCGGTCGTACAATGCGGCCGTTCATACAGTAGTGTTGTGCACTCGGTCTTTCATGGGAAAGTTGGGGTCATGCCGGCACCGTGGACGGTAAAAGTTGACGAACACCATCTGAGCATTAGGTACGCGATTTTCGATTTATTTGGATATTCTGCCAAGGCTGGTGCAGTTTCCGAGGTTCATGAGCTTTTCGGCTGCTTCGATCAATTCCTCGTTAATAATGGAGGTGTACGCAGTGTTCTGTCTATCTTGCAACAGCACATTGAACTTAAATGTGCATCGGGCTTGCCAAACCGACAAGCTGGAACCTCTAGTTTGTTCAGGGCCACTCGTGTACCCTTATATTGGAGTCAATCGTCTGTAAGAAGTTCCACACTGTCGTGTTCGCGATATCTATAGACACACTCAATGATCTCGTCTACTACACTTTTCAGCAAGGAAGCGGGGAAGATTTGTCATACCCTGCTCAGGATGCTGACGCTCGTTGACTTCTTGTCAAGCCTAAACCCGCTTCGAGGTCTGGCAGTAAAATGCCTTCAAGATATCGATGTACTTCTGGCGCACACTTTTTCACACTGGGCACCCCCGGACTACAGCTCTTTCAACTAGATGAAAGACCAGTCTGAGGTCTAAGAAGACAACGATTGCCGGCTGTGCGTATGAATGGCGGACTGTAGTTATTGTAGCCCATGTAGGGCGAAACCCAACTTGTTCGTAGCGGGTCTAGTGTTTACGCGTTTTGCACGCCTCACGAAGTACAGCAGCTGCAGTTAGTTTCAGTGTAATAGGAATCAGGCTGCTCCTTTGGTGATTTTCACGGAAGTGCGTTGGCCCTTTTTGCTGTTAGTCAATCTCCGGTCATTTTGAGCCAGTTAACTGATTCGTTTTCTGGAGCCGAGCCGCCAACTGTTTGACTAAGACTGAGAATCTGTTTGTAAAAGAGGGCGAGGAAGTTCATCTGAGCCAGGTGCTTTGTGACTTTTTAGGAACCTGTTCTCAAGCGGGATTCCTGTTTCTGTTTTGACCCGCGTGGTCAAAGGAAGTTAGAAATGGCCGTTTCACGAATATGTAATATTACTAACCGCGACGACACTTAGTACCTCAGAAGAACGCAACAGACCTTGGCCTTCATCCCATAGGTTATTCACCCCCCTAGCGGTAGCAGCATACCAGCGAATATATATATATATAATTTGATTTTAATGTGGATTTGAATCGTCACAATAATTTGTTCAGTACTCAGTGTATGCTCCTTTTCTCAATTACTACATATATATGTATAGGATATAGGATATATGTATATAGGGTTCGTTATCAAATAAATGTAAGTGCCGGGATGGAATTGTTTTGCCACTCATCGTGTTCGTCTGGTGGTTTGCCTTCGCTTCCCATTGGTTTCGTCTTCAACCTTGCTGAGGTAATGGTGGTTGGTATCCACATATCGGTTGATTGAATCCCGCGAATAGTGAGCCTCCAGTACAAGCCTTTCCTTTTTCTTGTTTGCCCACGCGGTCACTTTCACATGTTCCGTGTTTACCTCGTGACCTGTGTCTGCGCCGTGGTGTCAGTTGTGATCTAGGGCCGGCTAATCGCATCGTTAATTTGTGTTCCTGCACGCTTATGCGCAGCTGCTTGTTTATCTTGATGAACAGATTGGGAATAACACAACGTTACGTGCAAGTTGTAATACTCTACGTTTCAACCACCTCGGGTGGCCTTCCTCAGGAGTGTTGTTTATCTTCCCAAAATATTGTTGGTCACACCCTAGACATGGAATCGCATAGACCACGCTAGATTGTTCATGTGGCTGCGCACGAACCTTGGAGTTTACTAAGACTAGACAAAGCGTTTAGTTTGGCTTGTGTAACCCTTGGACGTCCGGTAGTTGGAATATCCTTTGTGCTTCTTCAGACATATAATGAGCATGTCACTGTCATTCGCGTTTTGTGTCCTACATATTTACCTCCTGTGGACCACCTGATAAATAATGCAGTTGGGGGTGCCCGTCGGAAGTGAACAGTTCGAACAGATGTCATTGTTCACCTCTGTTTTTGGATAAACTTTAATGTGTGTCTGCACGTCGAGACAATATTTGCACGCAGTTTTTAAGATGGCAGGCTGTTTGGTTTCTGTTGAACTTGGGAATGCCACTTATTGTCGGTTTACGATAGACAGTAGTTACTAGTTTGTCATAGTGTTCTTACAACTTACACATCGAGAACCGGTAAACGTGAACTTTTCTTTTCATTGCCGATAGTGGTACAGCCGATAGGAAAGAACTTATGAAAACGCTACGTACCACAATAACTACAACCGGACGGAGACTTCTTGGCATCCGGGGGGACTAGGCTGAGCGGAACGTGTAAGAGATTGCGGCTCGCAACGGGAAGCTGCATGAACTGAGCGAGGCACCCGTCCTGTTTGCTGGGTCACGGCTGAACCACGTTGAGGCTGACTAATCTTGCGTTCATGTATGGCCTGCGTCCGCTTCATTCTGGGTTCTTGAAGGCTGCATCTGAAGATCGGGTGTCAGTGTGGGGAAACCAAGCTGGAACTGGCCGTGCTTACGGTTGACGAAACCGGCATAAGGAACATTTGTCTGCATCTCGTTTAAATATTTGGAGATACTGGAACTGGAAGTTGAACAGGGATGAGGTATTTCCCAAGCTCTTCATCTACTTTAAGACTTCAAGCTCAGCGTTCGCAGCTAAACAAGCAGTGTATGTTTGATGTGACAGACGTGGTCCGCTGAAGTCACTTCATCTCGGAATGCCAGTCCAACGATGTACGCGTCTTCATACTGCCACACCTCGAAGGCGATATCAACTCGAGAGTCTTACAGGAAATCGGAAACATTCTTGACAGACGCGGTTGGAATGGACGGCCCAAACGCAATATAGTGAATGACCGGCATTTCCATCAATCGGATCTGCGAGCGAATAATCTCTTTGAGATCAGTGCCAGTATACGCGGTCCAAAAGTAGAGCATGATGATCCGCGTCACCAATATGGTAGGATCGCGTGGTCAACGAAACTAGGAATGGTTAGCGTAAAAGTATACAGTGTACAAATCGCGAACACTTATTACGGGATGTAACGATACCCAAAACCCCAGAACACAGAGGACCTTTACCTTCAGCCGATAATGCGTTTATTCCCAGACTGTTAGTAACAGAAGATCAGGATCTCTCTGTGTATAGGTTTTGATAGGCCTTAGAGAATTCCATCTTATTCGCCGTGGTGAACTTAGGGTAATCCAATCCGACGCGGAAGGACAGCATCTGAAATTATAATGAATTTTCCGAAGAAGTTTTGAGACATAGACTTTACTCAATGGACCATTGAGCCCAGTGACAGCACGGCGCCGTAGTCAACGGCGCATATACCCAATTGAATTGCTGTTGTATATGTTCAGCCCACTACCCTGAGCGTCTTTTGTGGTTATGGATGGATTCACAGCTTCGCAGGTTATCCCACTCACATCTGGCCTCGCCCTACCCATTGCTCGGATGAGTTGGAAAAGCTTTCAACAGTTCCTCGCAGCAGCGACATTTTTATCTCCATAGCGCACTTTGTCCACCGGACATCGCGACCTCGTAGCTGTTTTCACAGTTCCAGTCGCTTAATTCTACGGATTAGATTATGCCCACTGCTGACTGAATGATTCTGGCGGACGCCAAAGGGTCCGGGTGGTCGCATAAAAACCCCGCGGTTAACAGAAGAACGAACAATAGTATCACATGGAGCAATATCACACTTATGCGTTGCACGCCGTTTATGTGTTCAGTGTGCTTCAATATCGTCCGGTGGGCGTAGTCCTAAGTTAGAGGAAAGTGCTCTCGGGCAGATGTAGGGCGCTTGTCTCTGCTAGTCAATTTGTGTTTGGGGACGAAGTGATCTCTCATCAAAACACACAACGAGCTTGGCACATGATCAGAATGCACACAGGTACTCCAGATTTGCTTACAGTCGTGGAGACGGCCATGCTGTCGATGCTTAACGGCCACATTGTTAGTCTGTGTCCACGATTGACCTGGAGATGAAAGTCACCAGGTGGCGCGTTGGCTACTAGAATGCGGGAAATATGTACGTGCCTGAAGCAGTCAGTTACCAACACAGAATCGCAATAAACGTTCATCCTTGTCCTTTCGACGAGTGCCATAAGGCTGTGGGCCACGTAAATCACGATCGTCAGCACCTAACCTATTTATCTTGGTGTTTAAGTCTCTAGCCAACACTACAATATCCGTTCCCCCCACGGGATGCGGAAGGTTGATCTGTTGTTAACAGTTTTTGACTGCATCTGAATTGCAGTCTGCTACGATCGGTCACTCATTCCAGAGCAACTATCTTCACCGGGATCATGCTGTTACACATTCCCCTGTCTCTTTGTAACTCTCTTCTTGGTCTAACGGTTGCAACTATAGACATTTTACTGGCCTTTGAATAAAATGAGCGTGAGGCATGCTGTTCAAGCGGCACTACCGGAAAACTTGCTCAGTTTGACTCTAGAGAAAGAACCTTCCGAACGCAAAACGCATAACGGCAGCTATAAATGGTTGCATTGAAGGAGTGTACCCTGAATGAGCTGTGCAACTGTCAAGTCGATCAACCTCTTAGGCAAGCTTCACTCGACAGACGACGTAGTCACTTGCCACGTTTCGATGTCCCTCTGTCGGAGGCAGAAGTGGTCCTGATACCTGAGTATTTTTTAACGTAAGAAAGTCGCTGTGTTGATCCCCTCCTATCTTTCTTCAAAGATCGTGGTGATTGGTTGTTTTGAGTACACTAAACGTTTGGATAATTGAATAAGTACCTTTTGATTGTTGTTTATCAACGGTTGTTAACAATTATTCTCGTTCTGATGGGAGATGTTTTGAGACTATGTGGCTGTCACCGGTGAAGACCTTGTCTCTGTCGCGATCAAGTTACCTAAGGGCTTTATGCACTGACTCACCAAACCGAAGGGGAACCAGTACAAACTGGATACTGACCCTGTTGTGGTTAGTTGACCATGTTTTCCCCTTGCAATGGGCCATGGAGCATCGTGGTTGCTATACGCGGTTGACGGTCGTGACATTCTTAGACCTGGAAACTGCCTTCGTTTCTCTCGATCATAATGTCTTTTGGTGAACGACCGGCCCATTCTGCCACCTGGACATGGTGGTTAGGTTTGTGCACTGCATCACTCTAGAAGACCATGCTGACCAGAACCTCGGTGCTTCCAGGCACAACTGTGTCAGACAGACTGAAGGGGAACGGTCAGACGAAAAGCAGTTGCACTCACAGGGTCGTATGTCACACTGCTGCCCTCGTAGATGTGCTTGGGCATTGAGGTACGATCTTGTGAGCATTCAGCGGACCCATTTTTATGGTTGCAGCACTGTTGTATTCCGAGTAGTGAGCATTCCGACCGCTCAACGGCGTATTATCCAGCACAGTCGAAAAACTTCTGGTATTATTCAGAGGTCTGACGTAACTTCGAATACATCCAATGAATGGAACAATGGTCGGAATCAGAAATCACATTGTCTTCTTCACAGCACCCTCGGGCTAGGCAGGTTTCTCACCGCCATATGAGTCAGTGACTCGAGATGGGGTCCCTCAAGTCAACTTCCTTCCACGGCATAAACGACCGGAAAGTACCAGGAGTTATCGCTGTCCTGACAACCCAGTCCTCTCATTTTTACCTTCCTCCTCTTTAAGCCAAGACAAACGGTAAACATTAGCGTTTTTAACCTTCGCACTCACTCACGAATAAGTCGCAAGTCATCCTGGCGGCACCCTCTCGAATCTGGAATAGGATGTGTGCTTTCTCCGAAACGCGATCCTAGTGTTACCCTTCGACTGAATTTACCTTTGGATTAACAGTTTTTTCTAACGATCTCTGGTGACGATAAAGCCGAACCTGGCGGTCAGGCTGGAATGGGGGTTGCGCTGAGCTCTGAGGCAAAGCAGAACCTACTCAAATGGGCCCCTAATGAATGGTCGTCTGTGTACCGTCTTACTTGGCGCCCCAATCAAGTTTGGTCGACACTTAACAGAAACCATTGTTTATTTGTTTCATCTTCAGACAGTAGTCCGGATACTATTGAGACCGCTTTCTACTATGCCCTCTTTGGTCTTCTGAGGCAAACTAAAGCACTCCGACATCGTTGTACTTTTTTGGTGATATGAATGCACAACCCGATCGTAGTGCTACAGAGGATAAGCGACGTGGTGATGCGTTGGGTGTCCATTTGTGACGCACTGACAGTGGCAATCGGGTATTACAATTAGGCACATCTCACGGACTGTGTTACGAATTTCAGCACAAACTATGGCAGCGGGTCACGTGGAGACAAACCCGTGCAATTCAACCCTGGACGCAAGTTGCTGTGAACTGAAAAAACATATTCACAAAAACTCCACGTAAGGACTGTGAGACTTATTTCCCTGAATAACCGAAGGAGTTGGAGAAGGCGTTTTTATCAGAAAGTAGTTTGCTTCTGTTTTCCTTAATTCGTGGTTGCATTGGCCGTCCACAGGGTGTTAGTTAGACTATACGTGAAAAAACGACTGTCGATCTTACAGCCTGTCGTGGCGACTTATCAGACGGCCTGACACTTGGATGCCAGCTAGTCGTCTCCCACACCGAGCACTGTTCGCTGACACTGCGACCGACTGGTGCAAGGTGCGAGGTGGACAGATAATGTCCTGGCGTAGGGAAATGAAGTCGTTCACCAAGGGGTTGGCCACTGTGGGCCGAGTTCGTCTCCCGGGCTGGGGCCCTCGCGATTCACAGAGTCGGTGGTTGGAGACTCTAGGTGAGATGGCGGCTAATCGAGCTCAGTGGCGTGAATGTTGTCGTTGTTCGTCCGAGTTGTCTGTGAAGTGAGTGCATTTAATGACGTGGGGCAGTGAAAGCCGTAAGGGAGCTGTTTTGTTGATGACGTCTTACTCTCACTTGCAGCTCGGTTGTTTGTTTGCAAGGTGTAGGCACCTTGATGCTGAATGTTTGAATATGGACATAGTCATTTTCACTAGTTAGGTCCCTTCCCGTCCCCTTCTTTCTCCTTCTCTCTTTCTCTATAGGGTTTTTCTTTTTCTTCATGGTTGCGGTAGTAAGCTCGCATACTCTTTCGATACAACATTACTTTGAGGGGACGCTGTTTTTGGTGGTCAGTCTGTTTGATCGAGTCGTAAAGCGGCGATTGTTGGTCATTTTGTATATGGTACTGTTCCGAAGTTTTTTGGGGTTTGAAAATCCGACTGTGATGAATCAACTCAAAAACCCATTCTTCACACACCCTTTCCTCTCGATATCGGCCGATTTATCCCCATTATTTTTTAAAGCATATTTCTCCTCAAAATGCAGCTCATCCCATTTAACTGACCTATCCTCTTCACCTGACCTAACATATGCAGTCCTGTCAATCACCTACCCTGACTACCAGACGTTTTTTCTATTTGGGCGCAGACCTTTGTGGTATTGTGGCTGTGTGTTTATCGATTCTCACGGTTGTACCGAATTTTTATTCTTTATCGCAGTCTGAGACTGACGGGTACATTGCTAACTGATGTTGAACTCTATAGACTAATAGTCTGTTTTGTCACGAGTGTTCACGAATACTGAGTTGAATGCTGTTACTAGTGCTCGTGGCACTAATCTACTTATATGTTCTTTGGCGACCTCCTGTCCCTCCTTTCCTAGTGCCTGATCCCCGTGCCCCAGTGGATCGATGACCCGTAACGGACACGAACTAGTTTACTGCCTTATCTTAATTGTTTAATTCGCTTGAATCGTATCGTTATACCTAATCGGCGTATCATCTTGCAAACACCATTCCGCCCGTCCTCTGCTACAGCTGATGTGCGCTGATAATGAGTTCAATTCCATGTCCTCCTTGCTGTTCAACACCCCAGAACGTTCACTTCGTACATTGTTTCATGAACCCCCCGGAACATTCAGCGTCAGCAGCCTCGTGGTCTTTTTTGTGGTTTACTATTTCGTCGCTTGTATCACTTATGGACTTTCTGTCTCTTCCGGCCTTTTCATACCAGCACTACTGATCGGGGCCAGTTGGGGTCGTGTGATTGGTAAGTTTCTTTTGCTATCAGGTAGATGAGAAATACGTGCATTTCCTGCAAATTGTAAACCACTAATTCTAACGAAAGCATATCTCAGGTTAGACCATGCCGATCTCGGTCAGTTCTCTCTCGTTCTTGACGTTTTTATTGGATCAGCCGACTATTTTCTGTAAAAAAACAGCCTTTTTTGATGTTCCCCTATTCACGTTCAACTTAATATCTCAATCATTGTTCAATTTGTTGAGAGAAGCCGAAGGTGGTATCGAAGGGTCCTGGTGATTTATGTGTGCCAACCAATACGCATGTTTGCACCGTTTTGGGCTAAATTTGTCTCGTGTGACTTTTATGGCCATCGGAAATCTGCCTTAATGAAAACGACTTAAATTTACCAAATGTCCGGGAGGTTGTTATCTCTTTTATGATCAGTCTGCCATTAAGCAACCTGCACGCTTGGTTGCTGTTTGAACTGCTCCGTTTAACTGGTCAGTTCTGACCACGTACTGTTGGCCCTAGTAACCCCCCAATGGTTTCATCACATTACTGTCGCTTCTTAAAATTGGACAATTTTTGTCTTTGCAGGTATATGGATGAATTCTTCTTATCCAGAAAGCTTTCCTCATCCTGGAAAATTTGCGTTAATCGGGGCAGCAGCCCAGCTCGGTGGAATCGTTCGGATGACCTTAAGTTTAACGGTCATTTTGATGGAGTCTACCGGCAGTGTACTTGTGGGTCTTCCATTGTTGATGACTCTCACTGTAGCCAAATATGTCGGCGACTTCTTGAGCGAGGTAAGCTTCTTTTAAGTGGTGCGTGATTTGCTACATAAACTGGCTACTACGTACACCACTCACGACTACAAGGAAATGAGATTTTTGCTTTAAGTGATTCACGATGCATTTAAAATCGGACTTCCAGCTTTGTTGTAAATGTCAGAAAACGCGTTGCGTCAACTGTGGGGATATTATCTTCCAATTGTATTTGGATTTCCTGCTTTGAGGTAAGCAAAATGACAGCGGAGCAAATGAAGTCCAATTCCACTGATTACTCACAAGTCAACTTAGAAGACGGATTGGGAGAAGTAACTTTATTTTGATCGTAAGCGTGTATTCGAGGTCGGGAAACAGACGGATATATAGTGATCCACAAGTGTTCTAAAATCCGAATTTTGAAGAACGGTTGCCAAACGTAGGAGTAAAGACTACCGAACAGCTAATGGTCGCGTTGGATTAGAATTTGTTCAGTTAAAAATATGTTGTAGATTACCTCATGGTTGTTCTGGGAATTTCCCCAGAGGGTGGGTGATTACGACGGAACAAAGCTTGCATGTTTTCTAAACACCGCCGAGGTTTGACGACGGTTTGTTTGATTGTTCCACCCTTTATGGCGAACATTTCGGGAGTGTCAGCGCGACTTCTACTCGCACTCAAACTCACAATAGCGCACAACCCTACAGCACCCATTTGGATCGTACTCACCATTATGTTGTCCGAAGTAACATGTAATCTACACAGTCCTTTCACGTAATTTAACGGAGTACTCCGTCAGTCACATAAAAAAACTTAATGCAGACGTAGCCGAACACAGCTTGGTAATTAACGGACACAAACAGAAGTTACCTATATTAGTGCACGTAGGCAATAAAACCATCAATCACATCGAAAAATTCGGCGATGCTTAGCATGGCATATACTCGATATGCACACGAGTTCATTAAAAAGTGAAACTCACAGCGAACACGTGAACTGAATCAACTCTGTGAACCTATCGGAAACCTCTCTCGGAGTTACAGAGAAGCCGTCAATCATGATGCACAGCAGTTACCGCCCACATGTCGAATTTTGCGCCCCAACAGCCTGAATACCTCACTCCCGCACGTCCGATTTTCTGCCTCATCATTAACGTTGCCTCTGGAAGGATCACCCAACACTGTAAAGTAGGACTTCCGAAGCGATCAACTGGCTTCATAGAAAGTGAAACTGACGTTTGCAGGCTAGTCTACTAGCTCGCAGAACAGCCCAACACAAACAACTGCTATTTCTTTCATCAGGTTTGCGTCGACGATGTTTTTCGGTCGTCGCTACATCTGGTCGGATTAGCTGATCTATGGAAACGTTTGGTAGTCTACGTGAAACTCTGAGTGTGACCTGTGAAGTCAAACGAAACAATTCGCCAAACTCTCTCAATGTAATGTTCACGTGTTTTCCAAAATGTATTACCTGGACGTTGTCTCTACCAAAAACCAGCGCGGACCGGGCAGTGCGTGCATTTTTCAGGCTCCCAGTGAATGCGACACAAAGAGACATTCTTCAAAATTTTCTACTGATTTAGTCTCACCTGTTCTGAAACTGCCTGAAGGGCTAGAATTGCCGACAAAAGCACTACAACAGAATGGATATCCTAGGGAATTTATTCACTGTCATGGCAAAGTATTTGTTTCACGAGTAGACGTGTATACTGCGCCAAAAATATATGTAATTCTTGAGCTGCTTCACAGATGTGCTGTTCCTCAACCCCCACCCTCCGCAGACTAAGTGCGCAATCGACCGAAGCGCCTGTACTGCTCCACCGCGATTGTTGACCATTACGCAATCGATGTCTCTTCTGTTCATCAAGATTGTTAAATGAATTTTCGAAAGTTATTGCTTCCATCAATTGAAACGTAGTTGCAGTCCTAGTTACCTATATGGAACTGCGTGGAATTCACCCTTCTGAGTGGCACATCGTACATCAAAATAAGTGTCCTTCTTACTGAGTTGTGATAAGTTCAAGTATGACAAAAACATCACAAAGTATCTTGCTGAATATGTCATGAAAGTTGTTTATAATAAATACCGACAGCAACAGTAATGATAATAATGATGGCAATAGTAATAAATCGGTTTCTTACGCGTAACATAATGTCGCTGCCAATGGGAACCAAAGGTTTTTCAGTATTGTTTTGGATTCATGGTAGTCTTGTTTGAAGCTATCTGAGGATGTCCAACGTTCCTAATCATTTTCGATATCGATGGGCACCGTGATTTGGTGCCCGTGTGATGGTTGTCCGATCAGTTACATGTGTATGGTTTGTTAATGTCCGTTTTTACAGTGTTTACTACAACCACTACCTTTGTCTCATCTGTAAGACAGAGCGTCAACTGCTCGTTTATAGACTTAGTCATATTTGGGCATTTACTATTAGTTCTGAATGTTTTCTGACCCAGGAATTGGTTCCGCTCTGATTACAAAAAATTTCCTATCTTCAAGATGAGTCGATATCATTTTTTATCAGCTTGAGGCGATTCAAGGAATTTTTATTGTCTTGCTCATTCAGAGTCTATACGGTTGCCCAAACTTAGCGGAGGTTCACACTAGCGCATTGGGACAGAGAATGGGAACAGACTGTGGTAAAGTCTCAAGACTGCACGAGAGCTCGCGCTAGCCTGCTTTATGATGGATTCAGATCAGTGATCACTCACTGCACACACCTGAGGTTTGGCTGTGTTCACTAAATTTGTTTGTTCTGTCTAGGTTACACCTCTTCTCTCTATCGTCCAGGTTTGTTCCGATTGCCGTGTTCCATTGGCGCTTGCTGATTGAATTCCGATAGAAAGCCTTTTGGTGTGACCCCTTACGCAATATTGGGATAGAATCTATCCGTCTGTACTCTCCTAAATGTGCTTGTGTCGCCCGTTTAGTTTGGATGACTCCAGAGATCTGACACTTCAGGGAAATATCCCCTTAGACAATCGTAAACTGATATCGAGCCACTAAATCATTATATCCACACGATAAAAAAGCGATATCAAGATATCTTCCTTAGATTGGAAAATATGTAGTATATCGCTTGTTACTCCGTACAAATGAAGGCTAGGTTATAACTTTTACATCGTAAACATTTGTATCGATCTCACGGTGCCACATGGTTATCGATTTCAACTTGGTCACCCCTCTTTCAACCTTTTATACGCTCTGTACCTAGTTAGGAAAGTCGTCATCTTACGGTTTATCATAATCTTTTCACTACTTTTTGGTTTCATTGTTTTTGATTTCAGGGTATATACGATGAGCATATTGGTCTGAGCAGTTTAGCTCTGCTTCCTTGGGAGCCGGATCCTCTTTCATCTACCAAACGAGCCCATGACATAATGTGTTCGCCAGTCGTTTTTCTTTCCCCGTGCATGCGTGTTGGTGATTTGATACGGAAAGTTGAATCCAACCCGCATCACGGTTTCCCCATTGTGGAAGGCCCAGTTGATCCTGCTCGATTCTCCTATGGTACTCTCATTGGGACCATTTCCACGGAACACTTGGGTATTTTGCTGAAGCACCGGGTGAGTTGCTCTGTCTTTGTTTGTCGTCGCCGTCATCGTCCTCATTTTCAGTTTGAGCCATACTTGTGGATTCTGTGGCTCGGGCTGCCGTTAACCTTGAGAGCAGTTCACTAACTGGCAGAGGAGTGATTAAGTACGAATGTACTGCACATTCCAATGCTCTGCTGATGTTCGATGTATTGGCTTTTTAAGGCGGCCTGGCGTCTCGAATCCTTGTTTCGAGATTTTGTTGCTGCTAAACGTTTATTGCACTTTCCTCTTTTCATGTTAGCTTCGTTTTCTTTCTTCGTGTAGATATTCTTAAAGGAAGATGGGACTCCCGCTAAGTCTCTCACTTTCGATGAGTATGATTCCGCATATCCGTCGTATGCTAAACTAAAGGTTAGTCCACTCACCTTTTTGTGACTCGGATTTTTTTTTCGGTTATTAATCATTATATATAGAGCCAAATATTTCAGGTGTAGGACAATCCATTCGATTATTGTTATGATTTTTGTTATTACTATTGTAAAGCGTAGACAGACAAGGCAATTACTGTGTTGTCTTCACTCTCGTTTCCTTGTTACTAATAGAACAGTTGTGACCATTCTTATTACTGTAACGGTGATTGAAGTGGTAATAAAGGGTCTGGATCGTTCTGTTGGCCTTTTGCCCGTTCAGTCCATTACGATTATGGATATGCACGCAAAATTGTCGAAGTCTCAAACTTCCTGCCTGCACACAGATAGGATATGGGAAGATATACCGCGTGTTGTGATCGTGCTCATTATCCTGCTAATCTTTGGTTATGTCGTAAACTGTTAAGACGGAACGTTATTGGTCTCGCCAAACTTAAACTGTTTCTCACAGAACGAACTGAACCAAAGCAATTACGGTATGTTAGTCCCCAGCTGTGGCTTGCTTACTAATTATTCCGATTCACTTATTCAGCAACATGGTCTCCAAGGAGAGCAAAACGCTTCAAAACCAGAAATTATTTTAGATTTAATAGAAAGTTAATGAGCGAGGTTGTAGTTTCATCTTTTTTTTTGTTTCTTAGCTTGAAATGAACATACAAATCGTAGGTAACTTTCGTTATTCACCCATAACCGGCGAAAACTCGATGAGAATGTCGCTGGTTGCTGGTAATACAACAGTGGGTTCGACCTCCCGCTACTACAGGTGTTTCTCTTGGTTTGGGCACTTTGAAACTCTGGCTAACAATTAGCTCATTATGTCATGAATAGCTTTGGAAATTAAGTTCACAGAACGGATTAACTAGAAGTTGGTTTAATGCACGGTGACAAATGTTGAATCGTACCCATCCATTCTTCTGTGTAAACATTTTACTTGCATTTGGTCCGGTTTACCGTTTCCTGATATAGTTTTGAAAATGCGCCTTCAGATCGAACCTTGACTTTCGGTTTCGCAAAACATAAACCGCCCTTTACAGAACGAATTGAGCTGAAGCAGTTATAGTGTATTAGTCCCCAATTGTCCGATAGACTTCGCCGGCAGTATGCTGCCGGTGAATTATAACCAGTTTTATTATGTTGCACACGTGTTTTGACAACCAGCTTTTCATCATTTGAATCTGGTGGCATCTTCTGTCTACAATTGACCAGCCCAGCCCTTCGTTGAATGTATGATTCTATCTTATTCAGGAGGATATATCTGCAACGATGAGGTTGATCGTGGCATCACATAACGTTTTTAAACAGATGTTTTTTGTGTCGTCCGGTCCTTCCGAACTGCCTTCTGTCTTATGGCGCGAAAGCTTATCCGGCAGTATGCAGCAGTTATGAGTTGGTTAGCACTGGTGACGTTTTGTCGTTCATTTGCTAGGTTAACTGCGTGTCCTTAAGGTTGGTGGATTCGAAAAGCATTGTGCCCGATCTTTTGCTGGCGTTCGTTGTACCTAAATGATGCGGACTTACGTTCTTAGTACCTTTGTTCATTTGAACTCAGCTCCAGCTGGAGACCGCTCCAAGCGCTTCTTTTGGGTCCCGATTGACATTTTTCCTAATCTCTTCGTTAGACCGAAGTTACGACCTTAACACATTGGACAGAGTCATGCTTGCTTGGATGTATTTTGGTGGATTGTTGTGCACGCTTTTATGGCTGTCTCTCGATACAAATTTTGAAACCGTTTTTGTTCGCCTAATAAAAAAACATGCTCTGTGGCGCTCTTATTAATTTTCTGCTGCATACCAAACGTACATTGTTGTTATTGCTTGTTGTTCGAATGCAGTTTGATTGTTATTTTCCTACGGAGGAACAGTTGAGTAGTGTGTTTGGTTTGTGAGGTTGGTGGGAGGTTGCCACTCAACGTATCCCACAGTCCCTAAATTGAAGTTAAGTTGTGACACTAACATATAGAGACCGTCCGATCCAAGCTAGCCGTAAACAAGAGTCGCCTTCGTTGAATCCAGTTGCTGATGACGTCACTCTGTCAAAGATTGTTGTGTATTTCTGGCGAGCTACGTGTATTCAGAGAATGTTGTTATCCATGTCCGCTAAACGATTGTATGCTTGTGAATTTACATTGGTTCAAAACTCTATTTGCTTTGCTTGTTAGGTTGACAAAAGCAATTTGCCTTTCCCAGCTGATTATCTTCTATCATTTTCTTTTTTGTTTACTCTTCGGTGTGTTTGTTCAGGACGTGCTAAGTCAGCTAACCGAAGAGGACATGGAGGCCACTTTGGACCTACAACCGTACATGTGTGAAGCGCCATACAGCGTTCCCGAGGTAACTCTCACCTTCGCATTCTTCCCTGTTGACAACTGTTTCTGTCCGTTTGCTTGATATGTCTGTTGTAGCTGTCGTAGAATGTTTCAGTGGTATTTAGAGGGACAAACGTGCAATGTTTTTTTCAGAATATTAAGTGAACTGTACACATGTATTGATTGGATGGATCTTAATTAAACGTGAATCGCAGCATTTAATGATCCAGGGAAGTTCCTTATGACGACACACTAATGAATTTGTGCGTATCTGCCCGAATCATGGTGCACTACCTCTGTCCTCATTTTAGGTGTTTGTCAATTCCCAGTTTCAATATAATCTCTACTTCAACATCTGCTAAGCAGACTTTAGTGATTCACTTTTAAATCGAGTCCTATTTGCCTTCAGTTATGTGGACGGAAATCTTTAAGTTAAGCTGCCTATTTTCCGTTAATCGGAAAAGTTTCTTAACACGTAAAACGGGAAGACTGAGAATTAGAAACAGGACGTGCCACCGATCAGTTACATTCTAGAATAATATGTGTTATATCATGCAGACAGAAGAGGAGGTGGAGAGTATATTCAACCCATTTGTTTTCACACAGTTGTCTTTCTCGGCAAACCAAGTTCTTGATACGCAGCGTCAACGGGACACTCAAATCATGTTTGATCCGTGCGCGCTCAATTGACGCATGTTACGCCTTATACACCTTCCCCATTCACTGAACACCGTTTCCGATGCTTCACATGCTTCTCGCTTACTTTGTACCCTGACCTCTGGTTCCGCTTCTGGAACTTCCGTACGTGTCTCGTACACTGTCTTCCTCTGTACGTATGAATTCAGTCAGTTGAAGTGGTCGTTTATCGGCAGTCTGCTTCTGCTAGCTCTCTAAGTTGGCAGATCGTATATGAAATTAATCACTCAACAGCGCGATCTGTTTGTTGTTTTTGCATCGGGTTGGGAACCGCATTGCGTAGCCAGACCATTTAAGTGCTTTTCAGGGCGGTACAAATCATACTAGTCCAGTTTGGGATTGCATCCTCACAATGACACTGAAAGCTAAACGTGTTTCAGATTAATACTTCAAGTACCTACTACAACGGTACTTGGGTGCATTTGCCGTGCAATCGGAAAGGTTTTCCGCATAGACAGCAATGGGAATGTAAGGCCTTGTGCCACGTGTGACAGCTGCTATTATTGGTTTGAAAATACACTGTCGATTCTGGACGCAGCAGTTGTGGCTCAACTGATATGGGATTACTGTTTCTTTTATTACGTTCGCCCACTCGTTCTCATCGTCAAGAAGAGTCCCCTTAAAGTGTGTTACACTGTTTGGGCCTGATTCTGTTCGCATCAGCGATGTAGGTTGCCATTTTCCTCCACAAATCAAAACCAACACTAGGCAAACCGATAAAGTGCAGATCGTTTTTCGCTCTGGTCGCAGCTACGCTGATCAGCAGTTTACACCGTCTTAGTAGTTGGAACACAGCCATGTCTACGCTAGCCGTTACTTCCTGTCTTTTGGGCTTCTAAAAGGCTTTTGACTTAGGCAGCGAGTCATCAGTATGGAACGGTCTCGTGGGGGCATGCGCTCCTGAAAATACGTCAGCATATTTAACGCACTTTCCGATCACACCTCTGCGAAACGAAGGCATACAGGAATTATCATTTGCCGTAAAATTAAAAGTGGTGTCCTTCAAAGTCGTTTGATGCTCGGTTTTTGTTGTTGTTGACGATTTCCTGGAGTGCGCCTTGATCGACTGCTGCCAGTGACTGTCGTTGAGACCTAGGTGGGTTGGTGCTATCGCCTCGGTCTATACTGCCACGCAGACAATGTAAAGCGTGTTCAGTATACTTAGGCTGCCAGTGCCTTGTTTCGGTTTGCGCTTACTTGACAAAAAATGCAGTGTTCTACTCCCAAACTGTCGATAGTCTGTGCCTGCGCTCATCACTGGTGACGCGTCGGGGGGTGGTAAGGGAGTTGACTTGTCTGGTTAGCTATGTCGGCTCTTATGGATTGTCTGCCAGGATCAACAGTCGAATAGCTAAAGCCCAGATGACATTTGTTAGCCTTCTTTGCTTATGGTGTCAGCGTGACATTACTCGTTCCCTTCACGACTGAGTATGAAACGCCTCAGTTTATACAGCCCCAGAGCTGTGAACTCTGGCCTTTTATTGCAGTTGATGTTCGAAATATGTCTGCTTTCGATTACTTTTCTTCGTAGCACAGCATGTACATTGTGGAGGCACCTATTGGTTCGCTGACGTCTTTTTGGAATGTGCAGTTGTAGCATGACAACCTACGTGTTTATTTCGCTGTACGGACTTCGGACGCTTGAGTGCGTTTTGCAAGTGCCAACCCAACACTTGCCACTTCGCGCGATTTTTGCGTGATCTAAGTTAAGTTGAAATGACAACCAGTAGATCGTGTGTGGCGTAGATTCCATATGAAGATTCTAACATCAGGGTTCATTTCCGTGCTTCGTTACTGGATTAGTCTGGACAAAGATCCTGAAGGCTAGAATCACTCATGGTGATAGAGGCCAGCAAACGGGACACTCTTGTGACAACTTAAATTTCACTGAATCTCGCCTTGCTGTTTTTCCCAGTTGTGGCACGTTATAACAGGTTTTGTGTACATGTAAAGTTGAACAACGGATAAGCCTAATGTATAGATGTCATTTCTTTTTGAATAGTTTTTTTCGTTTTGTTTTTATTAGACAATGACGATGAATCGAGTGTATCCTCTGTTTCGATTGTTGGGCCTGCGCCATTTGCCTGTAGTTGATGGGAACAATCAGGTAACTTATTCTGTTTTTGTGTCGGTTTGAAACTAGACAAGAGCTTTTATATATTAGACTGCTTTTCCATTCTTTTATCTGTAAAACTTGAAATCCGCCCTTGTTTGGTGGCCGCATAATATGAGTCATTGATACAGTGCTGTCGCTACTGATGGATGATAATGACGGATATCTTTTGATTGAAAATAATTCATTACGGTTAATATTTCAGTGACACCTGGATAATACCCGTAGTTTATCGTTGGTCAGGATTCACTTTGTCCGCTTATCTCGACCAAGCTGTCTCTCCACGGCAAACCGTTTACATTTCACCTGAAGCGCTGTCTTAATCTTAGCACAAAGCGAGCAAAATCATTAGTTTCCTTATCCGTCCATGACATTGTTTGTTACCAGCCTTCGAGCCTGGCAAACTGTGCAACGTGTATTTCTGTCGTTTAGCTGTGCTTGGCCTGAGATTTTTCTGGCTGCAGCCTGAATAGGTTATTGTGAGGGAAATGGGAGTGTTGTTGTTAAGAGATACATCTCCTAACGAGGCAGCCAGGACGAACCGCCTCATATTGCTTGATCGATCTGGCTCCGGGTGGATTGATCTGTATTAGCTCACCTAGTTAGTCAGACTTCAGACGTGCGATTTAGCGCCTGTACGTTATCTGTATTATTTTCTCGCGTTCACTTTCGGATACCTTCTGCAACATGATTCGTTCTAACGCTCTCGTTTGATTTACTCTGCGTCTTTTCGGTCATGTATGGTAATCATTTCGCTCTATGCGTTTAGGGCCTCTGTAACCTAATTCTGACTCTACTCGTCCTTCTAATAAACAGTGCTGCCGTATCTCTTCTCTTTCTCGCTTTTGGGTCAAGTGACTGTGCGAGTAACAAAAGGCCGATCCGACTGATGTCTGCTGCTACTTCAATTTCAGTCGGAGATAATGTCACAAAGTTTCGCTTTTTCAACACAAAATTTAATGCTATATCAACTGAATGGACCGGTTTGATTTGTGTTGTGCATATGGTTATTGGGGTGACTGATGTGTATACAATTGCTACATGAAGATTTCTGTTACCATTAAAAATAAGCGTTTCATTTATTTTTGAATATGCCAAGTCAGTGATACCTGTCGGCTAGTCACTATTTTCCTGCCTTTCCTTCCATCACTTGTTTGTGTTCAGTTGTCAACAGCCGTTGTTCCGTTTCAACTCGGGAACTTTACTTGCGACTGTTCATTTCCGTTGTCAGTGTGTTTGATTAACTGTACACTGAATAATAGTGTTCACTCTCTTGACTTCTTTATACACCATACTGACGCTGGGTCCAAAATGTTCGCTTCCACTTCACACCTCATTTAATATTGAAATTTGCACCTTTCTATGCTAGAAACTACTTTCTAGGTTGTTCCTGCCCAAACGTTCATTACTTAATGGTTCACTGATAACTCATTTACACTATCAATGCGGCACCCGTATACCCACGTCAAAAATTAGTTCGAAGCATTTTAGGCTCAGGGATGTTGACCTGTTTCCAGTTTTTACACAACTTTGGTAAGCGTCCTTCGTTTGCGATATTTTTGAAAGTTCGGCTGTGGTACCCTCTTGTATGAACTGGAACATTTAATACATGGTAAGGTGTGCACAATTTCGTTCGTTGGTTCAACTGATTTTTTTCATTTATTCTCCCTTGTCTGGTCAAACAGAGTACCGTACCTCATGCACCCTACACTAACGGTACTCTGTTAGCCATACTGATTTGTATGATGCTCATCTTGTGGACCAGTTAACGCTTTGCCGCTTTCCCTCTGTCTTATTTGAACCTTAAAGCTTCGTGGAATGATCACTCGCAAGGATCTTTGTCGATACCGTTTTTCAACGGTGGGTGATGGGTTCCGTGTTGAAGAACTGGTCTTTTCGCGAAAAATGACAGGCTCCGCAAACTTCCGTCGTTGAGTCGATGTTGGCACACAAGCTTTTCTTTAGAAACCTTTGACGTATTTTTCGTTGTTCGGTTTTGATTTTTTTACATTGTACTTTCTATGTTCAATCTATTGTGAGACTATATTGGGGTTGCATACGAAGACGTGAGATTTCATTCCTGTTTCAACAAAACCCATCTAACTTTAACGCCGAATGAAACTTGACACCTTTTGTCCATTGTGATTTTGTGTCAGAGTACAATAAACCTGTTTTTAATCTATGTACTGTATCGTGATCTGCCTCTTCCTACCAGTCTCTGTTTTTGAACACCGGTGACTTTGCTCTTCACTCAGTGCGCAGTTACGCCTGGCAAACCGCACGTAATATATTCATCGGTTTTTTGGTTGGTCACATGTGTGTGCATCCACCCACTCATTGCTACCTATTGGGCTTACCCTTCAGTACGATTCCTGTGTTTCTAGAAAACAGCTTTACGCGGCGAATCTCTACGTCTGCATTCCAATATTTACTAGTCTTATCGTGTTTCCTTATGGAATTGCCGAAACCAGCTGGTAAGCGCCATCTGTGTTCCTTTGCGGCGTTCAATATTGACAACGCTCTAGGATGGCCGCCTGTGCAAGCGCCAGCTGCTTGCTCCAAACCGTTCGCGATGTTCTTCGGTTGATGTCCACCTGTTGAGCAAGCATACCAGTTGCTATAACCGTTTCATCGTGCTTGTCTTGTTTCAGGCTTCGTTGTTTCTACTTTATTGCTTGAGCTGCATGTGTCCTAGGCACATTACTGGGTTGCCTAAACGTAAACAGAAACATCCAAGCTCGTATCGAGCTCGTATCTGCGAGCCAAGATGAATGTTATGAGTGCCACGGAGTTATCGGGTTATTGTTAGCGATGTGCGTATGCACTTGTTGGTAGATACACAGTGTCATTCATGTAATGCTTGTCAGATTGTGTGGACAATCCTAGCTTTATTGATCTGGTTCATAAGCGGTTGCCAAACACTGGCAATTATTGTCGTTGGTGCTCAAAATTGAGCTTTATCTTATCATGCTTACCAACATAGTCCATAGACTGGCTGTTTTCCGTATGGCTCTAGCACCAGTTTCATGCGAGTTCTAGATTACTTATGACTGTCCTGACGTTAGATGTTCTGTGGCTATTTTCTCCTTCTAGCACTTACATTGGGCCTATGGAATGTTGTATCTCGTTGTAATCATCGACATACTTAGCACACAGTTTATAAACTTCACAGTTCGATTGTTATATTCTTACCGTCTCAGACTGATGATTTATGTCTATTACATTCGTGTCTATTCCACGCATGTATCCGTATGCAGTGCAAACGTAGAGCGCAGCTGATTGTTCTTGGTCAAAAACAAGGAGGGTGGATCACAATAAGTAACAGTCCAACGTTTCAGAACTCGCAGTTTGTGAGGTACATGTGACAGGCAGAAGTTTCTACTAGTTTGCCAAGCATATTTCAGCTTGGCAAGATCGTCACCGACTATCATTTACGCGGTTAAGGGTTCTAACCTCGGTCATCTCGGTCAGTCCCGCTTTTTTTTCAATTATCTGATGACATCTACATGCCACCTCATTTTGGAAAATGTGTTATGTTTTGTACACTTAAAACTTAACCAAGCTGGATAACTCTAAAGTCAACCACACACTTCGATTGTTTTTGTGTTTAACTTAACATTCAAAGTACGCTGGAGTGCAACCTGCACTCTTTGAAATGTCCCATTCTGCATTATTCAGGCTTCATGTTCATACAGTTACTCCGTCAATGTAAGCTCATTCCACCGGATTATTGTTCAGGAGTTTCCTTGTGCGATATCGCTACGTGGAAAAACTGTTACAATGAACATATTAGTACAGCGGTGTTGGCCTAGGGGACATTCAAATGCTTTATTCTTCTTGTAAGATCGATTTACGATGGAGGTAAACTTTCTGCCCTACCAGGTAACTTAAGCCAGAATCGGGGTGTGTTACGATACGCATAACCTCAGTGGTTTTCACTGGCTTTTTACAACGCTTGGTTGTTTTCATCTATTTGATCACTGTGTGTTAGAATACAGAAACGCTTGTTCTGCACGCAAACAATTTCCATGCATGTGAATTGGAAGAAATCGGCATTATGATATCCGCTTTTATTGTTGACCATAGTCGGTACACTCCCAATGTGGCAAATGCTCACTGTTCAAGTCGGAGGTAGACTTTTTTGTTGCATTCGAACGAATGAACCCGGGACCTTGCCCTCGTCTTCGGTCATAAAATAGTCATTAATTGACATTTCGGCTGCACAACCTCATTTAGGTAAAAAGTTGATTAAGGGCAATTGAAAATCGTGTCTGCCGTTGGTGAGCGCACAAAAGTGAACCTAGTCACAATTGCAATCAGTGTTGACTGGTAGAATATGGTAGACATCATCAATCGTGAGAAGTCGTTAATTTACAACTACTCAAATTCCCCAACCATCATCCGACGGAACTGTTCAAGCACGGGCCTTAACAGTTGCACTGCAACCATTTCAAGTCTTGTGGTTGCACTAAGCGTGAACTGGCTGTTAGTGAATGCTTGTTATTTGAACCGGTGAGTTTTCTTCGTCCAGTTCATCAAGACGGCAAGAAGATAAATTGCGAGAAGCAAGTATTTCGTTTATTCTCAGCAGACTGTCCGTTAGTGAAGCACCTACCACAAGTGTTTTTATTTGGTACGTCTTTATTCTTGCCATAAGTGTAAATCAGATGAGGTAGTTGGTCGTTTCTTACTTTACAACGGTGATAACGTCATATTACGCCAATCACATACAAGGCCTCAGTCGCGAGTGGCAACTTCTATCGCCCGTTCAACCTTGTTCGCTTTCACCGGAAGGTTCACACTTAATGGTGCATGTATCCGCCTTAGTCCGTAATTTCAGACTTGGATCTCTCTATGCGCGTGACCGGTGCACCATTTAGTACGTTAATCTGGCTGAGGGTCCACATTCCTATGCACTCGGTTAAGTCCATCCGACCTTTCACAAGGGAGGTCGATCAGTGTCCGTTAGCTCTGAAGGACGGCTCCATTGATCAAGAATTCCGGCTGAATTTAACGCCACTCGCTGGTTTATTCAGTTGGCATAGATCCCACTATTTGTGTGCAATTGATGATTTTGGGATATTTTGGTGTGAAAACGAATCACGATTTCTTTACCATATTGATGCAGACGCTGTCTTTCAAAATCGGCTTCCCTGTTTGGAGTGTTGCGGGCAGCCACTGTTGGTGCCACTCATTTCTTTCGTACTAGACACCTTACAACCGCTTTTAGCAGCGGTCTACTCTCTCGCACTCATCAGGTAATATTGTGTTGCGCCTCTGCTTTCCACCACGGTATTTTAGTGTCGGCTGGGAAGTGAGACACGGTACAAGAACGTGCTGAACTATTCATCATTTTAGCAGTGTTGTAGCTAACTGTCAGCGAATGTCTGTTGGTCGTATAAATCAAGCTACGAGGTTCTGTAACTCGCACCGATTATAGCTGGGCGGTGGACATCACTCTGTCACTGTATACCTTTTCCAATGTAACCTGTCTGGATACCACTTTCGCGTTTTTCGATATCAGCTTAAGATGTCTGAAAAGGTTTTCCTGGGTTTCAGTGACGAATGGGCTCACACAACTAATTTAGACATGAGCAAGCTCGCAGATAGGCATTAGTTGGCTCTTGCGGATTGAGAGAACAGATCTGCTGGATGCACGGAGCACACAAAGCCAATTAAACTGGAGATGATTGCCAAACTGGTGAGGATGCAGGCTATTACATACTAGGTGAGCGCAGCTGTGGCTACGTAAAAGATTCCTGTCCATCCTTGGCTGTTAACTGTCCTAATATAATTGCTTCCCAGATTTGCAAATTGTTGATTAAACAGTAGTCACATCTCATCGCAGCTTCTCTCTTGTACTACGCTTTCTGGCTGGCTGTCGAAAAGTAGCATCATACTCGAGTTTAGCTCTTGCTAGGACTCACCTATTGTGCATGCTCTTGTGATGGCCGGGGTTTTAAATCTGTTTTTCGTTGTCCTGAGAGCTGTGTTACTGCCGGAATGAGTTCATGTTGAATATGGCTGGATTGTCACATTTAAATACTCAATCAAATTTGCTAATGTGTAACTTCCAGGTTGCCTGTCCGTCAAATCTTAGTTTACATATATACGATAAGTTCTAACGATGGTCAAATCAAACTCTACCATTTCTCTCATTGTTCATCCGCAGGCATAAAACAGATTACACGTACCATGTGGGTAGCAACACCAGAAACGACCAATCTTCGGGCTTTGTGTGGGACGAATTTATAAGTTTCATAGCAAACTACCTGGATCAGCAGTTTATGCACGCATAGGGCCTGACAACAATGTTGGATTAGCATTACCGTGGAAAATACACGAGTAGTTTTAGGTCCCTGTTGCACAGTGTCACGTCGAAGGGGTTGACCACGTCAAGGACTAGCCCTGTTTTTTGAATTTTCCTGCAAGGTATACATTCGGACCTATGTCCACACTCTGTCGCAATCGTATTCGTGTCGTTGCGCGCACTAACCGCCTGAGTGTTTGTATAGCTATTTGCTGGCATCGAACTGTCCTGCCAATATAAACATCACAGCTGCAAGCGAACTGACGGATTATGCGGAAGACAAAGTGATTCGGTAAGATAATGTTACTAGTAAGCTGACTGAAACCTCGAGTTGAAATTGGTGATCACAACTCGGTTGCACGATGTGGGCGAACCAAGACACCGTAATTTGCAACTTGCGTCAGTTATGCTGTGGTCACCTTTAAACAGCAGGTTTGAAAATGCCTCTTTTTGGAACCGTTCACATATCGCTCTTGGTCGACCTTCCCCAGCTCCTCTGGCTGGGACCATCCTTTCTCTTCTTCCTGTTTGTAGTTATCGGTGCAAGTCCACTTACCGCATGAAACTGTTTGTACCAAACTCTGCTTGTGTGTAGTTAGTGTAAAAGACAAGAATCCCCAATACTGGCCGCTCCACCTTGTACTTTGGGCGTTGTATCGAATCGTCCTGTCGTCTGCTAAAATGTTTAGAAGCGAGGGTACCGTTCGGTTCCTCTCCATGAGAAGCTGATTTTAATAAACGGAATTCGAAATGCCATAACACGTAATGAATGTAAGCAGTATAATTATAACACCACGAACTGATGACGGAAGTTCACACGAAAAGGGAACGTATTGACAATCTACAACTGTAATTAAATTCAGAAAGTCAGCTGTTTCTCCATGTGGTACATTCACAAGTAGAGTCAACCTCGACAGAACTCGTCGATTTAGTGTTTAACGCTCGGGCCAGTTAGAAAGTCTTTTACACGATAGGGAGTGATTCTTCAGCGGATATGGTTCAGAACATCTGCAAGTTATCTACCAAGCATGTGATACACTGAGCTGTTCATGTGCGGATTCCACTCAATGGCCGTGTTTTTCGGAATACTTCTTAGCTGTGGTGTACGGGCTGCGATTGGCTTCACTTCTCTGTATTAGACTTTTAAGTTGTGTCCGTGTAAGAATGGCATTTATAGATTCCTTGCGACTTGTTTCTCCATTGTAGTATTATCCAGCGTACTGGCTAAAACAATGTTACCGGATTTTCTAGCTTAAAGAAAAGTACCACCTGACATCTCCGTTTGTTGTTTCAATGCACGGTATGTTTTTTCTACCGTTTTCATTCCGTTCGAATGTGAATGATAAATGCACCGAAGTTCGTGCGTTTATTTCGGTTTAAGTTGTCTCAAGTTTGCTGGCAAGTAGAAATTGGGAAGAGTTTCAAGCCGCTCAACTGTAACCTTGGAGTGTAACATTTGAAAACCAATCTTCCACCTATTTCCCTCCATTCGACCGTCCCATTCAGAGTATACACATATCACAGTAATCTATCCAATGCCGTTGATCACCTTCGAAGAAATTAGACTACTGTATGTTGAGGGAAAAGATTCTCCAAAACACATTTTTGTCTTTAACGTCACGTACTTTATATTCCTGCCTTCGGCATCTTTGATTATGCTGAATGCAGAACACGTTATTAGGTCTTGTGTTAGTGTGATGAAATAGCTACTGAGTGACAGTTCATCTGAGAAAAGCTTCGAACATTCTACCACATCTCCTCTTTCCCTGAAATGATCGATTGAATTGCAGCGATGATGTGTTTGTCGGGGACGCGGAAGCACACAACTTCGGATCTTGAGGCTGTTATTTCGGCAAACTCGAAACGCAAGTATTAGCTGTCACTTGCTGCCCGGTGCTACAGTACTCACCCTGTCCTTCCATTATTTTATTGTGCGACACAAAATTGTTCTTAAAAACAGAAAAGCCTACTGGGTGTGTCTTTGACGGCAAATAAACACAGTGGCCGTATGCCCATACCGGAAAATCACAGTCAGAACTTTACAATGGATCTGCGTCTCATTCCGCTTGTTTTTTGGAACGAATGTGGTATAGGTTTCAGATCCGATCTATGAGATCAGAATGATGAGGTAATTGTCTTGATCACTTACTTTCAGTTACCAATAAACCCTTGCCGATGGTAGCCAACTCCAAAATTTCTTCAACATTTCTGAACTTCTTCCCCAGTATCATGTGATTTGAATTCAACACTCAGGCTGCGCAAAGCTTTGAAAATTCTACCCGTAGGACGACGAACTTGAACAAAAGTTCTACGGCTGTTGAGTACCACTGTAATCTACAAAACTTCTCACGATAACCTTATACGGCGCAAACTGGCTGCCATCATAGTGTGCACAAAAGTGCGTGCTTGAAACACTGTTTAATCGCTTGGTTTGCGGAAGCACGACCTCTTAGTTTAACTCTGGTTGCATGTCGACCGGCTGATTGGTTAATTGTAATGTACACAACCCTGACTGTCAGACTGCGTCATGCCTTGTAGCCAAACTTCGGCAAAATTGCCGCCCGCTGTTAGCGCCACATTTTTACTGAGCAATTTACTGTCCGCTACTGGCTATCTATCGGTGCATCAAGGGTTGTTTGGCCTAGCTATGAACGCTACATTCTTGGCATGGTCCATTTAGCCGTATGCGAGCCAACTTTATTAATGGCGCCGTTGAGCAGACTGGGTAGCTCACCAGTGTTGGCCACCATCAAACCTAGGATAAATCATTCTTCCCAGCAGTAATGCCGCTCACATACAATGTGATTGGGTCAGATTGCTGATCGCGCATGAAAAAGGAAATAAATGATTACAGTTTTAAACAGCGAGCAGAACTGAATGATTATTCATTGCATGTGTTTGACTATCTGCTAGGATGGAATGCCAAAACTTCCGATGTTTCATCCGAGCTGGCAATCCGTACATAATGAGGAATGTCCATGGTTTGATGTGTAGATCTTTGCGTACCGCTGTACAACTTGCAGTCAGCCGGCCGGCCGAGCTTTGTTATACGTGCAGTGAGCTAAGTGACCTCGGTAGGTCTAGTAGATTGAGGTGCAGCGCGGTAGCTCACTCAACTGTCAAAATCCCCAGTGACGTAAAACTTAAGAACTTGACATTCTTAAGTGGGGTGGTGTTAAAAGTAATTGGTGTTAGTAGAAGGCAGAAACACAGTGCGATTCATCATACAGAGTGTCGTCGGTGTCGAGAAAAAGAACAGCAAAGTGGCAACCTCGAAACGCCTGAAAAATGTTACTCGAATTCCATCGTTGTTAGCACTGTTTGACAGTGGTTCCTTTCTGCTCCGGTAATGACAGAACAAGTGCAACAGTGCTCTGCAGAATTGCAGACGTATGGTCTTGAGGCACGAGGAACAGATGGGTGAGGCTGTTCAAAATTAGACGGTACGTTTGCGAGAAAAAGTTACGTACAATAGATGCAGAAATCGACCTCAGATGTGCAACATAATGGGTATTATCATTGGACTGGTTTTCATTTTATCTATACTTAATAAACTTCACCGTTTATAACCTACAAATATGTACGAGGAGTGACGTTAATAACGAGGAATCCCACTGTAGATTGTTCTGGTGCTCTACTGGTAATGGCGGTCAGGTTGTGATCAGGTGATCCGCAATCATACTCTCTTCTTGTTTCGTTATCAAAGTTTGTCGTTATTTCTCCAGGTTTCACTTGAAGCTGTCGACTTTAATGTTTCAAGAAACTGTCATTCTTGAGTGGTGTATCTGTAGAAATGGTTGATAAAATATTCGCAATCTCATTTTATTCCAAGCTAAAGTTTGGGGTTTGACATCACCGACTTTAGGCACCTACCCTTACCGATGCACTCACAGATGTTGGTAACTGACTGAGAATGTACTTAGTATAGCCTTGTCATTCATGCAGAAACCGAGTTTTCGAAAAAATCTGGTACGTAATATTGCATATATATCTTATCGGTCAATCAATATACCCAGGTCATTCTACCGCATTCCACCAACGTCAAAAAAGGAGTATCCCAATAAAATTGGTATAATTTGCCACTGTCATCGTTTCTAAAATCAACCTGTGAACTTTAATATCCCTGTCAGTCAAGCAGTCAAAATTTTGCAAGGTGAACTGTAAGCATTTTCATTGTAAACAGTGGAATAGGTTGGTTTTTATGGCAGACAGACTGGTTTGTGGCCGGTCCACGTAGGTGTATTGCTTTAGAAAATCAACCACAGGTCTGAACGAGTTAATCGCAACAACCTCAGTGAATCTTGACAACCGTAAGTGTGATGACACTACGATCGTGAAGATTAACGCAACTTCACACTGACAAGTTGACAGGATGTGTCTTCCGACCGATGAAGGGGATGATTACAGTTTTCCGTAGCTAGTGTAACGTTATGACGCTCGATTATGAGCCCACCTGATTGTTTATCTCCTACTTGAAGTCGATTGTCTACCGGTTCTGTGTGCGTTTTTGCTCCGTTACATGAGAATTGATATACGCCGTGTGATTTGGTGCTAACAAATTGGTCTCCTTTGATTGTCAACATTTTTCAAGCGGCTCAGGTACGCTATCATGCGGATAAATCAACTTTTGACTGTGATAAGAATGAATGGCGACCGTTGTCACGCATAATTGTGCTAACTAAGTGAACAGAGTATCTTGCAGTGTTCACTCGGTGTGGATCTGATATACACGTGAAGTAAGTTATCCTTCTTCGGATTCAGAAAACCTTTGCTTATATCCTGTAACTGAGAAGGCACTCCCCTTGAGTGAACAAACTGTGTCGTTGATGTTCATGTTGCGGTGCCGCTTGTCTACTTGGTCACCACAGTACGGTTCGTCCATCCAGTCACGACCTATCGATTCTGCAAGTAACCCTCATTCGTCCGTTCTGTTTAACACGTTGTCATCCAGCATGAAATGTTAGCTGATAAAGGCAAAAATCCAGTAGCCGATCGCAGCATAAAAAGTAAGCAGATGGACCGTAATTAGATAACAGGAGATGGGATAAAAGGGCGCACTTGATGATGTGTACTAGAGTAGGCAATTCAGTGTTTGTATGATCATTTCCATCGTGCACGGTGAAGACAGTTCGATTCACACATAGTTTAATCGAAGGAGTTGATTTTCTTCGATTACCTCTCATGGAGTGCAAGCCTTTGTGGCTGACTGCACACAGATTCGATCTTAACGTTCCATCTAGAAGTACTGTGTATTTAAAGACAATTTCTCAGCCTACTGGTGTAACAACATTCCTAATTTAATATGCTCTAACAATACCGACTCCTTCCTTTGGTTCATCTGTTTAACTGATCAACAGTTTATTCGTCATTTTCATTACTTTCACATCCGAGATCACTGCTTTCGAGGATATGGCAGGAAAAGAAACGAAAACTTATCTAGGAGTTTATCAGTGAAATATAAACAAGAATCGGTATAGTAAACCGCATCAGAGTTAAACCGAGGCTGTATTCGTGGGGCAAACCTAAATCTGAGAGCACATTTTCTGAGCAGCGGTGAATCATATTTATGTTTAAGCGACCAATCGGAAGAAAACGAACGAAGACGTACGGGCTCACGTCAAACTTCAAGGTGGCGGTGACTCGCAGGTATCCCGAAATGGTCACCTAGACAATTGATACGAAGGAAGAAGCTCACGCGGATGAATAGGTAGCCAGTCTAGATAAAGATGTGCACACTGCTGTCCAACGGTGTTCATTGCTTCTGGCAATTACTTTATTCAACAGTGAATAATAGAATCGTTTGAGTTAGAATACATAAGGTTCACTTGTTTGCCTGCATCGTTCATCCCACAATGAACTGTTGCCCTCCTAAACTGAATACAAGCTAACATTCTATACAATTCGATGCGCCTTTTTTGCTTATCACTTAACGAGTTCGTTTCGGCTTATTCGTTCACCCATTTTGGTATGACGGTAAAGTTCGTTCTAACTAACACCAATTAAATTGGTGGTATTTTCCGTAATTTTAGCCAGGTGGTGGTCCCAGAACGAATGAGTCTGTTTCACAAGTTTACAAGCTATAGACGACTGGGTCGCGCACATGTGGTACGGATGCATGTGAGTTCCCACGACTAAGGTGAGTGTGATGTAACGCGGCAGCCATAGTTTAGTGTACTCTACGGCGATGTAACTCCGTCCAATTAGGCAATGACATGAACTGTTGAAGACAACTTTGATCTGTGATGTATCCGAGGACTGTGACATTGGGCTTCAGCAGTGTTATGTTAACGGTGCTGAATTTCTCTTAGGAGGGGTTTCATTGTGAAAGCGTATTTCCACTCCGATGTCTCAATGAGTCGCGACCGGCTTGCGATATTCCCGTCTGCTGAGTAATCATATTGATCACTTTCGAGTTTTCAGGTGGTTTGTGTTTTTCAGTCGTACTTGTGTCAGTTAAATAGGGACTAAACGCATCATTCCGGGTGGGCTGTCATCCTTCTTTACTTTATTCTTTAGCCTGTAACCCTCAATATCCGCTTATCATCACATTCTTCTTGGAATAACCCCATGATTATATCCAGTCACGTGGTGCGGTAGTTATTTCAGCCTTCCATGTTCATCAGCTGTATTTATTCAAGTATTTTATGGACCAGGAGTAATTGACGAACACTGCCACCAACCGCTTGTCATAATCTCTCGATCCGTTCCTGTACCATGGTTGATGCAACCTGGTACTGATGGACGTACAGAAAGTCTTGTTTATCAGTATCGAATTAGCCTGGTAACTGATGCGCACTTATGTATGCGTTCTTGATTGTGGTTGTTAATTTTTTTTGACTTCATACTGCAGAATGTACCTGATGAGATACAGTGAAGTGTGTTGGAGACATACAACGTGCAAAAGCTGTTTAAGTTCCACGTTCAAGTTTCCCTAATCTTGCGTATTGCTGATGCATTGTTCTATCTCGTCTATTTATTTTGTCACCTCTAGATGGCAGGTGTAAAGTATTCCGTTTATTTTCCACACACAGCTTTGCTTTCATTGGTCTTACTAGTGATGTCGTTTGTATTCACATTGAACACTATCTACACTTGATCACAGCCTTCCCATTCGGATGAGTCTGTTGGCTAGCGCATTTCGTAAGGAAGCACTAGACTTGAGTTTCGTTCTTATTTGAACACATCAGTAATGCACATCATTGTCCAGACTAGAGTTTGCAGTCCGACTCCCGTGCTTGTGAGACTGGCGTGTTGATTATAAAACCATTATGGGTAATGTTCAGCTTGCATGATCATTTCGAGAGGGAAGAATGTTGACCGTAGTTTTACCTTGTGACGGATCTAGGAGCATCACCATTCGTATAGAAAGTCGACGGTGGTGGTCTTTCTAGACTTACAGTCTACTTTCCATTCAATTGCTCGTAACGTTCTCTGAAACTACCCTGTTCGCACGGGATTTCAACAGGAATACGTGAATCTGTTGACGTCACTGTATGTCCAATCTTTTTGTACGGTGAGGGTTTATGGACAACTGTTTCGGGCGTTCGTCACTTCTGGTGGCGTTCTTCATAAATGTCTAATCTCCCCCCATCTGTTCAAATTTGTCACGGATGACATTTTGGTAAGTGCGCTTGAAGAACTCAGTGAGCCTGATGCTGAGATTATACGGACAATATTGTCTTACTCGACCTCTCTATAAAAACTGTTCGGACCCCCATGCTGAACTTGGAGAGTGGGCGGCCTGGTTTGTATGGAATACTCTTCGCATCTTCAAGCCTGGGGTATTCTCACTCCCACTTTGTTTATTGCAGGCAATTCATTGGAGACTGTGAGCATATTCACATACTTGGGTAGCACTATCTCGTCAACTTGTTACATTGTTGATGAGATATCAGCGAAGATATCAGTGACGTGAGTTGCTTTGTCAACGGACGTCATCTGTGACACCAAAAAGGTGTCTAGCTGTCGCCAAAAGTAAGGGTGTTTAATCACGTTCACCGAAGCGTATTCCGGAACGCTAATGATGCGCGAATAATTGGTCAACCAATCACGTTGCGCAGCCTGTGATGGTTTGGTCACGTTTACCGTACTGAACACTACATACTGAGACAACCAGAAGTTGGGTAAGATTGCGGGGTAGTCAGGGGACATCGTGATCACGAAATATGAAGGCAGTGATTGCTCCGTTGAGTAGAGTGGGTAGGTGTCGCCCACCTGGCTGGGGTCCTCGTGACCATTCAACCCGCAGGTTCGTTATCCAAGGTGGCGAGTGTGCCACAGTCAGTGGCCTGCTTGAATTCATACCATTTCTAATTCTCCCATTTAATTTTTTTAAAACACTTTCAGCGATGTTTTCTTCTTGGACATTTTAAGTCATTGTTGAGATGAGCGGCGGTCCAGACCAAAGTACGTTCCGGTCAGGCTGGTGGCTGTTGTTATGATGATGCAGAGTATGAGATCCTATCATTTCATAATATTAATTGACTTTTTAATTGCTCCCAACTTACACGTTGATGTGGTCAGACATTTCCCCCACTTATCACGAATTCTTTTTAATCCCAACATCGGTAGTGAAATCAATTCAATTTATTTGAATGAATTATACTTTTTGAATAAGCTTGGGAGGAGACTTAACTCCACACCACCGACACTCAATTTGTTATTAGAACAACGTTCACTAAACGCGAGAACTGACAGAACACGTTCAATGAAGATGCTTCCATCACTTAGCACATACGTTCTCGAGTCAGTTGTGAATTCCCGACATTCATATAATTAGAGCCTATGCTGGGGTCGAACCAGAATAGATCTAGTAGTTAGAGCCAAGGAGATTTCTGTTTACTAGTGATTGACTGGAAGTGCACTACGAAGGCATGACCAGATTTGTTTTCCCGCCATGTTTGACAAACAGAACATAATGGTTCTTTATTAGGCAGACGACAAGTTATATCAGTTGTGACATTTCGTACACAACTTCCCTGTTATATTCTGAAGAGATAAATAATAACCAGTCAAATATACAGATGTAAAACCAGTATACTGGGCTGTTATAACACAGCATTTAATGCACTTGCGCTGCATATCAGAGCAGTCAAGCCCATGAGCTAGCGGCAAGCAGACGATCCTTCAGTTGACAATCGATACGGCGAATCAGCTAAGTAACTCGTTGTAAATTCGCTTACACTGAAATGCATATGCGAATGTTACTAGACTGTTTTGAAAATTCGGCAGCGCTTTTAACCAGTAATCGTAACTGAAAAAATGGAACACTTTGTAGGTATTAACGCATTTATGTTCTACGGATTGTTTCACAATTTCGTCACTGGGGAACGACATCGTTTGAGTAGGAACCATCAGTACAGACGAACGTTCACCCTTTTCACTTTTTAAAGGCATGTGACCATTTAGTGTTTGTATTATATTCCATCCCATTTTTTGTCGTCATGCCGAATTATGTCAAATCACGCCATATATGTTTATGTGATACACTAAATATGGCACACTGTTGAATAAGTTCTCCTAGACTCGAATGTAGGTTCGTCTTGCAACAACGGTGATTAGTGATCTGTTAAATCAACCAAACCCTGGAGTGTATTCCAACCCCATTGTTCTGCAGTATCAATTGTACCCTTAGTATTCCGTTTAACTCCCAAGAGCGTTTGGCATTTTATGAGTATAGTTAATTGCTGGTCAGTTAAGTTTCTGATTTCGGTAGCTGTTTTAATTTGAGACGAGTCAACCTCGAATACTGATTGTGGGTGTCGTTCAGTCACTGAAATGTGACAGTCTGTTCTAAAAAATGGTCATATTCCTGCATGGGAACTGGTCTTCCTTAGCCAGCGCCCCATAGTTTGTTCGACTTGACTTCATGAACAAGTGTTTTTGTCAGTCATATTGCTCAAATGAGATTACAGATGTGTGATGTCGGACATTAAATCGGAGGTTAATGTTGAATGTGGATTCCGTTTTTCGATAGGCAGAAATTTTTGTTCAGGGTATCAGATAGAAATTGCACCAGGTTTCACATTCTTCATTCAGCACCAGCCTACCACGTTAGTCAAAATACTACTTTAATAGTCATTAGGTTATTTTTAACTGACACGTTAACGAACTTTTTGGCGCATCTAAAAAAATGTATCGTTGAATTCTCCACACCATTAACTTGACCAAACATTATGCTTTTCATCCTGTAACAGATCGATGCACTCTAATTTTTCAGGTCAGGTTTGATAGATCAGATTACGCTTGATGTTCAGAAGTGATCCCTGACTCAATGTAGATCCTTTTGTTTGTCGCACAGTGTATCTGTTGATAGAACTCAGTGCCTGGTTAATCTGTTTTCGACTTTAACTTGGAAAATACACACTTGTTGGAATCTATAGTAATTCACCTCAAATACCTACTTTATGTGATTGTTGAATACGGTAAGAACTGCCCACCCGGGGTGGCGAGATTAACGTTGAATTCGCTGAGGCGAGATTACTTCTAAAAACTAGCTTAAGAGGTAAAATTAAATGTGACGTTAACTGTGGTCCTCATAAGTCTGTTTATCACACTAATAATAATCATGTAGCTGAATCAAGACGGACATCTTTCAAGAGCAGAGTATAAGCTATTTCTCCTCGCCACCTATAACATTTTACTACGTTAAAGAAACCTTTGTTACTATTAATAAGTAGTCGACAGTTTGCGATTCATTTGCGTCATTTTCGCATCCAGAATAAAGTCACACTTTGCTATAAAGTTCAAATTAGACGCCTTGATAATAGATTTTATACAGATATCTTTAGTTGGACAAATACATGTATACATAAATATATACATATATATATATATAAGTAAAGCGCTGAGGACACTTAGGAAGAACGACCATATTGAACAGACAAGATTATAAAGAAAAAGCGAACGATCTCCCAAAAGACTCCACAACGTATGAACATGTCACAGGGGAACCTACGAAAAGTCTGAGAGCTCTGATCATCAAAACTGTGACAGCTCTCAAGAAAAAGTAATCACTCACAGAGGAACAGGCTAAACACCTTAGACCAATTGAGGGACCAGTGCCACGATTATACGGGCTACCAAAGGTCCACAAGGATCAAACACCAGTGAGACCAATCGTTGTATCCAGGACGGCCCCAAACTACCAAGTGGCGAAGTTCCTCTTTCGTATTCTCCGACCGTGTTTACCTCACGACAACCACGACGCAAACAGCTCAGCAGATTTCCTGAGACAGATTAAGGGCCTAGAATTGGAAGAAGACGATGCACTGGTTTCCTTCGATGTTACGTTGCTTTTCACTAACATACCGAAGGAACTTGCGGCAGAAAGTATGAAGCACCTTATAAGTAAGGACGACAGCCTCCGCAATAGAACGAATCTCTCTATAAAGGAATCGATTCAGTTACTGCAGCTCTGCATGGAGACTTACTTACAATTTGACGGCCGAGTCTACTTGCAAAAGAGAGGCACACCAATGGGATCACCTATATCAGGATTGCTTGCTGATGCCGTAATGAAACATTTCGAATCTGAAGCCTTCCAGACATTCAAACCTAAGGTGTGGCTCCGATATGGGATTGATACATTTGTTGTTTTACCTCAGACTCAGCTTGACCAGTTCCACAGCTGTCTGAATAACGTAATAGATGGGATAACCTTTACACGCGAGAAAGAAGAGAACTCACACCTGGCGTTTATCGATGTACTGATCATAAGACGACCTGATGACAAACTTGAAACCACTGTCTATCGTAAACCGACAACAACTGATATCATTCTCAGATTCGATAGCAATCATCCAGCATGTCACCTCAAAAGCTGTGTGTGAACATTATTTCGACGTGCAGACACGCACTGTAGCTCGCCCGAACTCAGAAGACAGGAATGAAAACACTTGTTCAAACTGTTTGCTTCTAATGGATACCCCAGTAGTTTCATAAAGGCATCTATCAGATGGCCCACAAGAAGTGAATGTGAAAAACCTAGAACACGAATGACATTGCCATATATTCACGGCACATATGAAGCAATACAAAGGATGCTGCAACCACTGGGCATCCAAGTATCACACAAGCCAAACTCAACACTCCGTTCGGCTCTGATGAACGCTAAGCATCATGTAGAACCACACGAACAGTCTGGCGTAGTCTACGCGATTCTATGCCTCGGGTGTGACCAACAGTATGTGGGGGAGACAGGCAAACAGCTGTGCACACGCGTGCACGACGTGCAATGCGACGAGCCGACTCTAGATCACAACTGTGACACTACTGCGCGGACACTGGTCACGAGGTCAACATACACCATGCGAAGGTGGTCGCGCGGGCGAAAATGAAAGGGGAACGGCTTGTACTCGAAGCTCTCTATTCGCGGAATTCGTTCAATCGACACGTTGACATAGACAGCCACTACGTCAGCATCGTTGACAGTGAAACGAAAAGCCAGAGAAGACAGACGTACAGGCGGACACGGTGAGCGGTAGAACAATCTCATTCCGACACATTTATTTGTTTGATAACGGATCCTAGTGTGGATTTGAACGGTCACAATAAATCGTTCACCACTCAGTGTCTGCCCTCTTTTTCGATTAATTTAAATATATATGTATATACATATATATACATCTTCTATGCAGATGTCTTACTAACTACTTGAGGTTGCAATAAACCGACAGACTGACAACTCCAATTATACATTGGATTACACGAATGTTGATGGAAAGGGAGCAGCTTTCATTCTTCCACTCCATTGGCGAGGTTGCAATTGAGGCAGATCCTCATAACGTGCCAAAATTGCTGACAGCCACATGTTGCCGGCAACTAACACCTAGCTCCATTCATATATAATGTCTATAAAACCACAAATATCTTGTCTCGCGAGTTGTTCGAGGCCAAACAGAAATTGTTTATGCAGAAGTGAATAATTCAGTCGGTAAGTTTGAAAGATATACATGTATATTCGTAACCTCGAGCTGTATCCTTGATTGTTCTATGTCATGCCGAGTTTGTATGTGAGAGTCAGTTGCAGTGTCAAACATCGACTGGCAAAATAGTCCCATTTCTAGGCACTCACCACCATGCTGTAGTTATTGGCGTTACAGTGAACTTTACAACTGAATTGTAAGTTGGCCATTGAATGGGGAGGTGACGGTGTTCTAAGACAGTAGACGTCGCGTCGGCTCATTACTGCAATTTTCTCCAACGTTCAACACCCACGTCAAACCAAATATGATACGATAAACACATCTTCAGAATATTAATTGCGTGGAGTAACCAGCGTATGTAGTCCAGTGGTAATCGGTGACAAAATTGAAGTATTCCCTGCTACATTCCGACACCCTGAAACACTGATTCCACAATCCACAAACTACTTCGCTGTCTAAAAATGGCAGGACTTGTCTACAATCAACTGCCTACAGACATGTTGTGCGATGACTTATGTTACCAGTTATAAAGTGAAACGGATCACATATAATAATAGGAAACTTGAAGTTTGCTGTACAAACAAAGAGCTTTGCAACACAGGCAGACAATGTACGTTATACCCAACCTAATTTTGCAAAAGTACCTTGCAACTTAAAAGTGCTGTCTGTAGCCGGAACAACCAAGCCCAGCATTTAAATGGTTTCACATAATATACATGCTGTATGCTGAATCACATATGGAGTTATCATTGGCATATACAATGTCAGTCGACTTATTGCCTGGCGAAAGTTCTATCCGAAGAGGGTTTGAGCCCCCGGATGCTTTTTCTCCAGTGTTCCCTACGGCGTAATTAAGTGGCATTTGTGGAAATTGATACCTCTGTTGAACGCCATTCAAGAACGTTGACGCTTTGGAAGATTGGTTCAAACTGCTCCTAAAACGGTTTCAACTAATCTTCACAACATTGTGAACATCCAGCGTAAAGGAAACAGCTCCTAAAATCCGACTGACAATAAACATTTTGACACCTACATTTTATAATTATTCAATGAATCTATATGCGTATTTTAAGACAACCATGGAGAAGCAGACATCTTTTCGGTGCACCAGCGGCCAGATAGCAGGCCCCTAGTTTTTAGCAATATGTGCTAGTCTCTGTGACCGATCATACGTCTTTAGGTCGCGGCAACTATGGGGTTTTTCAAAATGATGTCTGTTTCTAAACTCACTGAGAAAAAAATTTCAGTCTCACCAGAATTGAGGTGTTTTTCAGGAGCAGTCTCTTATCTGTGGATCTGTGTGGTAGGTAAGGTTTTCATACAGATCTTGCGTAGATCCCATCGCCGCTATAAAGCTGTAGAAGCGCTCACCAACAGTGCCCGGCATGTGGTTCTCATGAGCTCGTCATTCTTCACGTGTAGACTACTGATATATTAAAATCGACCGAAAAATTGGTACAAATGATCCTTAGGCTTATATTACGATTGTTTTCAGGAGATAAAAAACTGGTTGTTATGGTGTGAAACTACGGATTTTTGGCAGGTTTCTGAAAATTTACTTACGTCTACCGCAACTTGAACAATTTTATGCGTGTTACATAGTTGTCTTTTGTGGCGTGTCAGCACCCCACAAATTGTTTGCAAGTTATGAACAATCTCAGTGTGTCAGTGCATCGCTCGTGAACATGCAGATTGAAGGTTTCTGTTTCAAATCGAAAGAATCAATGACCAACGAGCGCATTTGCGTCCGTACTTTTTCCATTTCACAAGGTCAAATATACCATGACTGCGTGCAGTTCTGACAGCCTCTGAACTACTACTTGTTGAAGAGGTAATGACTGTAAACTGAACTCTATTCACAGTTGTTCATGAAGTTCTCATTTTCAGTCAACCCTTTCTGAACAGAAGCAGCATACTTTTGTTTCGCCTCCGCTAAATCTCACTGCTAGTTCATATTTGGTTACAGACCACGCTTTCATGTGACGAGCATGTTGACCACTGAGCTGTTGATCCTACGTTACGCGCGAACGAATTATCATCTGCAAACTCTCGGCCAAATTAGCTCACGAGCAACGCACAGATTGCCCAACCAACTCAACTGGAGACAGTAAATCTGCTATCAACCCCACTCGATGACCCCGTTACCAGGACTCCACTCCAAGCTGAAATCACAAACTTTTCGGAAATATTTTGGCTACTGTTACGTAGTGGGTGATTTGGTTTGAACAATTTGATTAAATAGGGCCTGTCTAGTTTGCGTAGCATGATCGTAATATACTGATAGACAGCCATTTACTGGGATCCAGCAGACCAATGTGGCCGTTCTTTGAGGCTAGTTCAAACCTCGGAAACCATACGAGTACAGAAGCTGACTTCATCAATTTTATGGGTGGCCAATCGAAAAGGAAGATTTATGAATCATGAACTAAGCACAATGGATTGTGTGGTCGCTGTGTGGGAGTATACAATACCAGCCTGTGGAGGAATGTAAAAACTACATGGCGGCTGTTTAATAATGAGCTGTATCCATTAAAATGGTGAATATTGTACAAGTTAGTAACACACCTTGTGGATAATAGCCCAAAGCATTGTGAGGCTGATCGTAAAATCAGTTTATATGCACTGCACTCCTCCCACTGGCATCCTCCATCGCTGATCCCTACAAAAGAGCGGTCTGCATCCTCGCACCCACGATCAGCCCACTCTCCACCAACTATCCATCAGTAACCATAATAATCGAAGGTCAGTATTATATCTGTTATAGCCACCAACGACAACGGATTGTAGAAAAACACGATGGGCACGTAATAATACACTGTATACCGTAAGTCAGGGATTGCATGGTGTTGTTAACAGGAGACAAAATTCAAAATATTAAAATACCACACACTTCTTTCAACTGCGTGCCTAAGTCAAGCAACCAATAGAGTGGATGCATGTATGGATTTATAAACAATGATGATACTGTCTGTTCCAGTTCAGCTTGCTGAGCTTCAAGTAATCTTGGTCGGGTGGCAAACAAGTAGCTAGCACGCTTCCTTCCAAGATGGGCTTCGGTATAATCAGAATTATGACATAGCATGTTTGAAGAAGGCCACCCGAGGTGACGAAAATGTACTGTGTTACGGTTTACTGTTAACTTCACTTCATATGCACTTCGCTGGTTGAAAAAATCTGAAATACAATCTCCATACGTTCTAAGCAAACTTGCAAGAATTAAGCTCTTGATATTCCTCAACCAAGTAATGCATTTCCCCACATAATAATCTAAGAATTGAGGAAATCAAGCTGCATTATGTCGTATATGCCACTGTGGATCACGTTGTAGATTTACGAGTGCACAAAAGATCCCACTGTAGTAGTGTGTGCAAATGGGTGATTCTGTTTGTAGTCCCGTTGAGAGGCTCAAGTCGTGTATTGGTTTCTCGAATAAACAACCTCCGTGCCATCCGCCTTCTAGATTCACAACACTAATACATCATCACACTCAAGTCAGAACACAGACGTGGAGTGCCGTCCCTCTATCGGTGCACAGCTTCCAAACTCCGCTAGTGCAATGAAAGCAGTAAATAGCTCCGTCTGGGTGCACGGCAATCAATTCAGCATAACAAAGAGAGTTCACAGTTTATCTAACATTGTTAGCTTTGACCCTGGTAGCCCTGTCTGCTAATATTGATGTGTCCTGAAACAGTTCAGGTGGGCAGTTTGTAGATACGGGTATTATAGATTACGCAGTGGTTGCTTCAACTGGCACCTGGTCAACCTTTGCGTGTAGATCCTAATTCTAGCCTGAAACTAGCGCTCGGTTCTTTGAACCTTCAAATATCTGTAGTTGTAATTGTGTAAATGAATGACGTGCAATTCAAGGTATGGTTGTGAGAACTAATGAATATTCGGAACAGAAGTGTCAGATTGCGCTGTTCTCGCCAGATAGCTGTTTTGAGAGGACAGATTGATTGTAGACCAGAAGAGATGTAGTGCGCATATACACGTTAATTATGCACAACTATACAGAGTAGTGTGGGCGTGGAGTAACGGACAACCGTCTTTCATCATTTTCACTATACACAACTTAACAACAGGCGGACTGCTAAAAAGAAGACCATAAAGCATGTCAGTTAATGTTTGAATCATGGGGTGATAAAAGATCATGGGTGACATCACGTGCATAATTTATCTCATGAGACAGTTTACTTCCATCATCTTTTGGTATTCTCGGGAATGGTTAGGCACTCTTGTACTTTCTGAATAGCGGCCTTATAAAAATACATTTCAGACCTACTCTGAGTGTTTTTGGGGCATGCTCGGCCGGTTGTATATGCTTTGATTAATAGTACAATGTTATACTAACGAAGATATTAATCCTCGGTGATCTTCTAGTTAAACACCGCACAAGTTTTCACTTTTACCTCAGCTGAACGTGTTGTTTGTGGTCTTAGATTGGATGCTTCTCATTAACACAAATGGAATACTCTTCACAGGTGGTCACAGCTCTCGCACTCCAGTAAGCTTTACGGCCAGTGGCATTTGAAGAGAGGCACTACACTCAAGGTTCGCTGCCGTCTTCGGTAGTGCATATAACTGTCAGACCGATATTAAAATTCTGATAACGCCTTCATGAAACAACTGTATTGATCACTGCGCCACTGACTTCGGATCAGGCAAGAGTGAAATTTCAAATACGAGCGTTCAGTCACATTCGTGAAACTCGGGTAAAGTTCTTCCTTTCACAAAAGTCTGACTGAGTGGTCTAGCCGAATACGAGAATCGCGTGTTCGATTTACATCAATTCTCATTATATGGAAATAGTGTGTTATTTGGACTGACGTTATATACAACAATAAAACCTATCTCACAAAGTTGAGCAATTTCGAAGCACTTGACCGATCCCAGCAGTTGCTTCCAGAGATACCACCAAACAGTCCTAACAAACGCTAACGAGAAGGTTAATTAAATTGCCTGCAGACATTCCAAGACATCATACTGAGAATGTGACTGTAGACAAAAAATAGTTGCGTCTGCACTAAGGTATTTTCTGATGGGCGGGCCTAGCACATGTACAGCACGATTCCAATTTGCGAAGTGATTTTCTGAAGAACCATGAATGTCAAACCTGACCTTCACCACAGCACTAAGGGACGGCCCGAAATTGTTCGTGGTCGGTTAACCAACTTTGCGAACACAAACTGCAGCGTGACTTTCAAATAACCAAAATTCAACCGCTCCATAGCTTTGGCCGTTTGCATAATATGGCAAAATCAATCAGGTGTGGTGGGTTTCTGAAGTTTGGCCAACTTTTAAGCCATCGTCATCAGCTATTATATTGCTTAGGAGAGGTTTGTATAGCCAAAACCTCCTGTCGAAAATGAACCCAACGAATTATCCAGGTATATTTTTGTTATCTTTCACGAGGTTGTGTTGAAAGAACTGCTCAAGAAAGTTTGGTTAAACTGTCTTATTAACTGTTTTCATGTATACGTGAATTGTACCGATGATCAGATATCGAGAACTTGATCCATTCATTACCGTTCTCATCTAGCAGCAACGCCTTAGTTTCTCTAAATAGCTGTTGACATATCCGGTATGTAGATATTTGTTAATAATAGTAGCTACCGCATGTGTTATTCGTTCTATACGTTCTTTTATACCAAGATACGTGTTGATGGACCACATCGTGTATTCACTCGAGGGTATGTATTTGTCCCATATAGATACAGTCTGCCTGAGTCCATGAGAATAAACTGCTACTGATTGTCCCGTTAAATATAAGCCTCGGTCCTAGTAGCCTCTTCTTTGGTAGCTAGTTATATTCACCAGTTCGTCTATTTTCTGACCCACAGCTCACCATATGTTTGAAGATGAGGGTTAAGGCTGCAGGTGACACAGTTAACAAACCAAGAGTAAAAGTGTATCACTATAACGGACAAAAAACAGTTTGTTTCCTTCCCACATTTGAGCAGCGTATGGTGAACCCGAAATCCATAATATGAGATCACGCAGAATAATGAAACTGTTTTTGCTGTTGGCTTAGATTGGAACAAACAGAAGACAGGTAATTTATTCGCTGTACGTGACCACGAGGTGCATCCCCGTAAGATTACTCAATCTCCTTAGGATTTTATTGGTCATTCGCCATCAGCCTCTTCTGTGTACCACATAAGAACTCGATGGTTACATCAAGCCTGCCTTTGTTTGCATAAGTTAGAACTGTACGAAGTGAATTACCAAATAGAATTCCGTGCCGGTTCCACTTTATTGTGTTCACTATAGCTATATAGTTAAAACTGAGTAAACAGCCTTTTCATGCCACTGATACAACAGTTATAATTTGTTGATAGTGTTCTCTAGCAGCGACTATCTAAACCGAGTTTTTACTACGGCAAACTGAAATTTTTATGATGGTAGGACGGATTGTTATAAAGTAGACTTCGGTACCACACATCAAGCTCATGGAGATTGTATCAGATAGAAGAAAGCTGGTGACTAACAATACGACAGTTCGGTTGCAACAATTACCTTAAGATTGCATTGGGCGGGCCGAATGCTTGCCAATCTTTTGGCCGTAAAAAGAATTACACTACAAGGGGGTCCTAAGATCAGCCGTAGGACAGTGAACGATTTTAATCACAGCGAAAGGGCCGGGCAACAACTTTGAACAAAATGACGTTTCACTGAATGAAAATACAGTAAATATGAATGTAGTACTTAGGCCATCAGTTCGTACTGATTTCTGGAGCAACCTTTCGGGAGTAAAGTCCTTGAAAAAAAGCAGATCTGTTGTCTGCTAAGTGTCTGATGTGGGTTCAAGAAAACGTTGGTAGCCCACAAGGCATTGTTCGATTGGTGTTACTCATTGCCACCTTCGTTCCCAGTGGCACTGTCTTATATCTGCTGATCTAGGGGCCATCTTTGTGAAGCTACTGATTGGTAGTGTGAAAGCGACCAGCTAATATCAGCCAGTGACATTTTCCTTGACACCCAAGTTACACTGAATTAATTGAAGAACCTCGTCGTTCCTTGCAAGACACTGCGTAAACTCTCAAAACACAAAACTGGAATGATTATGGCTCTGCTTCTTCAAACTTATGCGATTTACTTAAAACAATTACCTCCTCATCAAGCTGAGTTCTAAAGTCCGTTCAATTAGGAAGATTACAAAATGGGGGAAAGGGAGGGAGCGATTCGCTAATTTCAGTCATGTACTGTGTTGTTAAAATATCTAAGATATTGACTTCAATTCAACCAAACAAATGGTGCGCTTGCCCCGTCTTATTTTCCGTAGTTTGTTAATCTTTATCATCCATAGTAATACCGGCATCAATTTTGCTAAGTGTGATTACCGTAATGTAATCACTTTCCAGTATATAATCATAAAGCACTCTGGTTGTTGACCACACTTGCCAGATGCTCTGACACACATTCTGTGGTGGCCAACGCAAGTGATCCGTACCTCGGTAGAGCAGTAACAACATTTTAAGAAACACCTCCTCTGCAGCTAATAATGCATGTACCATTCAACTGCATAACTGTCTGTTTGCACAACTGAACTTCTTGCATCGATGAATGCTCAAGCTTTGCTTTCTTTAGTAAACGTCGTCTAGACTTCTGGTACCACTTATATCTCCCGTTCATTAGCCTTTTTTCTGGGGCAGGTTACTCCATAGAGAGGCTGCCTGTAAAATTGTGATCTTGAATAATAGACACATGTGGCTTTCCTGAGTCAAGACCGATTCGTGATAATTCTTACATTCATTTTGTAGTGGTCGGATCCTTTGGCATATCGTACGTCGTTGATGTAACTGAAGAAACTGCACACCTCTCCTAAATTACAGCCTCTTACGAAAGGAAGTACAACAGCTTAGTGACGTAATTTTCGCATCTTTCTACGAACCCTGCAGACATAACCAAGGTTTCACTGAAGCACTGCATGGATTACCACTCCTACACTTAATTAGAGATCATGTGTTTGATTCAACCGGTTTGCTTGGTGCTGATATGATTCGACAACTGCGAAACATTTACATCACTTACGTGATGGTCACTCAGACCATGTGCGTAGAACACGACCAAAAAATTGTGTTTCAACTAATTATAGCGAAGGACACCGAAATATTTCGAATTCGTTTACTAAATCACAAGCGATTCCCAATCCGTTGACCAACTCAACAAAGAAGTTTGGAAACACTATGTGCTTATTTGAGAATACACTGAATGAAATGGATGACTTATTAGTGCGAACACAGTCATCATTCGATTATTGAATCCCTGTCTGTTGATCATCGCCCGTATCTGTTGAAGAGAAAAGAAGAAAATGAAAGTTCATTATAGAAAAGACCGATAAATATCAAATCAATTTATCGTCACAGTTCTTTGCATAAAATAATCTTCGTCCGTCGGTAACACTGAAAACTTCTGTGATGTTTCTCGACAGGAATATACCTTATCACTGGGGTAACAGTAACGTACTCACAAGAATATCTGCTAGCCTCGGCGCCAAAACATACTTGTTCAATGACAATATTTTTCTACAAACATTTCGTTCCTACATACGTCAATTCGTTGGTAAGAGAGCACTTTTGATGCCTAATCAAAAAATATTTATAGTCTTCCAGTCTGAGCTACTAGCAGCTTTGTTCATCGCACAAATGTGACGAAGGTGATATGGCACAATTCTACATATGGTTCTGATGGATACCTGGTCGTCACATTGGAGTGTATCGTTTTGCTAAAATACTTTACGCCTTCCTTACTACAAATCATGACATTCTTTAAAAAATTTCATGAAATCAAGTGTGTGCTCGAAGTTATGAACAAAACCACGCGATGCGAAGTTTAAAAATTGGAATGTCTAGGTACAGCATTCTGAATAAACGCATGTATAACTTTGCAACAGAAAAGTTAAGTATTTTGAAATTTAGAACTGTCAGACCCCTTCGGTTAAAAGACGAGCACTGGTAGTGTTTCGTATTAGGTCATCGATACCGAATAGCACGCAATACAAAATTCCCCAGTTAACGTTAACAATACTGTAGGGGACATGAACACAAAAGTGAACAAGTCAGGATTATCTGAATGACACCCACTAAATATTGGGCTCACGGCAGTCTAAGGTCCACAAACAACTGTTCCTGAACACAACATAGGTTTAAACTGGTTGCTCACAATGGCCTCAGCAAATTTTAAGAGTTGTTGGCTGTGATGACCCACTAAGATAATGGGATTCTACATTGCAATAAGAAAATGTTGATAAGAGAAATACTAATTCAGTCAGTGCGACACGAAAGGTACATTTGGAGTGGTCAGAACATGCTTGAAGACGAAGTAGGGTCTAGATTACTCTCTTGTTACACCGTATGAATTACAGACAAGGGTTTTTCGCAGGGTTACTTTAAACAGACTGCACGAGAACTATCACTTTGAGAAAATGAAAGCTGAAGGGATGATACAAAATGCTCTAGAACCAACTGGACTTTGAGGTTAAAAGCAATGATTTAAAAATTGCTTGTCACACTCACGATTTATGATGCAGTTTATGTAGATTAAATCGAGGTTGCCAGAAAAATCTCATAATATCAGAAGTAACGAGGTGACGAACAATTGTTTTCGATAATTCTTTCTCAAGTCAATACAATTACGTAGGTTTAATCAAGACGTCATAAGACCAACCGCGAAATCTGAGAGTGACCGTTAACGAGTGACATTAGAGGCTACTACTAAATCTTGACTAGGTGTTATGTCACATGGTCAGGGTCAAGTGTTTATGTGTGGTTAGACTAGGTATGATCGATCTGTGGCCACCGAAGTTGCGAGTGACCAAACTACTTTTGAAAACACGGGTCAAGGTTGCGTAATCTGATTGCAATCGATTCGGCGGTCGTCAACATGCGCTGGCGGGCTGTTTTCGAATTACTGATGAGTGCATTGCCTTAATCGTAAAAGCATTCCAAGTGTATGAACTGATTAGGGACCTCCAAAAGACCATTATTAAATGTTAAATCTGTGTCACAATAGCAGCCTCACAAAGACATTAAGTAGACTGAGAATGCAAAGTACACNACTGATGAGTAGTCGGGGATTTGGTTTATTTTCAAGTTGACCATCACTCACATTTGATCGCAGCGTTCGCATTCAGATAGACTGTTTTTGGTTGAGCGTTTGCCACTCTGAATATAACCTTGGATGCGTGGTCTACGTCTATGCGATGGTTGGCGTCAGCTAGATGTGCAACAATGGCGCTGGTAATTGATTCACGGCCGCCGGTTCCGATCCAATCTGAATGATGTTCTCTAATCTTTTTTGACAAGCGTCTAGTCGAGGTTCTTAGACGAAAGCTTAGGACGATCGATAAGACCTTAGTCATAGAGACTCGTGGAAGTATAAAGGCCGAAAGTCCTTGAACGAGAGTCAACAGATCCGATTCATTACTATACACCACGTAGATCTAGACGATCTGCGTTGCTGGCTGTATGTTCTTATCTCTATTAAAATTAACAACCTTTGTTCACTATGCTCAAATCTGTTTAAAATTTGGAAATGTTATTTGACAGACTACATTAATTCTAATTCCATTCTCCTCACATCATTATCTCCACTGATGGCACTACACCATTGGCCGGTAGTGATAGCTGACTGAGATACAGTCTTGGGAAGACGAAAGATCTCACTCGCCCATCTTAAACTACCCTCAAATTTATGAACAACTTAGATTGCCTGAGAAACCTCTCGGTCAGACTTGTATCCTCCATAACAAACGTGTCTACCTGTTGTCTACAAGATGGCAGAAGTCTGCCTGTTAGTTGGAGGTAAGCCATTATGCCTCTGTTGCTGTCATGTGAAAATCTTCGCTATGTGTTCCGTTCTCGGAACGCTTTCTCAGCATGATGCTTCGACACTTGCACAACGCCAACCGGTAAAGCGGTGTGCAGTTAAGTGGTACATACACAGTTTTATTTCGAACGTAGTTTTGTATGAATGCTGTTTTGAAAGGCAAATGCAGACTCTGGGAGCTTCACTTTACTGAAAGTTCACGGATCCTTCGAGCGGAAAAAAGACGTTGCAATGTTAACATTTCGTTTGCCCTCATCAGTCGTAAAAGTAAAACGTGCCCATTATACACTGCAGACGAACACATACAGAGAGAGAGAGAGAACGGACAACCACACGTTCACACCGAGTAATATTTACATCTTGGAACCACAGAACCCGTTAGGTTTCCTCAGCCACTTTTGTGCATACAGGGCCGGCTGATAAGTTCGGATAAGCATCGTTTCCCAGATAGTCAATAACCTCGGGATTCTGTTGCACAACGTCATATTGAATTACCTAGTAGTTTGGTGACCTGCTGAAAGATGTTTAGCTGTCGGTGACGTTGACTTTCGAGCATCCGGCCAGCGAAGTTGAAGCTAGTGTGTCATCAGTTGTTCCAACCAGCCCAAGGTGTGTTTGGTTGTTCACTATGATATTTGTTGACCAGTACTGACTACGTAAACATTACTTCAACTGCAAGTGAACTGGTACACATTGTGAGACTTAGAAGAGTTAAAGGCACTGTGTTTCAGCCGTTCAGCGTCCTAAACTAATTGTACCTGCGCAGCCCTATATGTTCGAACTGGAACAGGCATTAATTTGTGCATGAAATCGTTTTCTAGTTCGTTTCACTTGAGCCATAGAAATAACAACACATTCTTCTTCTGGGCCGTCTGATTTGATTCATCACTCTTTTTCATCGCTATTATATCATCACGTCAATGATAACATACCAAAACATGTCTTTTTCCCGCTCTGATAAAGTGACTGAGGGAAACTGAGCGCTCCGATGTATACAGTACCTGCACACAGCAGGTTGTTTGCTGAACGGTATTGAAAATGCATAAAGTCAATTCGAAAGTAAAACCTACACAATGCTTATTCCTGAAAGAAAATCTACGAGAAGGTACATTCCACTCCAAGTACAAAACTTTTACTTCAGATTGTAACTGGAGGGAAAACAACATTCGTTGAATCACAACAAACTAATGCCCACTGAATTAACGATGGATTTTGTGGATGATTTCCTCTGGATGTAGTTTTTTGTGAACGTGAGCGTAAAAAAGGCATCAGAAATATGGTTTTTAAGGTCTCGTACCGTGAACCAGCTTCCCAACTGACGCAATTACAAAAGAAACTAAAGTCTTCAATGCCGGAATAAGGAAGGAAGTAAATCACCCTTGGTCCGCTTTTGGACATTTTGAAACAATAACGAAATGGATGGCACCCCCTAAATTGCAGCCTTCGTCTCGATATTGTTTTTCACAGCATGGTCATAATGTTGGTACTGTAGGTGGAAGATCCTCAGTTCCGATCTTCGCTACGTCGCCACAGTCTCCATTTGGACAACACATCGTTAGCACAAGCCACATATAGTCACCCAAAGCATGACAGCCAACACCTAATAGCATGTTGTCTTCTCTGTGTTTCGGTCCAAAAAGCAAGTACCTACCGTTGGAATGTAGTTCGGTACCATTGTAGGTTAATCGTTATTCACGTCAGCAAGTTGAGAAATGGGATACGCATTAGTACACATCCACCTAGTCACCCTACAATACCTTAGTATGTTGATAACAAATTCGATGTAACCTCAATTTTAACCCCAAAAACCAATATATGTGTTGACTGTCCTGATATTGTAATTTTGTAAATTTTTTAGAAATGGAAAACGTAATGGGATGAATTGAGACTGAGATGAAGAAAGCAAAGTAGGCATCTATTTTAATTACACAAAAGTTGAGCGCGGTTCAACTGGCGATGAGTTAACCAAACTGTACTTATAGGTCGTACATCATTCTGTGATTGCGCTGTTGTGACTTGAAAAAGCAACAGGAATGTGAATCCCAGGTCTTCAGGCAAAGTCGTTTACTCTTATGCGTGTCAAAACGGATTCAAATAGAGCGTTTTTGATTCAATATTTTCTAAAACTAACCAGTTATATGAAAGACTCTGTGGCTTTGCCACTCAAAATTTGTTACATGGAAATCGTCTGTTACACCATTAGTTTATCCTGATTAAAATTGGCAGTGCTGTCATTTGCTCAAACTATAACCTTTTCTTTACCGGCATGTGTTGGAAAAAACGTGCTTTGTTACGGAGTGTTGAGGAGCTCTAGCATCAATTAAGTGTTGATGAGTTACCTACCCAAAATGGTGATAAATTCTCATGATAACGCAAATTAACTGGATAAGTCCCTCTGCATCATCCCTTGTAAATGTGAACCTGTGGACGAATACACATCGTTACAGGCATGAAAAATTTGATGAAAGATTATTTATCGTCCCTTAACGGTTGCTCTCTGTTTGTTAACTTCGCTGATTCAGACAGGGTCAGAGCGTTCTGACTCATAGTTGTTATATTCGCTGACAGTTTATCAGCCATTGTGTAGAGCTGTTCTCCCATCTTGAAATGTTGCAATGTTCGAAAGACTTCATCGTCATAGTTGTAGAACAGGCATGGTCAATCCCATCACTTGTGTGCACGAGTAAACTCCAGAAAAGTATGAACTTCGGACGGCTGACCGAGATTCGAATCTCGTTTCAACTCGCCTCTACCAAATGACTATGAACGAGGACTAAAAACGTAGTGAACTGTTGACTCAAAAAGCATCTGAGTTTTTTCACTGTACGACGCAAAATCAATGTGCGTAAGGCATGTTGCCCAAATAGCCGTAGCAGACATCAGCGAAAACATCAGATAACGTTCACCCTAAATCGGCATGTATGTTATTTTGAACATTCATGACAAAAATAGATGTACAAGCTTAACGATGTTGCAATAAGTTCCGTTTGATCAACTAGGCTTTCAGACTAGAAAAATAACTAACCTCATGTGTGCTTTCTGTAGTTCACCCTAAATGTTTTTTCATTTATTCGAATCGTATAATCCCGTTGAAACTCTGAACCTGTACAATGTGAAATTCACAACAGAAAAGCTTTTCCTTCCATCGTCTATGACGTCTTTCATTACTGACTTGATTCGCAGACTGGTGATCCATTTCATCTTATCAAACAAGAAAACTGAAACAGCTACATGAATCCAACCAGATCAACGCACAGCACATCTGTGGGATTTTCAACAGATGCATTACTGAGTATTTGGTTGGTTTTTCATGACGATAAGAGTTATTTTTTCTCGGATCATAGAAGCTAACTTACTTCAGTGTGAACAAAAGTTTTGCACAGAAATTTTTGACAATACACAGAACGTCGTGATAAGGGATGACGTAGAACACACAATTAAAATTCATACTGAGTTTACTGGTAAATATCCTGAATTTCATTTTGCTCAAAGGTAACAGCTACTGTCACATATATATGTGTGATCTTCAAACCAGCTTCTTTTCAAAGCAGGGTTCGGCCATATTGTACATCTTTATCGAAATGTGAACTCCGATTACGTGTTTACTAGTTGGCCTTAACAATCATTACACCATTAAGCTCACACCACCCAAAGCCGAACTGTATTATCTAAACTCCCGACTGCATTGACTGGTGAGCAAACCTCATGTGTCTGAACCACTGACTGGTCTAGGGCTTTATTCACGAAAGGACCTGTTGAAATACATTTCAAATAAGAATTTTGCAATCATCTGTGATTAACACGTAATTTATACTTCCATTTTTCAAATAATTTGTTACATCTGAGTCCCCAATTCCAAGCCGCTTTGTGAAGATTCCGCAGTGAAAATGATAAAGTGATTGAACAGAAATTTGCCACATTCGCTAGAACTGAAGTAGAATATTGGGTCGAACATGAACTGAGTAACCTGGATGCTTACTTTATGTTGCATGATGACAATTCAGGGTGTTTTGTTAAAAATAAACATGTTCTCATTTACCACTACATACATAAATGGAATCAGCATTTTCTAACACACTGTGCTACCTGAGTGAGGTACAAACTTGATTTTGACAAATGCGCCTTACAAACAAATTCTGGGTAATTATTCGAAGATACACTTCAACCGCTCTTCTGTCTTAGCAATGACATTATCATATCTTAATCGAAGGTAATGTATACAACACCTCTATTTAAATGAAGTATTTATGACGCCAATAAGAGATTGAGCATATGCTAAAAGTTATAGGCTCACAGGCTACCAAAAGGGGGGGGATGAAAATATTCCTCTGAGAGTCGGCGTTGGTCGAGTTTTACAGATTTGAAGTAAAATCTTCTAGAGGTAAAAAAGTACGATAAATCTACTGGCGTGCTGTCGTATAAGCAACGAACAATAAAACACGCTGAAACAACATTCCGACAGATCTACACACTTAATGACCTGTGAAAGTGAGCTGATACGATGGCTAGATAACTTGTGGCGCATGGTGTCTATCACGTATGTACCGACTAACCAAAATTTCTTAGCTCTCGGCCGATTCAGCCGTGACCACAGGATTGGGAAGCGTGCTATACTGCAAGCCGATCGTTAGTGTGAAACAACTGTGTTTACATAGTATCCTGCGAGTTCTATAGTACGATTTGAAAGACTGACTTGTTAGATGTTCATCACTTTTTCCCAGAGCAGATAAACTGGTGGATTACCTAAGTTGTGAAGTATTTTGTGGGTAAAAGTTAAAAAGAAATAGAGTCCATGATTTCCTGAAGCGTGTCTTACAGTATGCAACATGAAGTAATTGAATGTACCTCCGTCTACCTCGGTGAATACTTGGTTTTTCTCGATGGCTCAGCTCGTCGTACTGTCAAAGAAGTGTCTGTTCAAACGTTATGCTCGTCGTAAATATCATACCTTTGGAAAAAATGCTTGTTAATTTCACTGAATATGCGGTTGTTTTCAGTCGAACGTGCGCTTTTCGTATTTATATAAGATTGACTGATTTTGGTGGTCATAAGCAAAATGGCAACATATAAGACGTATAGTTGACTTTTTGAAAATAAATCACATCAGTGAACTGCTGCAGCTGGTTTGGCGATTGACTCATTTGCCCGACTAATCCATGACGACTGCTTCACATGGCCAAGAACAAAATGCGAAGTAATGTTCAGAGTTTGATAAAGTATATTTTCTTTATCAAGATGAATGTTGAAAATGGCCGATCAGTGGACTATCTGCGTGAATATAGAAAAACAGTAATTTTTGGAGAGTTTTGACTTGTAAGTAAGCTACAGGGCTTCAACATTACAATCGTCAGGTTGTCAGTATAACTACCAGAGCTGTGAACAGGTAACCATTTACAAGCGCTGTACACTCTTCGTTCATACAAAAGCAATGTAGCTGTGAAGAGAGGCAATCTTTGCATTGAATCGCGTAACTGGTTAGACAAACGTACTTCTCTGAGCACTTACCGAAGAAATTTGGCACGTAGGAAGTCTTGTCGAGCAAATGACTTCCAAAGACGCTATGTTATGTAAACTGGTTATTGTCTAAATGTTTGTTACTGATGTAAAACACAGTGAAACTGCTGTATATCTTGCTGGATTATTATGGCTGGGATATCTGAGGGTTCAAACCATCACGAAGAGTTGCGTAGTAAAGCAGTACGCTCAGTCTAACTGTATGGTAATTTAAGGAAATAACGTTGTAGAAACCGTATCCTCGAGTGGTCTTCAGATGTCTTTTTGCCACAGAAATATGCAAGTTTCAAGAGGCGATTAGGCATAATTTATTAAAGCCGTCCTGTCCCTAATACGTTCGTATATTACTTCGTACAAAAAAGTTTCGGCCCGTCACTTCGGCAAACCTTCAATATAGATGAGACCCAACTGGATTCTAACCAGCGACAGACACAGCATGCCTCAACGCGGCAAGCGCTCTACCAGCTTAGCTACGAAGCCACACCGGGAGCTCGGAAATTTCACATTTGGACTCTGTTATACACCCGTCCCACTGTCTCATATGGAATCCACCAAATGATTCAGGGGATCGACCGTCCCGGCAGGATTTCTCAAACAGTTCACATTGGAAGCCACAAACGCCACTGCTGAGCATAGAAACTGTATTACTAATAAGTAGTACAGTAGTACTGTAGTAGTAGTAGTTTGAAGTTTTACCAAATTTAAACAAACTACTGCGGCATCACAAACTAATTAGGACATGCCGGTAAGTTAATCGAAGATGATGATGACCTCGTTGCATTCAGAAAATGCTGAAAACTATCCAGTCGATAAAACAAATCAGAAACTTAACTAACAGATAACTGGCCCTTTACTAACTTCGTAAGTTTATCATATCCCTTATGGCATACAATCCAGTTCTTTGATGGCAAGACTTACGTATGGAAACAGTACACTCAGTGAAATGATTAGAAGAACATTTCACTTTAAATGGACAAATGGAAGGTTTGTCTCATCTCAAAGTAGAATATTCTCCTTTTCTTATTGTTCCCCTGAAGTTTAGCTGCAGTCAGTTCAAGCGTGCAAAGATTCGTACTGTTTTGTCAATCTGGTCATGGTTATCGCTCAGTAAATACCAGTCAGTGATTTTTTTACAGCTCACCATGTTTGAGTCACGCTGAAAAAATTCAAGGTATTACGAGGACACATTTTTGTGATTTAATCTCATAAATGGTCGTGGTGTTTGCGTGAAACCCTTTCCCTGTGGACATGACTCTCGGTGTTTCGAAATGAATTTAGACGTCATTTGCAAAGAAGGTGATGGTGTTAATTCCCGGTTAATTTACTCCATGTTGGCCCTGACCTCGTCTGTATTTGACAAGACGCGCAAAACAATTATCATGCAAGTGATAATTGCTATCGATTTTAATAGAACAATGAACAGTGCGATTGGATGAGCTATTCTTTCTTCGGGTGGGGTTAAGATGCCCTGAAAAAGAAAACAACAGATTTCGCGTGCTGCAACAGGAAACCGAAAACTGTAAACTTATGATCACTCGTATCAACACGCAGTCCTTATAATTAATGTGACTAAAATAGAAATCTGTTTTGGAAAACACTATATTAGTTTATTTTCGTCGTATAACATAGGCTGACTGAAAGTTGTAATTAAATTAGCGTCCGGTGTATAAATCTAGAATGCACCTGACTGGAATTATTCACGAATGAATTAGCGAATTTTTTTCTGCTATGGCGTGAGGAAACGAAAACTTATTGAAGACTTTCGTAGGATAAGATCACAGCGAGTTTGTATTATGAACTTGATTGAGCCATACTATATGTCCTATAGTTATTCACCAAAAACAATGAGCCGCTGAATCATCTTGAAAGATTTCACACATTTGATGGTAGTTCAATTGAAATTCGTATTTTATTGCAATGACAAATCCGCTGAACATGGCACATCACTTTGTTTACTGTGACCCCACCGTTTTCTTATGATACCAAAAAATTAATTAGGTCTGACTTTTTGTAACACAATGTGACAAGCAGAGGTGTGATGTTCGACCTTCTGCATTTTTGATCTTAAGCTCAGACATCATATGGGAGAAAGTTGGACGATTTCCAACGAGGATGCTTTCAACAAAGTGAGAGGCTAAGAACGGTTTGCAAAATGAGTTGCGCAAAGATGTTTGTATCTTTTGACTAAGCGCCTGAGAGAAATAACGAAAGCTAATCCAAGCGAAACTTGTATAGATTTGACAAGGAAGCTTAAAATTCCTCCAACTGATATGTGCAGTCACCTTTGTAAAAAGAGAAAAAGGAACAAGAATGTTCAACCGATGTGCACTTCACGAACTGATGTAAATCTGGTTTGAAACAGATGTATATGTGCACCTTACTTTTATAACGAATAGCAAGCTGTTCTGTCTCACTTTATTCCTCATGGTAAAAGGTAGCTTTTGTAAGATAAAACGGCAATATCTAAACGACAGCAAACAAATTAACCATCTAAACGGCACCTAAAACTGACCTTCATCCGTTAACCGTGAGTACGGTTTGTTGGCCTACGGATGAATTACTCCAAAACAGCTTTCTGTGGCCTGGTGCAATGACTACAGTGAAATTTGGCCTTTACAAACTAGAAGCGGAACATCAGAAAATGTTGACGCAACACGATTCAATGGCCGGCTGCATAGAGCGCAGATTTTTAGCGCACAGCACTCTAAAGCAGCAATTTCGATTATCCCTGGCTGTGGGCGCTAAATGTATAACGGTATGGCATGGAGACCATCTATCACCAGCCTCATTAATTTCAAATCACGTATTGATTATGTACACCTTCATAGCGTGGCTTTCCCTTTCAGCATCCGGAGAATGACACCAAATGGATTGTGTTGTTCATTTTCGGAATTTTGTTGACCTGGTCTGTAGGTAAGTTACGCAGTAGCTGAGTGTATACCCAATTTAAAAAAAAAATTAAGTAGAAACTGGGCAAACAGAAAGTAAAAACTACGAACTGAAGGTCTATTCACGTGATATAGAGAATTACGTGGGGTATTTGGGCGGTTCTGTCCGAAAATTTAAAGTAATCAATTTTTTTGAATAACCCTAACGATAATGCATTGTTTACTTATGGCGTGTGTACGAATTCATGAATACAGAGCACTTCGAGAGATATCCCGTGAATAGCCTCAGGTTATAAATATTTTTGTGAGAACAAAGAAACCTTTGCGCAACAATTCAGTGATCAATGTTTTCGTTGCACACATGCATGGTAGTTTTTTCGGTACTCATGGTTATGACAACCCTACATTTGCGTACTCGATAACATTTTATTCAGGTCGACACGGTTACTGACAAAGAACAACGTTCACCACTGGCAGTATGCGTCTCGGAGGTCTCTGTGATGACCACCAATAAACCAAAATATTTCAGTCTCTGATGTTGCACGCAGAGTTCGGACACGGTACTTGTACATGCACACACGTGATTCTGATGTGAGAGTTGTTAGATATGCTTCGATGATGCCGACGATTATGTATCAAACCTTGAGATTTGCTGATTGATTTGGCACTTATCTACTTAAGCACAGTGGGACATGCCCAGTGAATGCAAAGAAGTGCCGGGGTGTAACTTCCACATAGCTTCTTTTTTAAATACAAAAACAGGCACACGGCGTACACACGTTTACAAACCCCAACAATCTTCTGCCGACAAGGAGCTAAACAAAAAGGTATACCAGATATATCCATTCACTAATTGTGTGCCAGCAAATGCATAACTTTTCCACAAACTTGTTTTCACTTATCACTAATGTTGAGTTTTTTTACGTCTTCAAACTTCTGGCGCACCTTCAAAGGGTATCGCGTCTCAGAAACGCAAGTATCCACGGTGAAGCTGAACAAGTTCTTCTTTGTCAAAACATACTGGATTGTTCCTCGCGTAGTCGCATACGGCTTTGCCACGGCTGTCGACTGAGGTAAAATCTTTGAAACAAGTCACCTGCCCATCGTAGAACAAAATGACTTTCAGCCTGAACCGCCCTTATGTCTGGATTTCACTGGCGTTTTCAGTTTGTACAAAAAGTTCGGATGACCAAACGCAATTTATTTGCTCTTGTCAACCGTTTTGGACCACTCGTGCGTAAAGTGAAACCAGGCGCAACGAGCATTTCATTGCTATCTGTCATGTTACCTCCATTTCATAGGCAACTAGATTAAACTGTCGTCGGCTGTGAAATGCATTTGGAACATCCCGTCAGAGACACATCATGTTGAGATCAACATTTACAGTCCAACTAGATTTGCAGTACTTATGACACATCAGATTATGCTCACTGGAGGGTTGATCAGCGATAAGTCAGATTTGATTTTTAACAAACTTAGGGACCAGATCCAGTGTGTATTTCTGGTTTATACTAACACTTCACCTGAGATGGTAAGGGAAATGCTCGTGTGAAAATCTATCTACTGGACAACTCGGAGGGACTTAAGATATGAAAAGGCAATCAATCCTGAATTCCACGGGAAACGCAATGTGCGCATCATTGACCACATGAAATATGGTCGGTTTCAATCATGGTATTGCGTGAATGGTTTGCGGTAGTACAGTGACTGGAGAACCCTCAAATGGGGATATCGCTGAAGTGACTTTATTATGAGAAAATTCCAAAGCAATACAGCCAACATGGAACCCGTATATTACAGACAGAAAACTTGTAACAGTGTTACAGTTGTGTAATTTGAGAAGTGATTCTTATGGACTACTCCAATGATCAAAGAAGTCGCACAGCTGATAGCATCACACCACGTTCTTTACCAAATAAGCCCTTTATCATGAAGTTTCAGTTTAAGTCGGCAACACTTTCCGAATTTTACTGATGACAGAGCTGTGAATGGTCACAGGGGTCACTCACTGTGGAAGCATCTCCAGTCACTTGGTGTCATAAGTCCAAATCCGGCTAAACGTGATAGTACAGAATATGGTATTTCCGTTTTTCCGAAACAATTCTTTGGGCAGAAAATCATGTGGTGTCGACTGCGTGAGGAACTGAAGTGCATGCGTGTTGAGTATATCATTTCTAATGGGATACGGGGTAAGAAATTTAAAATTATGACTCATCCCCGTTGGGATCACAATGTACTGTGCCCACCAGAACAGGCGAGGGCTATCGACCACCAGTTCGCCCTTATCAGAAGAGTCAACTGATACCATAACAGTTAGTAAACAGCGCTGATAGCGACGTAGCAATGCTACTGTTGTGAACCCAAAAGGCGGACGACACAAAGGTTGCTTTATTGGAGAAACCAACACACTACTTAAGCGTCTGAGCACGACAAGAAACGGAAACACTCATTTGCACACCATACTCTTCTGAGGATACTCCAGTCGCTCTAGACACCACGTATCAGTTCCGTCGTGTAGCGAAAGCCATTATATGTCATTCTGTCCTCCAACGATCCATCCCGTATCTCTGCCGTATTTATCACGCGATTATCTCGATCCGCGATCATCTCGAACCGCTGCTACTGAATAGTGGTGTGAGTAGTATGGTGCGACCGTATCTCCTCACTACACTACTATGATCTTGGCAAGAGAAGTGATAGGGCCGAGGAAATTCAAACTAGCCAATCAGTTACTTGATATGCTTTTCCAGCTCGTATGTTTTAACTGGAGATGACATTCGTGCAGAAATGTTCGAGAAGAGTTGTGGAAAGTGTGCACAAATCTGGAGATTAATTACGCTTCAGAAGTGTACGACAATAAGATCGAATATACATAGGTGAAGATGAAACCGGATTGGAACAAGCGGTTTGTAACAAAAGCTCAAGAGGTGCCTCATGCTATTGGTTCTGTGTACTTGAAATATAAATGTATTGTGCTTCTCCAAATAGAAGAACTGTATAACTCTTAAAACTACCTTTGACTTGCAAAAACTCAGACCCACACACGCGGCACATCCTCATGCATAACTCATCGTTGTTATCCCAAGAAGCAATGCAAAGTTCATATTCGAATGTGCATAAAGTTGTGGTTAATGTATAGTAACTAGGGGATACATAGGCTAACGGATTCGCCTATTTTACCACGAACAAATCAAAATCGTGGAATATTTCGAAGAATGAACGTACGTAGATGTATCTATTGTTGATGTTAATTGACTACATTTGCATAGCACATAACAATTATTATCCGTCAGTTTATTCACGTCATTATTTTTAAAAAAGGTGCTAACAACTCAGTACTTAAAGACTTATTATTACCACTAACGACCACAAAAAGAATTCAATGGGTTCATTGGGTTCAATGTTACCTATATATATATACATATATGTTTGATAACGGATCCTAGTGTGGATTTGAAACCTTACAATAAATCGTTCACCACTCAGTGTCTACCCTCTTTTTTGATTACCTTATATATATATATATAGGCCTAGTTGACTCAATTGCCGAATCAACTATTTACCGTGTGTGTGTAACTGACTGAAATTTCACAGATTGACACAAATATAGAGATTGTTCGATGCGAACTAATAACTGGAATATGCTTGCCCATCCATAATTTCAGAACAACTTGCGAGCAATCGACAATTTGGTTCGCTATTACCGTTTCAGTCCTGGTAAAGAATCTTCTGTTTCAGGAGTGAAACGTTACCAATAAAAATTAAAGATTGCTCACAAGTTTTTCTGAAATCCATCGGCACAGTTATGTGTGAACCATTTGTAGGCAATCAGAATTCTTCGTTTAGAAGTTACGTGCGTCTTGTGTTGTATGCTTTTTAAGGAAAGTGTAGAATTTTGAAAGGTATAAGCATGCAATGAAAAGGTGGTATGTCCTTTTCGAGTGCATTCACTGATTAAAGTTAGCTGTACTTATGGCCAATTCTCAAACGTTGCCTATTTATTGTCAGACTTAGTGCTGTGAAACATCGCTGACCTTTCAGTTGGTGATGAATCAGTGCACCACAGTTCACTGCGAATACCGGTTTAGATACAAAATGTAAGGCTGTATGCAGTGGAAAATAGAATTCAACCGTGAAAACTTGATTATTTTTCATCTTAAGCATTCCCGTATGTGTTTAATGAGGTTCGTGTTTAGGAAAGAATCGGTGATCTAGCGGTCCTCTTCAAGGTTTTCGCATACTGCCACTATGTTGAACTATATTATCATTCAAACCCCAACGTTATCTCTCGAGCACCATGTGGATGTCAGAAGTGTAGTTTCAAGTGCAGTCATACATGCTGAGAAAAAAACAGTGTCAATCCTTAAAATCACGTGTTCTCGTTGCTGCACGTCTTATTTAGGTGACCTCATCTAGCGGTATGCTTGAAATCATCAAACGTCTGTTCAGCAGATTTCTATCCATCAAGGAACATCTGCACTTCATTTCGACGCTTGAGTGATATATCTTGTAATAGTTTCCCATGCTGATTGCCAATCCACCATCGATGAAATGCATACCAGCAAGGCGGACTCACAAGCAAATAACTCAGTTCCGTTATGGGACCATCTCTAACTTAGCTGTTAACGCGCTCAGCACGTGAAATCAGTGAGAATGCCTGTTAGGTACATGATCGAGACGCCCTGAAAAAGTTGGCTTAATTTCTGAAGGGAAGTGGTGTTAACCATGAATTCGTAACGTTAACATGTTACATGTCTGATATTTTCCAAGTCCATCTGCTGTTAATGTTGAAATCATTCAAGTGAGCGGATATACAGGTAAGACCATTCCCAAACGTCCCATCTATCCCATACATCGTAACTGGCTGTTTATAATAACTTGTTGGTTCGAATGCCCCATGTTTATGGTAATGCTAAACTTCGATCATCAGATTAGATCAGCTTTAAAGTGACCATCAAACTAACGTTTAACGCTTTTGTAAAATTGTTTTTCCATTAGTATACAACGTATCGCTCAATGTGGTATGTAAACCATAAAACTGCTCGTGGCGCAGAAAATGTCCCATAAATCTAAACTTGGTTGCTCTGGTTGATCTATGTTTCATCGATAAAAATGTGTTTCTAAACAACAAATGGGCGGGTACCAAGCCATTTGTTGTAACGTGTGTGCCGACAAACCCTGGATTCTGTCACTATGGCAAGCTGATCTGAACGTAAATCGCGCTAAGCTTGTTTGATCTGTCTGAGGGTTTTTTTAGCCAGCATCATTTGCATGTATTCTGCAATAGCAAATTGAAAAACGAACCACTTCACTGAAATCAACCATTCTGTTTATCTTAATATTATCCATCCGAATAGCCTGATATCCTTAGGATGAACGTCATTTGATTCAAAGAAAAGGAAACTGTACTTGAAAATCCGTCTGTAATTCACTTCTGAGGAATAAGGCGCACACGTTTTTGAGGATATTTTATAAAGTTCGGGAGTTTATACACGAAACTTTCTGTTATATCATATCGCGAAGTTAACAATTCATGGATTCAAAAGTTGCGAGTTACTTTTAATGATATGGGTAATAACAGACTCTAACGCCTATTATACTTTTGAACAAAGGTCTTCTGTTTCATTCAGAAAAGAAATGACAAGTTGATCTAACTACCGGCTCACATGAACTATAATATACAAAGAGGTTGTCCACGTGGACAGCTGTTCGTAATCATGGTCACGTGATACAAGCAACTTCAACCCTGGATCAATCGAGCAAAGAGGAAAACATCATACGTCCAGTTGGTGACAGTTTTGTGTCTTCGTGTCTCACCTCGTGTCTCTTACAAAAATACACATTCCATTGTCAAAGTTAATTAACAAGCAATAATGTGAGTGTATTTTTGAAAATAACTGGTTACGAACGCCCCTCATGACGGTTTTGAACGGTAACCAATGGAATGTTTACAATAAATCATACATATTCTACAGTACCGCTTCAGATAATTAAAAAAGTCACGAGTACAACGAAAAACGTTTTCTACAGTATACAATGTCATGTGAATTAACAGATCGAAGTCAACCGTTTTTCAACGGGAGAATCGAAATCTCCGGATTTTTCTTTCCTGAAAGGATGGCACTCGGTTAGTGGGAAATCAGAAGGTTGTTAATTAACGCCTTGTAAATCTGTACTACCTAGTGTGTTTTTACGCCCAAAATCGGGTTTCGGACTATCACATTGCCGTAGGATGGTGCGTCGTATAAAACTCTGTATCATAATCAAAATACTTTCAACAAATGTAATCAGTCGGAGCATTCTAATAAAGCATTCCGTGCGAGCACCTTTTTTTGGAAACCTTAAGAAATATGCGAAACAGTGAGCAATATGATTCAGTGCTCTCATTTACGTGATGAGTTGCCAACGCTGTGAACGAATTACTGATTACTCGTGTAATTAGCGTTAATGCATTTTCTGATTAAAGAATAATTCGTTTATCGCTATTTAATTAATCACAGCAATTGAGAAAGCCTGTTTTTATTAGGCATGGTTAGGTGGTTAATTCGTTAGCACTGTGAATCCAATCATCTCTCACAACTTAAGGGGATAGTTTCGGAATTAATTCAAGATCAGTTTTGGATACAAAACACCACATACGTCGCCACTGTCAGACTATCGCTTGAGAGATTTTCAAGAGACACTTGAAAGTTAAATTCTGTTCAATATTTTGTATAAAGCATTAGAATGATAAATCACCGAAAATGTGATTTTTGCTTTCAGAAAACAAGAGTAACAGAAAAGTGCATTAAGTGGCCAGGTTTTGAGTTAGCATAGAGCATGTTGATTGAAAGCCGGACGAAATTTGCGACAAGATGATTCATTGCGATGTCTTGTCGACGGTGATTAAGTTAACTGTTTGTTATTGTTAAAGATAAAACTGGGTGACAAAAATCTAACACAATTGATAGCTAGCAAGACGACGTTGACCAAACTGAACGGTTTAATCGGCCAACAGGTGGAAGCCGTGTTTACTATGGTTACTTTCAAGCGTTTCCTGGTTTTACGTTTATAGTTTGGGTTCCATGTTTCCAGTGCGTATTTGTCTAAGTATGAAAGGAGATGACAATGCGATTCTTCATATTCGTTAGGAATACTTGTATTGACCCACAGAATGTTGATTGCAACGTTGCACGCGATTTTATTAATTGGAACTTTTGAATACTGAAGGCCACCTGCATTAAAATGCTTCATGACCGCTTTTGGTCCATTTAACATTTGTAGCCAAATAGTAAACATTGCATGTAATGAATAACTTTAAATAAGTTTGAATTTATAAACCCAACGAAGACAATCCAGGTCAATAATGTTAAATTGTCATCCACGGTTGCAGAAGGTAGTGCACTTCTCAAAAGTGAGCAAGAACCAAACATTTCAGCTGAGACATTGTGCGCATGGGCGTTGTGAAACCAAACACTATATCACCAGTAGCACGACCGAATACTAGTGATTCAATCTGATAGAAACCTCTCCCACACCGGCTATAAAATGTACAGAGCCGTCAATAGAACTATAGCATTTAAATATTAGTCTTTATCCCACGTATGTGGAATAGAATAATCAACTTACCGGGGCGTTCCGTGGACAAAATGATACTTGACCAACTGTCTGACTATGTCGTTTACTTTTCTTTCATTTTCAAACAAATCCAAGGCGTCCTGTCGAATTTTTTGCTTAAAATTAGGATCAAGGTAATAAGTGTCTTGATCTTCCGTTGCTCCATCCAGTGAAAATACGTCAGGAAAAGGTTGATCGTCAGAGAGTCGCTTTGGTCGCAGTGTACCCGTAGGCATCGCCTGCACTCCCATTCGTGGGCCTATCCACAAAGACGATTCGTAGAATAGAATCAGGATAGTAATCATGGAAAGAAGCCTAGGCGCGTTACCAGCAGCTGGACATTTCCTCACATTGTGCCTTATAGTTGTACTTTGCACTTCCGATCCAGCTGTTCGATAATGGTCTGCGTAGTTACCACCACTAGTAGGACAGCGTCTCATTGTTAGATTGGTATCAGCATGTTTATTTTCGACAGAAACTATTAGTCGATCCCCCGACACCATCAAACACCGTTTGGAGTGGGTAGACTCACTCACAGCGAATACAATTTTTCAGTTTGATCTGCGCAAGACGTACAGGCGGCACTTGCTAGAATTAAAGTGTACACGGATATGCATGCTTATAAATGCTCAACAGTGCCCACGCAATAGGTCAGTAACAGTCAGTTGATTTAGCTTGCCCAATCACAAAGAATCGCACGTTATCACATTCCACCAGTGATTGGATAGACTACGGCGTCCTTCCTTGCGATTTATTCCGGCCAAAACCGCAACGCTTATTTCTCTTCAGTAAAATTGTTGCTGATGAAGAAAAATGGTGAGTAAATGAATGAAAATATTTTCGTCTTCGATAGCAATGGACACTTCTCGCTGCGCTGATAGAAAGTTAACACACCGACTCAAACATGCTATACTGTATGTAAACTTGTTTTTAAGTCATGTTTCTGTCAATAAAATCAGTGAACTTTTACGGATTCGTATGATTTTTTGTATTGCAAGCGAATCCTTACAGGGCACATTTATTCTTCGTTGGGGTGAATCTTTTAGGAGAGTATTCACCAGACTACAGAACATATTTAACCGATCACAGAATATTCACTGTGGAAATAGCGTCCACAAAGACACCTTCAAAGATAAAGCGTTTTGTCACGACCATAGTTGCAATTGATGACAATAAGACGCAGGGGTCAAGATAACTTTTTCATCTCATTTGTACCGATCGATGCAGTCCATTTCAGAATAACAGCTTGTAACTTACAAATTCCACCATCACGAGTAACGCTGCTAGATTTGATGGCCGGTTGGATAAGTGATTTGGTCCGTAACTCAAACGGCTTCCGATTCGATGTCATGTTTTCAAATTACTTCTAATAAATGAGCTCAAACAAGTGGGAAACCCGACCAGAGAGCGTCGGTTTGACAGTGAGCACTAAAAAAATATTAAAATGATTTTACGATCAATCGGGGTATAATCTGCAGCAGCACATGCTTGTATGCTGTTGTTGGTAGTCTCAAACCAGAGGCAGTGGGGTTCATATTAGCTTAACTTTAGTACCACAGTATTGAAAAAACAGCCATGTGGTGTATACACTAGTGTTCAAGTTACTATCTATGTTGCCATATCGATCAAGAAAGTGTGCTAGCAATGACTGTAGCGTAGAATATGTGAATTTGGCTCAAGTAATTGATTGCCGGCGTGCTTTGTTGAGATATCAATTAGACTACGGTTATACCTATGTATACAGACAGGAAGAATTTCTGTATGTGTACTCAGCCACTTATTTTGCTTTTTTGGGGCAACATCAAGGCTAAGAAAAGATACAGGGTGGAAGAGCATTTGATGAACATGTCTGAAGAAGGCTCTGTATCCAGAGTGGAAGGTTAGCAATAAACCATCCAATCAAATGGTCACAAGATGTTCTGGAACTATAAGCTCTCAGTCGGTCTCCAGTATATTCCAGCTAATGCGGATTGTGTTTCGGTATCAATAACAGACGGAACGAAATCGGTATGAAATGTGCGACGGCGTTGACCTTTAACAAACGGAAACACACCATTCTAGCATTTCCACACATTATGAGCGATGAAGAGAGAAAACGACGAGCTTGTTAATTGGCAAAATTTAGGCGAAGCTTGAAAGTAAAACTTCTGTTGCACTCCATCGTCATGTTTCAGAAGTAACCGATCGGTGTGAAACTTCAAAACTGTTCGTGAAAACGGAAATTGGAATGGACGAAAGGTTTGCAGAAAGTCCTGGTAAATTTACACTGCACACGGAATTCTATAGGCTGTATTGTAGCAACGAAAGAATTATAAGGGAATAGAATAAACGAATGTTTAGCTGAGTTCCACAACAACTTTCAGCAGAACCTCTGCAAAGGCAGCTGTACCAGTACTTACAGTCCTACAAACTTCACATTCTTGGCTGGAGAGGCAACGCCTAGACGAATTACACATGTTGCTGGTAGGTTTTGATCAAAGGCGCATAAAGTGAAATTTATTATTCAGTTTAACGATGAAACCCGTTTACCAATATCAATTATTAGAACAATTTCAGATCTACGGGCGTACAAGCAGTCGGTCGGAATTTCAACTCACGTTTAAAGTGTTTTGGGAATAATCCTGGCACTTTATCATTTAGGAATCCTACCGATTGTAATGGAATTTCCAAAGGATTCGTTAAAGGGATCACAAAGGATTTGGGCACATTATTTAAGAACGACTATTGACAGTTCTTCGGGCTCATTTGCACTGTTCTGATTAAATGAACACCACAGTCCCGTTGATAAACTCTTTCTGTTAGAGGGTCAGTTCGCTTGCACTGTCCTATCCTAAAAGACATCCAGCTGAAAATGCCGAATTTATCTCTAACGCAACCCAACAAAATAAACCGCTTCTGAATGTCAGACTGGCACTTGAGGTAAAATGATATCAGAATAGTTCTGCAAATAGTTCGCTAAAACAAGATGACTCATGTGGTCGGTGTCTCAAGCACATCGGATTCCGGCAACCCTATTAATGTTTTATGTGCAATCCGACTTATTGTAAATACCGCAAGAACGGTTAGAGATTTGCCCACGAACAGGCTAATTGTTCAAATGGCCCTCGAAAGTGGAAATTAGAGTCAATAACACGGCTCATTAACAACCTCGACTGGTTTTTTTTGACAAGCATATTGAGTTCTACGTTGCATAATTTCCATCCGAGACGCTTGTCTACCATCCCTTAAGTCCATTAGTTTTGGATGATACCAGGCATCGTGTATCTGAACATTTTTGCCTGTTTTCAGAACACGTGCATTTTGCACCTCACTACCATAACGCTATTTCGAATCACACCATAGCTGCAACTATATTCGGATGTCACGTTGGTTGATGGACGGTAGGCATAAGGGTTGGGTTATCACGAGGAATCGTGTCCGTGTACATCCGCCGAAAAGTCGTTTAATAAAGCTGTAATGAAGACTGTTTGTAGGGATTTTCGTTCCTCTAACAGAAAGACATTTCCTGATAAGTTGACGATCGTCGGCAATTTTTTGACAGATACCCACTGGACATGTTTTTCTAGTTTGGTTATCCGTGACGAGGACTACTTTTCCGATGTTGCAGCGACTATTCTTCCACACAAAAGTTCGTAACCGCGAGTGGCACCTTCCTGTAGCTTGAGCATAGCCTATAAAATGTGATTGTGGAAGCTGTTTTGTCCTACAAGGGCAACACTAATTACCCAGAGACCATGGTTCAAATCGTATTCCAATGTACGGCTGCTGACTCTTACATTCGATCGTTCAAAAAGGTTGATAACGGATTTAGTGGGCCAAGGACGTAGTTGGCACAAGGATTGTTTAGTTAGAAAATCGACATATGAGTACATGCTTGAGCACCGCCTTAAAACACAAATATTCGTTTGCACATAACACGAACCCACGTGTAAAAACACTACTTCTTGTCAGAGTGCACTCCAGTGTTCTTTCGCACCTTTTCTCGGTTACTTCAACATCTAAATACGTGCCTCCGCTTGACTAACGGCAAGTACTGTAAGATGATCGTTCCTCACTACAGGGATAAACGAAGATGAGGTTAGGAGGCGGATATTTGATGGCGATTGCAAGTAGTCCAAGTCGTAAGCTCAGATGGTTGAGTCATTTGCTATGGAGGTAGATTACCATACTGAACGCTTGCCGAAACATTAGTCAATTAGAGATGGATGGATATAAGGTGTGAAGATAGTTGACTGACAGACGGCTACTGCAGGCCGTGTCCATCTTCCAGATTGAAATTGTGGCGACGCCCGCAGTCGGAGCGGTTGGAGACGTTGAGATAGATGGCGTTAGTCAGGCTTATTGACGTAAACAACGGTGTTATTTAGCAGAAGTGTCTGCAAAGTAAGTGCAGTCAACGACGCCATACTGTAAACGTTACTGATGACGCCCCATTTTATTTGCAGTTCTGATACTTGTTTGCAAGATGGGAGGATATTGAGGCTGAATGCTTGAGTCTAGATAGGCGATTTTGAACAGTTAGTTGCCCTCCATCTTTGCATTTTGTTCTCTTGCTAGGGTTGGTTCTCGCCATGGTTTTGTGGCAATTGACAATTGCCTTAAACCCCGGTGTGTTGCTATGCAACGTGACGGTGGTGCTTCTTCTGATGACAACAACGTAAACGATGCAAATCGGTTAATGTCCATCAGTTACAGCGGCTCCGGAGCTGCAATCACTACTGCTCCCGCCACACGCATCTTGTTCATAGAGTTCTGACGCCTTGTTAGAATGGTCTTTCAGAGTGGAACTCGAAAAGTTAAACCTGCCTTTTGTTTCAACAAAATCTATTTACAAGTTTGAAAAGCGAGCAAGCACAACGACAATCCTGATGGGCCAACTTCTGCTTAACTGTCTGGAACTTTTCACGTCTACACAAGATAACTGGTGGCACTTGGCATGACCTGAGAAACAGACACTGTTTGGAATCCGGGTATGTCAGATGGGGATTTAAGATCAATGTTTCCGAGGAGAAGAGGTTAGGGTACTATGTAGAGAAAGTTCGCTGAATTTTTAAGAAAAAGTCAAGGGGACAGTGTGAATTAATAGCCCGGATGTGTCAAAAGCGGTTTGAGAGGGACATGAAATGGATTTTCGGTTAACGTGAAACACTAATTTCATGAAGAGCCGATGGTAGGCCAGGAGAGAGTTGTCTGAACCCGGGGTCAGTCTGACTCACAGTTGTAATCGATGGGTGACTGTAACTAAAGCCACGTGAGAATCGTGCTTCGTAGAGCGAAGAAGAGTGCATTGTTCAAAAGCAGAGGGAAAATCAAAAACGTTTTGGGAAAGTGCGCATTTTTCAAGGAAGAAACTAATGACCAGCCCAATCTTTCGAGCAAAAATCAATGTAAACTTTAGTTGTGATTATATCAAGTTTGGTAGATCCCACAACAGTATTACACACACCATTGCAACCAGAGTGGTAAAACAAACAAGACATTATGGAACTTGAGTGTACCGAGCTAAGGAATAAGGCAAATATACAAAATCTGGTCTAGGTCCCATCTAACTGCATTAATGGACAACGATGTCTCAGTGTTTTAAGAACAGCCACATAACCTACATGAATCGCACCATGAGTCGAAACGGTTACTGAAGAAATTTAGTTTTACATAGTACTGAAAAGAACTTTACCAAACATAATTCACACCCATCTCAAGCTGCAGGTCAACTGAATGTTCAAGTAAACGAACAGTGAACAAATAAAGTTATGGGGCTGTGAAGTCTTCACAGAACAGCCAAAAGAACATGAGACGATCTCACTAAAACGCCTGAATTCGAATGGTAGTGAGGCGGACTACAAGTAACGATTGTAGAAAAAAAGTCGAGAAATATATAAAAATCTGTATGAATAGGAGGATATTTGAACATAGGTATCAAACGTTTCGTGATTAGCAATCCAAAGCGCTTCTGCTAAAAAACACACAAAGTGTACTTTCAACAAGTAAACTCAACATAACTTCAATAATTTATCAGCCTAATTTATCGGCCTACTATAAGGACGACTACAAGTAGTTAAGTCATTTCAAACTGTATAAAAAGATCACCAAAATAATGTGGACTTAACACGCTTGGGCAAAAACAGGTTCGGGTATGGAAATAAACCACCTCGTAAGTATCCAGAGAGTAGACAAAACAATGAGCCAGTCGTACACGGTAGAACACATAGCATTGCCCTAAAACGCACGAGACGTTTATCAGAAGGACATCCGAACTGTCTGCGTATGTTGAATGGTTCCGTAAATGTCATCTAAAACACTGGCCCCAATGGGATCTAATAGAGTCCGAAACAGTAAACAAACTCTAACTTGTGAGAACTCAACTTATCTGAACAAATTGAGCGTACTTTCAACGGCGTGTACTTGCAGACAGAACAATACAGTCTATGCATGATCAGATGACTTTCCTCTAACAAATTGGCCCAATAAGTATTCCAGCGAAAATTGACTACGTTCATCATAACGTGTTGCACTGTCAGTGACTACTGGCTCTCTTTTTGTAAAAGATCTACAAGCCACAACTCTCCAAGTACCGCAATCCAACCGAACTTCCGCCAGTCCCTTTCAAAAGTGGTAGTAAAGTGGTCATTTATCGACGTATTCGCTGTACTGATGCAACGTTGCCTCAGTATTCTGGTAATCAGGCCTGCTGCATAGCTACTATCTCCGTTTTCAAAGCAGCTCAAATCATAGATTACCAGATCACTGAGGAACGGGTCTGATTTTCATCGTCACAAAGAATCCAGCACTTCATATTCTTCCTGGCCTTTCTCCATTCACAAAGATTCAAATAACATAACAGCAAGCCTGTTTCCGTTCTTGCTGTGACAGCATAATGGAAATTCTCTGGAACCGTACAAGAGAGATAAGAGACCATATTATTGACTTGACGGTGAATAATATTCAGTTATGTGTCCTGCAAATCTAAAACAAAGTTGACAGTCGAATACAACAACCAATTCAGTGGGACGCAAAAAGCAATCACTTCAAGAAGATAGACGATATGATAACAGATAAACATAAATTGTGTGCGCCTACTCTTACTACAGAATATCATTAACAACAGTATCTGTGTCGTTAAGTACTCCAATAGAATTCCCATTTGTTTCTGCTAATTAGTCGACAATTGGCTATCCGAAAAATTAACGTTTCTTGGTGATCTAGTAGGATGGTGTAATTTTAAATTAAGGTAGAGATGAGGCTAAAATTGTTCCGTTAGATGTGCACTCGACCAACATTTCGTTCGTTCTAGTCAATCAGATGCACAAACTGCTTACTGAGTGGATAAATACGTACATCATCATCATCATAACAGCCATGAGCCTGACCAAAGGTACTGTGGCTCGGGCCGCCGCTCACCTCAACAGTGACGTGGAATATCCTAGAAGGAAAGAGTACTACGAGGGACAACAAAGGTTGAAGAAAACTAAATGGAAGAACTAGAAATGGTATGGATACAGGTACGCCATTGACTGCGACACACCGCCATCTCGGATAGCGTCTCTAACCAACGGTTTGAGTGATCACGAGGACCCCAGCCAGGCAGGCGATGCCTG